>JAOVVB010000041.1:18797506-18813617 GCA_028570985.1 Heterobranchus longifilis
GTGTGTGTGTGTGTGTGTGTGTGTGTGTGTGTGTGTGTGTGTGTGTGTTTCATGTGCATACACTGGAGAGCAAGTGCCAAAACAGTCTGAGGCTGCAGACAAAGTGCATGGGGGTCACCTTAACACAAAACAGTGTGTGCACTAGACATAACATGCAGCCTGCATTCCCTAGCTGAGACGTGGCCATGCTGCTCGTCTCCCTCTCCCCCCCTGCAGCCATTATCAACTGGGCTGAAAAACCTCTGTGGCTCAACTTTAGCTGTCCTCTATGATTACCTGTTTTTTTCTCCACTTTTCCATAGCGAAGGTGACCCTGCTGGTTCAGCTCCGCAGCAGCAATTAACCTGGGCTGCCCCATGTCCTCTCCTCAGCGGAGCAGGAGCGACATGTGTTACCAGTGGCCACAGACAGGCTTAGAGGAGTGTGTAAGAGTATGTAAGGATGTCTTTTTTAGAACTTTGTCTGTACCCTATAACAACCATAAACACAATCTATTGGAGTGGGAGAAAACAGATAACACTTACTTTAAAACTCTCAGCATCTAGGTTGCTATTGTCCAATCGGACCTACACACATGATAAAGCTTATGTTTCTTTAATGATCTAGTAATGAATAAGCAAATAAATGAGAGCTTTATCTTTTTAGGCAACAGTCCTGACTCTCTTTGACCTTTAAACCCTAAGCCAGGGCAGTACCCCTCCTCCAATCTTCAGCAAACACACATACATACACACCCTCCCCTTGCCGTACAATCTCCATAGTCTGAACTTTATCTCAGTTGTCCACACCTTGCATTCCAGCCTCTTTGTCTATCTATAGACTTTAGACTCTTCACCTCTGCAAACAGCCTGGACTAAAGCAAGGCCAGTTATTATTCAGTCACACCAAATGGTGTGAAAGACATAAGGAAAGGAGGGGTGGTGTGAGTTTATCGTAGAGGCCAACAGAAATGACCATACAATGCTATAAAACTCTGATAAGATAATGAACTTCTACCCCAGATACCTGATAACCCAAGTTCAACCTGCAAGAAGTGTGTCCAAGTGCAGCAAGAAAGAGTGTATGTTAACCATGCAGAAACCAGTTCCCCATTTAAAAAAAAAAAAAAAAACTATTAATTTATTATGAAAGCAAGTGTGTGTGTGTGTGTGTGTGTGTGTGTGTGTGTGTGTGTGTGTGTGTGTGTGTGTGTTAGTGTGTGTGTGCATGTGTGTGTGTGTGTGTGTGTGTGTGTGCAAGCGCATGCACGTGCGTGCACTTCAGACTCTGTTTATTCAAACCTAAAGGGCATTGCAATCTCCACAACAAAGTGTTCACCTGGGATCAATCACTTAGCTTATTAAAGCACTCATATTCAAACTATGCTGCTGCCTTGTGCATGTTTCCCTCCTTTGCACCATTTGTGATTAATTATCCCACACAAATCTAATCATGGCACACACATGGCTGCTCCTAACTATCCATCTATTGTCCTGCACTTGAGGGAGAAGACAGAACAGTGAAGTGAATGATTCCTACTTTAATGAGATTGGAGTTAGGGCCAAAGTTGCAGAGGCAATGATCAACCCCCATTCAAAAAGCAGGTGTCCATCCCCAAAGGCTTTTTTTTTTTTTTTTTTTTGAGACTGCAATATAATTTACAGGGGAAAAAGTTATGGACAGTGCAGCAAAGTAAGAGATGAATAATGAGATGTTACTTCATGCTTAACAAAAATCTAAATGCCTAAAAAGTTACTTTAAAAATAGAATTTCAGTTAGTACATGATTACAAAAGTGTTGTAAGTCTTTCCACTTGTCCAAATGCTAGTGTAAAAGTTAGGACAGTATATATTAACATGCATTATTTTGCAGACTCCTTGCATTTCATCAGTTTGCCTTAAAATATATTAGAAAGAAAAAAGGAAAGAAAAACGACATGTTGACGTTAAACATCCAATCAATCATGGAGGTGTCTTGACTTGTTTGTTGATTCAGAAAGCGCTTAGAATTTACGTTTACTGGAACACACAGAGTTTTGGATTGGGTTTGGAGGTAACCTAAAAGGCTATATTTCCATCCATCTAGGAAGTTCAACTAGGGACCATGGAGACTGATGTTGACCATTGTATTTTTTCCCATTTGTACAACTCTGTTAGGACTAGTCAGCATTCACAAACTACGGGCAACTTGGAAATGCCGATTAGCCTAACCTGCATGTCATTAAAATGTGGGAGGAAACCAGAAAACCCAGAGGAAACCCACGAAGCACGGGAAGAACATGCAAACTTCATGTGCACAGACCCGACGCCGGAATTGAACTCCAAGACCGGGAGATACGAGGCGACAGTGCTAACCACTAAGCTACCATGCTGCCATAAAAGGCGATATTTGTTCCACCAAAATCACTTCGCCCAAAATCACTGGCTATACTGGTATCTGTACTATACCTTTACTGCAACCAAGCTTTTTTTGGCAGGATGTCATCTAAGGATTTCTAGATTAGTGCATTTCATATATTGGCATATATTCATTTAGTCAGGGCTAGCTTGCTGTACTACAATGCACCTAATGTGTGAACACTAATCAAAAACACAGCAGACATCAAGTGCTAAAGAAGCCATTCTAAGTAACCTATTTGCTAGAATTATTAAGCAATGTAATGGTGGCTGTGTTATTTATTTGTTTAATGTAATTATTACAGACAGCCTGCAGCCAATGACTTTACTTCCTCATTTCTTCGCCCCATCTGGACACCAGTAAAAAGCTTATGGACACTTCTGCCTCCAGTTGGTAGCCGTTATTCCTACTAAACTGGAAAGTCAGAGTGAAAAATTGCAGGTGTAGGTTAATGCATGATTAATACTTCATTCACTCACTGTACTGAAAATGTCCAGCAGAATACAACTTCAGCTTAGCGGTCAGTGTCCATTAAGATGCATTTACTTTATGTTCTTGCCCTGTGCACCTTCCTACACCGCAAAATGAATTGCACAAAGCCAGAAATGACTGCCTTAGTGGAAATGCCCGTTTCAGGCCCTTGCAGTACAGCATTAATGTGTAATCTATACCACAAAGACTACACAATAAAAAACAACAATAAATAATGTATTTTCTGTCAGCAGACTAATCGTGTACTGGGCAAAGGCAAGAGTTTTCTGCACACCATAGACAGGGTTATCCAGGATGACTTCTGATTTTTATTTTCCCTGTAACTTCACCTCTGGGCAAATTGTACACAGACATACAGAAAAGAAACAGCATTTCTTTTTTAAGTGACTGGAGGAAAAAAAAAACTCCAGTTTATGTGGATATGGGTTTTTATAAAAAATTTGACAAACAAAAAGTGTTCGTCGCCTCGTATAAACAATGACTAATTTATTTCAAATAGAGAAAGGCAAATAGTTGAGCAGACAGGGTTAAGGGCCTGGCTCAAAGGGCCCAACATTGGCAACTTTTTGGAGATGGAGCTTGAACTGCTAACCTTCCAGAGCCTTATCCCTCTGAGCTAAAACTGTCCCAATAGCGATTTGGTTTATTTGCCTGTGCTTCCATAGAGGTGTGTATATACACACACACTGTAGTTTGAACAAGGTAAAAATGAATAGCACTGCTAGATGGCGGCATTAAATGGTGCTGATTAGCAAAGGGATGTGCACCAGGTCTTACCCACATAGCAAAACATAATAGAACTTAAATACAAGTCGATTTTACTTGTAGTACAATAAAAAAAAAAAGTTTAATTCCATGTCTGATTTGAATGAGCATGGATCTTGAGGAGAAGGAAACAATATGAAGCACTGGAGAAGCTTGGAGAAGCATTTCGTTGTCAATTATTTGTCACTTATTTAATGGTGAATATTATATACCAGACAGGCTTTCATTACCTTTATCTCAAATGAACAAATGTTGTTATTTAGAACACAATGGACACTCTATGTGATTTTTAAATAATGCATGCATGTGTGTGTATATCCAAATGGTGTTTCTGTTAAGGAGAGACAGCGAAACAAGTAAACCTGACTAAGGTGCTCTTTTTGTCTGAGGGTGAAAGAAGTAATCAAATGACAGTTCTCACTCAATGAACAAGGGGAAACGCAGAGCTGATTACTGTCTCATTCAAGTTACTCTTTCTACCTGTTCCATCACTCTACTCTCTTTCTCTGTGTCTGTCTCTCTCTCTCTCTCTATCTCTGAGTGTGTGTTTGTGTCACATAGTATTTAACATTCATTTTTAATTCTGCAAAAAGTGTACCACAATGTAATACTTTGATTTTTTTTTTTATTAATTGGTTTCAATAAAGGGACAAAATGGGTGTGTGAACAGGATAATGCAGACACGACTGCCAGAAAACACAGACAGTGGTTTCTCCAATAAAACTCAACATAGACCAAAAACAAATACAACAAAAAAGCAAAAGTTGTAAATGACCTTTGGTCATTTTTAAAGAAAAACAATAATAACAAAAATAAAAAAAGAGAGAGATTCATTCCATGTCTCTGTTTTGAACAGAGCATTTAAGTAATAATAAATAGTGACTCCCATTGTAAAAGATAAAGTTCAAGTTCAAGTTACAACAACAGCTTTCAGAACAGGAATAGAAAAGGCTGATAACAAAATATTTCGCATTGCCATTTACAAAAAAGTATGAACTCAAGCGGGCTTTTCCATTAGTTCCATTTCATTTTAAATATGCTTTGCATACGAAAGTCATCCCAATCTAAATATAAAGCACCATAGTATTTGGCAATGAAACAAAACCTGCAAAACATTGATTATTTTTAATTCATTTATTTAAATGATGTTCATTTCTGTACGGATAATTTACTGCATATGACATTTGTTCTCTTTAAGATACTGGAATGTAGTCAGGTGAGAAAACAGAGAAGCACACTACAGAAGAACCCAACATCAGCTTGCATTACTGCATACAGAATGGCAGCAGAAGAGGAGAGTCTAAAAAAAGAACCGAAAAAAGATATGTACAACCACCTGTTTTAGCTAGTGTGGACATTCTCAAAAGACTCCTCAGGGAAACCATTAGATGGCCTCCTTTATACAATGCCACATACTTTAGTTTTTTATTGATTTTTTTATGTAATTTTTAAACATACAAATAATTCGTACTATTTTATCCTGCCAAATTAAAAAAATATACCGTGGCAGCTTGTTGTTTTTTCCACTACCAAAAAAGGTACAATAATACCTTTTGAGAGAACAAGCAACAGTTAAAAATACAAGCCTCAATATAAATACTATAGTGCCTACACTAAGTGAACATTTAATTCAAATACCATTCTAGAAATACAGAAGAAAGTAGGTCATAAATGTGTTTTAGCATAGGAATTGACCATGAGTGTGCATTTTCCTATATTTAAGTTCTCTATTATATATTTATATATAATCTTAAACCTTTCCCCAATGCAAGTTATGTTTGACCTGAAGAGCTATGAAGAGCCACGGTGGAGAAAAAAAATTAAAAGGAAATTAACAGAAAATCAAAAATCACTGATTTTTTTCCCATTCTATATATATTGTGATCAATTCTTGAACACCACCAAGACAAAGAGGAAAGAGAAACAACATCAAACTTAAATACAGGTTCCCTAAAAAAAAATGATTTGCTAATTATTTAAAAATGCTTTATATTCATATTTTTAAAAAAATGTTTTTGTACAAAAAAAAAAAAAAAAATCTTCTTGCAGTGAAAGCAGCAAGTTTCCATAGTCCATTGTGTGACAGGAGGTCTATGCCCCAAAGCTCGTACATTATATTGGAATTGGACTTTCGATAGGTGGGTGTTGGGCTAGGTAAAGAGTTGGCTTCATTATGTTCAACAATGACACATTTTCTAAACTTAAAAAAAGTTTTCCCTCATGTTAATACCTGTAAACTGGGAAACTTTAACAGTGCACTTTACTGTCTATGCCAGCAGTCGTAATTTATACTCAACCACTATACCACCAATCAGAGCGTTAGACACAGACTGAAGGGGCCGAGTGTCAAGTGCTATCTAAAGACTGAAAACATGGTTGTCAAACGTGTGTAGATGTTTAACTTAGCAACGAAAAAAGCAGTCCTCCCAAACATATTTCACACAAAAGTCATGCATCCTGATCATTCCCTCACCACTCGATTTAACTTTTGGAACACAGGAATAAGTACACCAGTCAGTGCCAGAGAAATTAGTTTGGGAACCATGATTTATACCTGTAAGCAATTCATAGTTAATCATCACTGACAGATGAAATATTCTTTAAAATTATTTTCAAAAACACTGCATGACATATTATAGACTGCGAAGTGTGCCTATGCAGTGGATGTTCATACAACCTGATACACATGTTAGACTGCTTGCTACAGAGAACAGAACCTTCACAAACTATGAGAGAGCTTATGACTGTGGATTAAAAACCTGTACCACCGAGGACAGTACCCTTAACTGGAGAGCAAACATGGTTCAATCCAACACAATACTGGACGTACCATGCACAATAAAATATTCTATAATTGAAGAGTGCATGTGTTATAGGTAGCTAATGATGATTAACTACAAATTAGCTTTGAGCTTTTTGATTATCATCATTTCCATGTAGACAGTGTCAAAGTCAGGTACTTGATGCAAGAACCTCAAGTAAATAAATCCATTTCTAATATCTGGCTGAGATTCCAAGCTTAGAGCAGATAAGAAGATTAACCAATGCAGTTTCAAGATCCAAGGCACTCTTTTTGTTTGTTTTACCAAATGATAGTACAAATTCAAATTCTGATGACTCCTTTTTTTTTTTTTTTTTAAGAAATTCAAAGGCTGTCAATATTTTATGTTCCATAATAGGGGCCAATTCAATTTTAACCCTATGTGGATGGAATATCTTTTTAAAAGATTAATTTAAGTGCGATTCCCAGCTCCTCTGAACAGGTTTAAGCAATAAACGGTTGTCCTCCATGTTACAACACAAAACTGTACATGATATGTTTTACAGAATGTATGCAGCATGGTTGCTTTTTTTCTCTTCTCATTTTTTGAATAAAAAACAGAACAAGAAAACAGCAACACATTTACTCAACAACTAACCAGCCAGGGACAATTCTTTTTTTTAAATAGCCAAAACATATCATGCATGCTGTCTAATTATCAAAAAAGGGAAAGAAAAAGAAAAATACACAACATGTAAATTATTGCACAAGAGAAAGGCTCGAAGTTTGCGTCAATGCAATAGTATTGCCCCGATACAGAACATGCATTCAACGGTAAATGAAGAAGGGTGTGCTGGTGGTGCCAAGCACGTTGTCTTAGCTTCCACTGGACTAGCCAAACAGGGAAAATCTACAAGGTTGGGATTTGAGGAGGTTTGCTGTAAGTGTGCCTCCACTCACCATCACTATTCAGTTTTTATTTCGTTGTTCAAGGCGCGATCACTGTGCCATTTTTTCATGTGTTTCTCCAGGGTGCTGTACACACTGAAAGGCATCTGACAAATTTCACATTTGTAAACGTCCTTTCCCACCTGCCCATGTGTTTTCATGTGCCGTGTGAGCTTGCTGCTTTGGGCACAGGCATAGTTGCAAAGTTCACACTTGTAGGGTCGCTCACCCGTGTGACTACGCCGATGCACTGTCAGGTTGCTGCAGTTTTTAAACACTTTTCCACAGAATTCACAGGTATCACTACGCCTGCCATCTTTTGAGCTAGGTCGGCCGGGGCCGAGGTGTGGTGTGCTTCCCCCACTACCTGTACCACTGCGGCCAGAAACACCGCCGTCAAGTTCTCCTGGGGGTGTAGAGAAGCGCAGGCTGCCATTCTCTGAGGAGTGCTCCGATGATGAGGCAAAAGGCGATTGTCTGGAATCCCCAAAATTCAAAAAGGGGTCCTTTAGCTGCCGGGAGGCAGCATAGCCAGCCAGCCACTGGGAATAAACATTCTCTGTGTTAGGGATGGTTGGCGTGGGAAGGTCAAAGTCCTTCTCCAGTTTGATGCGTTTGGAAAGAGGGCTGAGGGAACTGGGGCTGCCCAATAGAAGCTTCTTAGACAGGCCCACAGAGGCCGACTCATTGGGAGATGAGCCTCTGCCATTGATAGTGGAGCCTTCCTGCACACGGTCTGACTCCATTGCTGAGTCCTCATCACAAATGTCTCTGTGTGCATTTCTGTCAGAGTTGAGCACCCCTCGCTTATGTTGGTGGAAGGCCTCACTATAGTGCTGCATGCTGGCTGCCAGGCCCATGCCTTGCATCACCTCAGGTAAAGAGCGTGGGATTCCATCCTCAGCCACACCTAGACGCCCACCATTGTTTTCATGGTGTCTTGCAGCTTCCAGGTTCAAGCCAAAATGGAAGTTGTTACGAGTTCCTTCTCGATCCAACTCCTCTTCTTCCTCTAATTCTTCCTCCTCCTCTTCCTCCTCCTCTTCCTCTTCCTCTTCTTCCTCCTCTTCCTCCTCTTCTTCACCATTCTCTGGAATCAAACGATCATTCTCACTTTTGAACTTGGCTACCACAGACTTGAGAGCATTACTGGCACTCCCCACTAGCTCACTGGTCCCAGGTTCTGGGGAACTTGCTGTAGAGAGGCCATCATCAGATTTGACAGTTGTAGGTGAGGTTTTCTGCATGTGTGTCTTCATGTGCCGTTTCAGTTTGCTGGCCTGAGTGCAGGCATGGTCACAGAGGTGGCACTTATAGGGTTTCTCGCCTGTGTGGCTGCGCCGATGCACAATAAGATTACTCTGGAACTTAAAAGTTTTCCCACAGAATTCACAGGCCTTGCTCTTCATGGGTGTGTTGGGCTGCTGGGGCAGTGGGGTTGGAGTAGATTGGGAGCCAGAGGGGGACTGCATGCTTGGCAGGGGAGGGGTGGACAGGAACGGTGGTTTGGCTCCTGATTGGAATGGTTGCAGAAGCCTTTGCATGGGGCTGGGCCGGTTGGGTGAAAGGGGGGGTGTTGACCCTGAGGCGTTGCCAGCCAGCTCTCTGAGCCTGCGAGAAAAGTCCATAGCAGGGGGATCCAGGGGCATGGGGTTGAGGCGCAGCACCCTGTCAAAGGCACTCGGGTGGTGGGTGGCTAGGGCCAATTCCTCTGGGCTCAGGTGCTCCATTCGATGAGGGTCCAAGTGATGGCGGGGTGGTGGGCTAAAGAGCGGAGGGGTAGGTGGAAAACGCCCTTCCCGAAGAGGGGGACCATCACGTGCAGAGCTGGGAATCCGGAGCAAGTTGAAGGGGCTGCCTTCAGGCAGGTGAATGCCATGTAAGGGAGGTTGAGAGGCATGATCGGCACCCATCCCAGAAGGGGCACCAACTCGCGGTGTGAGGGGACTCCCACGTTCACTCTCCAGGTAGATGCGGAAGCCATGAGTGTTCTGGGCATGCTGCAGCAGGAACCAGGCGTTGTTGAATGGTTGCTTACAGGTTGTACAGGTGTAGCTGCTTGGCTCATCTTTACCTTCAAGAGACAGAGAAAAAGACTGCAATTAGTTCACCCTGTCAGACATCGAAAATTAAAGCTAAATCTGTTATAATATTTCTGCAAACCAAAGCGCAACACAAAAATCTAACTAAATATAAACAAAAATGCCTGTAAGACCTAAAGGCAAACTCTTACTGTAGTCTATTAAAATGATTAAAGGGCCACAGGTTTTAGAAAGTGCAGAAAGTGAACATGTTAAGAAGCTGAACATAAATGGAGCTCTTTTCTGCATACTCCCACTCCCTTATCATCCCCCTGGCTTTCTCTGGGCAGAAAGAGGCGCTGCCGATTTGCACTTAATCATTCATGAGGTCTCCCTCCTCTCTAGCCCAGACCTCAGGCCCCGGCACGGCCGCCAGTACAATCGCTCCCCACAGCAGCCGTGCCGCCACCTAATGAAAGTATCACATAGCAGTAAACATGCTCCTTATTAAAAACATGCTTCCAAACAGCACCACAGGCCAAGGCCCAAAAGATCCCAGATTTTCAGAAGGTCCAAACAAAGTGAGGACAGTGCAGCTGAAGACTCCGTACTAAGGGTTATCATGGTCTTAGCTCACAGTGGGGAATTCAAGCCTGCCTACGCCTGCACTGCGCCCAGGCATTTCTCCTCACACAGCTGCTCAGCAGCAGGGCTGTAAAAGCAAACAATACCGCCTTCTCAGCTGAGTGCAGTCTTTCATTCATGTACAGAAATAAGCAGGCATGAGGCACAAACACAATTTATAAACACTACACTAGTAGTTCCATTGAAGGTTATAGAGGAACTAGGGAAAGTACGAATAACAGAGAGGTGATGGCTTAGCACAAAAAACTGGAACCATGCAATTGCCTTTCCAAGTCATTGGTATGTAATATACTTCCATATCATCATGTCTACAATACAATATACATTAGAATTCTGAAATTCACTAAAGTCATAAAGTATACATGACTAAAATATATACCAGCTTGTTCGGAGGATACAAACAAACAAATATGAGGGAAGTGTGACAAGAGAGGATTTAAAACTGTAATTCACTTTCAGTGGTACTTTTACAATGACCTACAATGTTATTTGCTTCAAAATGTAACTTCTTTTATTTAAATATATAGTAAACCAAGTAATATTTTAAGTTTAAATGAAAATATGGAGTTGAAAATATGGAGTGTTTTAAAAATTAAAACGGATCCATGCCATAGACTGCCGATCCCTGATTTGTTTTAAATAGTGAATATGGTGGTCTACTGGTGTCATCGTTTCTACAACACATTATACTTTCTATTGTAACATTAAAGCTCTTGCTCAACCACAAATATACACAAAAACCTTCTCTTCAAGGTATGCGGGTAAAAAGGAAGCTATAAAGAAAAGGCCAGCATTGTCTCATTGTCTCCTCTCTCTTGGGTAAAAAAAATACCTTTTCACCTTACGGAATCATGATTTTGTGCATTACATAATTACCAAAATAATATAAAAAATCGTGCAGACACCAATTAGTTCGTGTATATGCCCCCAGTAACATGGGCCTGTCTGGTTTACAAAAATAATAGTATTTTTGAGATATTTAATCAAAGTACACAGAGTGATAGTTTGCACACTGCAAATTAACACCACTAAAGATATCATGTGTAAATTTCTCCTCCATGCCTTTCTATGCTACTCCGAAAAAGTGCAGGGTCAGATAGTCAGAAAAAAAGTCACCCACATAATAGGAAAAACATGCCCAACAACAAAGAGAAAAAAAATGGACATGGGAGATGGACTGAATTCTTCTCCTAACCCAGGGGTCTTTAAACTGCTATCATACACAGTTTTCTCCCCATCCTTGGAGAGAGAATGAGAGAGTGTGGTCGAAAGAACGGTAGATGGAGAGAGAGGGAAGTGCAGAACGGAGCCGAGCAGCCAGCGCACCCGCTTTCATCTCTTCCTTTGTTTTCCTCAGAGGGGGTTTCTCTGAAGTCTTCAATAGCCAGCAAAGCATGTAACAAGGCGAGCCCGCAGCGTGGAAGGGAGGCAGGCCGAAGCCACCAAGGGTTTGTGGGATAATCCTGTTAATGCACACAAATGAGGGCGGTTCAGGAAGGCTCGGCAGAGTGGCATACAGCCTCTTCCAGACACTCCTGTAGCCTTTTGTGCTGGCATCGTTTTGTCCGCATCCTGACCTCTTTTTTTTTTTGCAGAGGACCATACATGCGGTGCACTCACACTCAGAGAGAACATGAGACTACAGTGAATGACCATGGGAAACTGAGAAACATGTTATGATATTTAGGACTAGATAAATTCTAAGTCAATATATACAGTGTAATTGTTCAAGGTTCAGAACTGATGTGGGCCCAGATGCCATTATACTAAACAGAAAATATTTTCTCGACCTAGGGTTGCTGGGAAAAGTAATCAAGAATATTCAACGCAATCTTGAAGGACCCTTTAGATAGACAGAGAGGGGTGGCATTTAGCAAAGGGAAATAACAGCACAGTGCAGCTCCCATGGTTCTGCCACCCACGACTGCCTCCTGACAATCGAACTAAAGACCAACAGCTGAAAGCTCCACACCAAATCAAGGCTGCGCACGACTTTATATCAGGGGGTTGATGTGAAGGCCAGCAATGGACGGTAAATTATGGATCATTACAATCTGCAGAAATTACAGTTAATTGCTGCCACCTGCAAAGGTTTAACCTAGTATACATTTTTCTATTATCATGCAAAGGCTATTTTACACAATTTTGCATCACTGAAACTGATGGCAGTTTCTCGTTAACAGTTAAGGGACACCTCGGTTCCTATTCATGCTCAATCCTGATTCATTTACTCTATTGCTTCTTAATTACCAATATTGTTAGCAATATCAGTTATTAATATGTATTTTAAAAAAAATAGTAATGCAAATAATGTAATCCTTCCAAACTATGATGTGTGCATATGGGCAAGTTGTCTTCTCATAAGGAACTGAACATTTCCACAGGGATAGGGATATCTGACAGTTTTGTCCTTGTGGGGACATTTGACTGGTTCCCACAAGGAAAATTGCATTTTTGCAAGATTTAAAAAGTAAATGTGTCTTTAGGTTACGGTTAGATTTAGCTGTAGGCATAATGTTAATTAGCTGTATAAATAATTATGTTAATGGGAGATCCTTACAAAGACAGTAAGACAAAGATGTGTGTGTGCGTGTGTGTGTATGTGTTGGATGCTTCGATATGGAGGCTGCGCCTTCCCTGTCCGCGGCCTGAGACGCAGCTGAAGGACGGCTTACCGCGACGCCATGTTTAACAAGGGCTTGCTTCATTTGATTACACATGGCAAGGCTCGGCAGAATGTGTAATCATCTTTTTCACATGACATTTTGAGTATCCAACAAGACAAATAATTGTAGCAATAATTGATAGCTTTGTGCAGGCAGCGGCACTGCCGACTGGCACGACTCTCGCAGACACCAGTCCGTGGCATGCTGGGGTGCTGCCTGGCATTCTCACATCCAGCTTCTGCTCCGCTGACAAAAACCTCCATAATCTGTCCGAATGACCGGAGTCAGATAAGAGACATTAGACAGGTACGCCAATAATCTGCTATTAAAGCGTTATATATAAGGGACTAAAGGCAACGAAGCTGACCGCCTCCATCGTTTAATTTTCTCCAAAGAGAATTCTTTCTGCCTTTGTAGAATTTGCAAGGTCTGCTTTCGAGATGTGTGAGCAGTAAAATCTGAGGAGTGACTGACAGCTTCCCAGCTGCTCAATATGCATGGCAGAAAGGAGTGAGAAAAGGAACGAGAGAGAGAGAAAGACTGGGAGACACAGAGAGAGAGAGAGAGAGAGAAGATCTTCTCCATGCTATTTTTGTCTCATAGTGGCTGCTGGCTCCAAGAGTTTGTTCGGCATAATGATAATCTGTGGCTTGACACTTTTAAGCATTTATGGGAAGTCGCAGAGCGGGCTTGCTCTAATTTGCAGATTCCTCAGTTAATTAAAAAGCCCTCCAATTTGCAGCGAATGCGGGTCAGTGTGGACAGGCTGGGAGTCTGAGGCAGCTGGTGACACACTCTGGACCGGCCTGCAGGCACTGGCACACACATACACACACATACACACACACACACACACACACAGAGACAAGCAAGCCCACACTGCTTGCTGCCAGGTTTAACACGAGGAAATGTCAGAGCGATGTTACAGCACAGAACCATGGCAAAACCACATCCTCAAAGGACTCACTAATCCATCTACATCTCTCTCACACACACACACACGGACACACATTTAACGACATTTAGATAAAGGCATGCTAAAACGTTCTTGACAAAAAGGGAGGCCGTGTTACAGCGCAATGATGGCTTGGCAGAAAGCGACCGGTACCCATGGTGAAACAAGAAACTAGGAGGAAGGAAATATGCTCTGAGACACCCTCTCTCTCTCTCTCTCTTTCTCTCTGTCTCTCTCGCTCTCTCTCTGTCTCTCTCGCACCCCTGCACCTCACACTTAGACGCTGCAGTGCACAAAAAAGCAAGGGGAAATAAATAAATCGTTCAGAATAAGAACTTTTTTTAATGCTAAATACACGCTGCCTCATGATGCATTAACAATATTTCATCCTCATTTTATAAAACACCACACAAAGGTTGTCTCTAAATATTTGTTAGAAATCACAGTGATTGTCTACCAGCACTTGTGATGCCTCCTGTATGTTTGTGCTCCTGCATGTTTAACTCAACTCAAAAAATGTGCACTATATGATACATGATAAATTTTTCTACCAATATGAGTGACACAAAAATTGAGTGTGTGTATTTGGAACCGTGTCTTTAGTTGGCTTCGCTGCGAAAGCGTGTTACGTTGCTGCTTTCGCCGTCTGGATCGATAGTGGCGGCAGACTAAGATGGATGCCAGATTAAAGCAGCTTGAGCAGCCCTGTATCCATGACATGTAGATTCAGGCATTGTTCATCTGCCTCCCACCTCACACACCAGCCCCCTCCATTCCGCTTTACACACACGCACACATGCACAGACACAACAAAAGCAGCGACACATGTACACACCTATTCAAAACCCACACACACACATGCATAAGAGTCCAGGACATTTGGACAGTTAGTAGTTAGTGTCCCGTTTTCGGTGCTGAGTCTTCGTGTGCCGAACCTGGCTGTCACTCACAGACAGACACTTCTTTTGTTTCGTCCTGGACGGTTGTGTGTGAAGATCCAACAGCGCTCAATTATAATAGTTATTGAGGTAATGGAACAATCCTATAACAGGATTAGCAAACGCAGGGTGAGAAAGGACAATGTTACGTAAAATCGTTTCACTATTTGATCGCTAGTTCGCGCTCGAGCTTTTGCGTGCATGAACAACACGTATGCAAACTTTTAAATAGGTTTTGTGTTTTGTTTTTTTTTCCATAACAAATGAATCCGTCATTAAGGATGAAATTGTGTAAAACAGACAAAACGGATGGTTCTCGTGGAGTTTTTCTATATTTAAAGGATGACTCATATTCCCATGATCCTCCTGTCAGTATTTTCTTCTACAACTATGTTCCTTAAAAACTAATGATAGAACGTGTTGGTGGCCTCCGCATCTGCGGGACTCCAGGGATCTGCCACACTGCCCCATTTTTAGGTTCTGTGCAGAATGTGTGTGTGCATGCGTGTGCGTGTGTTTCACAGATCATTAGAGTGCTGTATTGCGCGCGTTCTTCCTTTTCAGTTGTGTGCTCGTGCACGTGTGTTTATGTGTGTGTGTCCGACGTGCATCAGTATTCTCTGGAGCAGTATCACTCAGCCGACCCAGCGCAGCTCTCACACACTCGGCTCTTTGTCCAGGCCAGACTCTTTGTGGTGTGTCGAGTGACTGACCACAAACAAAGCGCTGTTTGACCAACACTTGTTCACAGACAAAGCTGGACGAAGAAAGTGCTGTAAAGACCAGCGCAAGTGTCTGAAACACTCTGTCTCTGTCTCCAATCCAAACATTATGCATTTCTCGATTTCTGTCTCTCTGCCAGAAAGTTCACAGTTATCACATCATGCTTCTCTCTCTCTCTCTCTCTCTCTCTGCTTGCTGCTGTTGGGAAAGACTATGATTACTATGAGTACGGTTATTGCAGTTGTTCTGGAAATCAAGTGAACAATATCGAAGCGTAACAAACGGTACATTTTGGTACTTTTTATGCTCAAACCTAAGCTACTGAGACAGTACAAGCAAGTAACCTAATACATTTTGCATTCATTTCCAGGTGTTAGTTCAAATAGTGTAATGCATAAGTAACAGTCTTCCAACTCAGATTTGTTGTCTTCGCCTGATTAGCATAACTCAGTGTGTTACCCATATAAGTGGGCTCGTACCATTAACTAAACACTGGCTTTGTATACTGTATACAGTATAAAACAAAAGGAATGACGGACAGAGAATAACATTTGAACTCATCACGTTTACCTTTACATTGATCTATTCTGCTTCCTTAAGCCACATGAAAGATGTGTTATAACGCTATCCTTCTCTGTCTAGAGGAGTGCGAGGGAACAAAACCAGCACTTTGTAGGTTTTAGTGTCACGTCGCATCACCTTCCAGGAATTCACTCCACGGAGACGCGAAGGGAAAGGGGGAGAGAGACAAACAGATGAATAATGCATATAGGTGTGTATGTGTGTGTGTGTGTGTGTGTGTGAGGGAAGAGCAAATAATG
>JAOVVB010000041.1:18827313-18840127 GCA_028570985.1 Heterobranchus longifilis
CCTGAGCTCATGGGCTCCACAGGTTGAGGCAGGAATGTTACTGAGTTAGCAAGTCGAATGAATACAATTTTACATTTAAATCTTTAGGCATTTATTTATTTATTTATTTATTTATTTACACATTAGAGCATGCAGAATCCAGTGGAGTCAAAATCTCGAATAAATGATCAGGTCCGTGTTCACAGGACAGACTCCGTATCCACCACAATGCTGCTGACCAGGATAAAGCAGTTACAGAAGATGAACGACTGAATGTCAAGTCAATGATTTTCACGTTACAAGTCCATCCAAGTCAAGGACTCAAGCACTACATCACTGATGTAGACACGCGCTACCACAGTAATACCCTGACTAACAAGTTTATTAGTCCCTCAGACCCCTATGCGGCTCCCATCATCTCTCTGTCTAAGGCCTCATCTCTGTAACACTAGCCAGGTTCGGGATCTGGTATATATAGAATAGCACTAGCTAGCATTTGCGGCAGGGCTGTGGAGTGTACAGCGAGCAGGAGGGAAGAGCCGGGTTAAGCAAATTAACCTCCCTCGTCTAAACCCGTGTCGCTGGCGTCGGACTCGCCAGCAGCGCTCCGTGCTGACACATGACGGTAGAGGAATCACAGGCTTAATACTGGCAGCCTGCCTCTCCAACTTGGCAGATCATGGTCACTGGGGGGGTTGGAGAACATGATAGAAGCAGGATTTAGCGTGCGCTACGCGGATGCTAATGAGTAGCGGCCAGGCTGGATTTATTTGCATTAGAAGGCGCAGGCTACTCAGCGTGCTATAAATTTGTTGTGCTTTATTGGCCTTGTGGCATGTATACATCAGAGATAATTTGGTTAAGGCTGTTAGGTCTATTACACAATGAATTTCATTGGAGAGGGGAGAGCGAACAGCATCGAGGGGTGTTATTAGCAGTTATGTGATGAGAATCATGAATAACGATATGAGTGCATTCCCTCGTTTGAGCCGCTAAGGTCTCCACTTAAATTATGAATACAGTACGGCGCTCATAAACAGAAGAGCGTTTGGGGAAAGTTACAGCCGTTCAGTGGCTGGGAGAATTCTCCGGTCTGCACACAGACACACACACACACACACACACACACACATCTCACTCTCACACAGAGAAAGAGAAATCAATCATGAACTGTGTCGACCCTGAGAATCTATATTAGCTCTTGCTGTTTTTGACCGCTCTCCTTCTATGATGGCACACATCCCTCAGAGGCCCATGTTACCACTGCTCACACCTGAGTGCGAGTTTGTGTGTTTGAGCGAGTGATGGATGAGGTCAGCCCTCTCTGAAGGGCAGAGGGGACATGGCCCACAGCCTATTGATCAGACAGGCAGCTGAACAGTTAGCAGACCCTGTAGGACCAGTGTTCCCTACTCCTTACACACTACACTTCTTTTATTCTCTTCCTTACTCTATCCACTTATTCCCCCATCTGTCTCTTTCACCTGAACCACAGCTGTGGGGGACAATGTCAAAGATTAAACCTTTCCTCCTCATTTCTGTATGAAAGATAAATAAATAAAAAAACGAAAGGGAAAAAAGCAGCAGAGAGATGAAAGGTGAAAGAAGAGTTAGACAATCCTTTAGACCGCAGGGCAGAAAAGGGTCACTGGAGAATTGAGTTCTCCTCTGCTAACACAGCTCACAACCAAGCTGACTGGTCAAGCAGAAAGGTGCATCTGTGTCTGGCAACAGGGGTATTTTATCTTACAAATGGCCGAGAGAGGGGAAGAAAAACTGCAGAGGGAGAGAGAAAAAAAAGCTCAGAGCAGGTGAAACCCCAGTGGTCATCTTGACTCAACCATGTGCAACCTCTGAAGAGCATCCTGTGCAGCTGTGTGTGTATGTGTGTTTCATCTGAACACAAAATACTGTAAGCCCAGCGAAACCCTACACCTGCTTCAACTGACAAAAAATGGAGAAAGCAATGGAGTCAACACCAAAAGTTACAGTTAGAAAAACAAAATCTATTTGCACACACACACACACACACATACACACACACAGCCCCAGCATTTTGGAGACTGCAAAAAGGGGATGCGTATAAAATGCTGCCCCTGTGTGTGTGAATGTGTGCTGTGTGGCAGCGTGATGGCTGGTGTCAGTTTCAGTCGGTCTTTCAGAACTCTCTCTGGCTCAGAGCTGGGCCTCAGTGACCAGTTGGCCTTTAAGGACATGAAAGGGGCCAGTATCTCTGCTACCGCACCATTCAGCCATACAAAACGCAAACAAACAGCCCGCCAGGCACAGAGGGCCAGGGAAAAGCCGGGCACCAGAGAACACAGCAGCCATGCAGCGCCGGTCCAGAGAGACACAGAGGGAGAGAAACCCCCTGCGTCTATCAGCTTCAGCCATCTCAACGTACATCTTCAGCCAGCCTGGCTTGAAAGCTCCGGAGTCTGAGATCAGTGAAGCATTGGAAGTGCAGCCATTCGAGTGCTGCACAAGCACCGCTGCAGCTGCAAAAATAGTTGTACAGGCAGTGACTCTGTGGCTACTGGTACAGCTGAGATCACACACACACACACACACACACACACACACACACATACACACACACTCCAACAAACCAGAATCCCCCAGTGCACACCATCTCACACATGAGGCTGACCAGCAACTTATCAAAAGCATTAACAAGTTTCTGTTAAAAGGCTATAAAAGTCTAGCAGGGTCAGGGTTCATTCTGTCAGCTCTGGAGAACAGAGTAGCATGGCTTATGGAATCAGAGTAATGCGTTTAACAGTGCACTGTTTTAAAAATGGAATGTTACAGAAAAAAAAGAAGTGTGATAGGGAGGGAGAGAAAGAAAGAAAGAAAGAGGGAGAAATACTCCTACACAGACCCCTGTGTGTGTGTACTGGAAAGCCAGAGTCATAAAACAGCGAACAAAGAGCAGCTAGCCTGGCACGGAGTTAGTGTGTGTGGAGTGAGAGAGAGAGAGAGACAGAATGAGACAGAGAGAGGATGAGTTTGCCAAGATGTCAAACTTGTCTCAGGAGCTACAGAGAGATGCAGGCAGAAAGTTAGCCACTGTTTCTATTGATTTGCCCCTCACTGGAGAATGCTCAGAGGATCAAGTTCAGACACTTGCCCTCACCACTCCACAAAGATAGGTACCTGCTCCTCCTCTGACTTAACCCATATCGCTTAAGCGCTATTCAGAAAAAAAAAAGGCATGCAGTGTCATGCAAAGAATCAGAGTTTTGGCAGATCTAGTGAACTTATCAAAATCTATTCGAATCTTGTTTCGGAGAAAACTTCTGCAACCGGAGTAGCACCCGAATGCCAGACACCGCACACACACACGCACTAACCCTCACGCATGCTGCATCCTGGCCAGTGAGCCTTTCTTCAGGCAAACTGTTAATAAAAGGCACTTTAGCGAGACCCCACACAGCCCAAAGCAAACATTACAGATCCTCCTGCCTCTGAAAGCGGCTGAAACCAGGCGTATTGCAAATACTTCAGCCATTCCACAAACTCATCCCAGCAAACTTAAAGAACGAGAGAGGGAGAGAAGAGTGACAGAAAGAGAGAGAGAGAGAAAGGATGGAAGAGTGAAATGGAGTAAAGGAGAGGAAAAATAAACAAAAGGCCACGTCCAACTTCTTTCACCCCATCACAACTTTATAATGCACTCCAGGAATGAAGAGAAGCTCCATTAGAAATATGCAGTGGTATAATGTGGTATTTAGGACATTAAGCATGAGAGGTCTGTCTGCCTGTCTAAACAGAAACTGAGCCAAGACCTCCATAACCTAACCAGCAACTGGCAGTAAATAACACAAGAACTTTTTTTTTAAGCGCAAGAATATATTGACTAGCCAATTTCTCTCTCTCTCTCTCTCTCCTCCTTTTTTAAAATCCAGGCCAATTATACCTCAGTAAATGCCCTTGCACTGAAAAGTGAGAGGGCAGCTTTCACCATGATGCTCAGGCCAAAGAGCGACCACAGGTGGCTGTGTAGAACTGGAGGGCATGTGCATTAATCATCGGTACCAATCTCTTAGTCCCTGCACACACAAAAAACACCAAAATATGCCACGGTAAACTTAATCCATACATCACCCTCTGCCAGTGCTGACCCCATTAGCAGGGTCTCCCTCCTGGCATTAGCACAGCATACTCAGTCCCACAAAGGAGCAGTGGATGATGATCATTGCCTCCCACTGCTCCTCTGCCCTCTGCTGCTCCCACGGACTCGGGGACAGCAATAGGACAAAGTGGTGTGCAAAATAGAGGAACTAGAACAGTAGCTAATCCATCTTTCTTTTTTTTTTCTTTTTTTTTCTGGAATAGGGTTTACAAGTCTGGGTTCGAAGGTATACTATGAGAGGGCATTGCACCAGAGGTCAGCATGTCTAGGCCAGAAAGAGCTTTTCCTGAAGCAGGGTCCAGTGCTTTGACCCCAATCATGTTAAATGTAAAGGCAACATTTAACATGCATCGTAATACCAGTTGCCTCACACAGCTTATGCAAACACACATGACCCCATGACTCCAAAATCCAGGCGAGCAGACCAAGGTGTCATTCTGCACAAAACATTCACTAATAATACACAGCCCATTTCTGAGCTCGTGCACGTTCACATCCACGCACCCTGTTACAGCTCTCAACAGTCAGTCTGAATACAGAAATGTTAATATGTCGGTCAGCTAGCTCTGGTCACTGGAGAATACTGCGGTTATATTTAGTTGGCTCCCAAAAAAAATTCTAATATATGTTCGAATGTTCTGGACAGAAAGCTTCCTTTCAGACTGCACTCAAGCACCCTCACGAATAAATCTTATCGGTCAGTGGTACAGACGTTTGGAGAAAAGGACCAGGTTCTGCACTGTAATCAAATACTGCTCAGTAAATCCACGCACTAAGCAGTCAGATAAACGATTCTGAGAAATAAACTTTGTGATCCAGGAACAGATCGTGAACGAGAACACCAAAGAAGACAACTATACAATGGGAAAATTTTCCAGAAGATTACAGTCATTCAATATGGTATGTTGCCTGTAGGTGAGTGTATAGATTCTATAGGTGGGACTACAGCAGGTGTGTTCACCGGTTTAGCTGGTTTCCCATCATTCTAACCAATACTGCCCTCTGCCCTGTCTCTACCATTCACCTTTGATACCACAGGTAGTTCGCAGCAGGTGGAGATCAGGGGTGTGTCTCTGATAAGAGGGAGCAAGTTTATGATCTTCTGTTCCTCACAAAGGTAACCTGATGTCCAATATATGACCGCCAATCCACTAAGAGCACAGCCATAACCACTCGACTACAGCACACATCAAGCAGACAGAGCGGCTGTCAGGGCCAAAGCACCGCCTCTCTGGATCTCCTAGGGTCAGAGCCAGGCCTGGTTAATCAACAACCGCCAAGCTGAGAGAGAGAGAGCCAGGAAAAGAGGTTAAGCATCCTATGCTAAAGAACCTGGCATGCTCAATCAATAACATAGACCTTTCTCAAGCTACAAATTGGCCCTGGATTTCTTTGAGCGCCTTCCATCCTAAATAAAGCAGGGGAGCGGGCTGGAAAAAAGACGATTGAGTCATGAAGCTGGTTTCCAGCTGGACCTGGGGAGGGAGCCTGGGGGGTGAGCGAGGTGATGAATAACTGAGCTCCGGTCAGAGCTGGCCTAGGGTTCACTGGCCATCCCTCAGTGGAAGAGAAGAAATCGATGGCATCCGCCGCTGACGGGTGTAAGTGGGTCATACATCAGGGGTCCAAGGGTCCAGTGCTGCTTAGCAAGCATAGACTAGGCAGTCAGGCTGGAGCACAGCCGGCAGTGACAGGCAGCATAGAGGAAATGTCCTGGCTAGGGCATACACAATATGTGGCACTTTCCACCTTAGCCGCATCTTAAGCGATTCTCTTCTGCGGCCTTGAACCACCACCTGACAGTTTTAAAAAGCTTCTAAAAAAAAACTGCTCTGGTGAAATGTAATTTTTATGAAGTAAATTGTTTTTTTCCACATCTAATAAGTCTCCATTCTTTAATACCTCTCTTTTTTGATTCCACTGTTGGGGATCGACAGGTTACCGCTGTTATCGGAACGAGACTTTCTTTTTTTCTTTTTCGCCTTTTGTTTTTCTTCTTCAAGGTAAGGCAAGTTGACAGAGCACTGGCTACAAGGCCAGCTAACCGGTCTAAACTGGTTCTGGCGTGGGGAGGTGCTGGCAGTGAGAAGTGTAGTGTCGTTTTTTGCCTTCAGCCAAAAAAGAACTGTTGATGTATCATCAGCAGGTTCGATGGCAGAGAGAAGGGGCGATGAAGGGAGAGCGGGATAAAGGGAAAGAAACAGAAAGAAAGAATGAAAGAAAGAAAGAAAGAGAGTGGAAAAGTGAACAAGAAAGGAAGAATAAGCAGAGGCGGAGAGTGACAGTGAGCGAGAAAGAGAGAGGAGGGTGAGAGAGATTGAAAGGGCTAGATAGAGCAGAGGCTATGACACTGTCTCATCAAATGCCTGGACTTCAGCCAAGTTCATCTGTTAATGGACAACCACCGTAGGGCCCTACCCCTCCTCTCCACCAACCGACACACTCCCCCACCTTCCTCTTTACTCCAACTCGCCCAAACACTCGCTCTCTTTCTCTCTCCCATCTTTTCTGTCTGAAGAAAGCTAGACATAGATTATTCCTGCACCCTTCCTATTTCTATTCAAGATAAACAAAGTGCTTCAGGTTCAGGGCACACCCTGGGACCCCTGACAAAGCCATCTATCATCCTGTCTGGCTGAGCCAGTCTGACCACACTGAGCCCGAGGAGACTAATGGGGCCGCTGGACAATTTTGTCTTTGTGCGGGCTGCCCCTTCTGCTCCAACATCTCCATTCCAGCAGCCATTCACACACAGATGTGCCCGACCAGCGCCTCTGAGGTCTGGATGTAGCCCTTGTCTCTCTCTCTGAGAAGCAGCAGATCCAAAACCAACGAAACCAACCAAATCAAAACTAACTTTATGATAGAACATCGAAAGCGAGAGAAAAGAGAGATGGGGGTGGTTGAGGGGAGCGAGTTGAAGAACGGTTAGCATCATCCCCAGACGTGTTGAGACACATGCGGTTGCTGGAGCTTCCCAGAGAATGACATGCAGTGGGGAGACAGAAAAAAAGGGAGAAAGATGAAAGAACAAGAGAAGGACAGAGAGTGGGAGAGGAGGGGGAAAAAATTCAGCTGTCACTTATAGGGATTTAGAAAGTAAGAGCTGTTTTTCTGTTTTTGCTGCCATGTTTTTTTTTTTTGTTCGTTTTTTTTTATTATTTTTTTTACCAGCAACCAACAGCAGTACTCTAGTTTCCTATCTGGACTTGTCTCATTAGTGTTCAGGTATAAAATTATTTATAGTATTATTGTTAAATCTTGTTAAATCAGTTTTAATGCTAAAGGGTCCTGCTCTCGACAGGAGACACAGCAGTGAGTATTGTTACTGGCCACTGTCAACAAGGAGAGACTGACATGGCACAGAGCCTATTGTTCCGGCAGATATCTGATACTGAACACGGATTAGGGCAGAAAAACATAAAGCACCCCTTGTACTTTAAACAACAACATAAAGCGTCCTCCAGACTAGGAGTGTGTGTTCCGAGAGCTAAAGTGAAGAATGTGAAGAAGTTCACGTTGTGTGTGTGTGTGTGTGTGTGTGTGTGTTAATGTGTTGTGCACTCTGAGCTGAGAGAACAGGCTAGAGGCAGAAGCATCCTTTGGGGATAGGTTCCTGTTCAGAGCACAAACAGACAACAGCACACATACACAGTTCACAACCCCCGCTGTGAAACAAACAGTCCAGTGCTTTTGCCAGGATCTAAGCCCATCTCATGAACGTGCACGTATATAGTACCCACACTTCGCCGCTCAGATATGGCTACGCCGCGTTCCATGAAGGACTCGGAGCGGGCCACGCCACTGACAAAACAAACATGTTTCTCAAGAACCGCAGATCTCCTCTACCCCACGATTCTGTTAAACCCATCTGCTGCTTCTATCAACAAGCAGAGATCAGCCGGCGAGAGTGATAGAGCTGTAGACAAAAGCGAGGAAAGAGACTGAACGACAGGATTAGGCAAACCGGAGAACACTAATGAGAGGTAAACAGCCCAAGCAAGGAGAGGTAGAAGTCAGAAGGAAAGAGCAAAGTGGGGAAAAAAATAGAGTGAGCGAGAGAGAGAGAGAGAGAGAGAGAGAGAGAATGAGTTCTTGTAGTTATTTAATCACTGAGCGGAGTGGACTAATCAGGCTCTAATACAGAGATCAGGCACATCCTGGATGGAGCGCTCATCGCTCTCTCGCTCCGTGAGTCTACTAAACCTCCGGCGTCATTTCACTGTTTCTTTACCCATTTTGGAACGATAAATTATCCATTAGATTTCATCATATCTTACTAAAGCAATTACATCAAGAAAATGATAGCGCGTGTGGAATCAATTATGCATGCCCTTGGCCGGAGACCAGAGGCTGAGAAGTCAGAGAAGGCAGTTCCACACACACACACACACACACACACATAGAACGTATTTCCACTCATACACATACACATGTATCGAGACACACATATAACAACAACAATAACAAAGCCACACACAAACAGAGCAGCACAAGAACAACACACACCCACAAATAAAGATGACTCTGGATCATAGATCTCACAGATGTGCCCCATCAGTTCATCTTACTGCCTAAAAAGTTCATGCACTTAATAATTTATTTGTGTTCTGGATACGGTTTCCCAGCTGAATATTAACAACTTTGAAGCGTGCTTCTAGCCAGGGTAGGGCTAAAAGAGTCCTGAGGAAACAGTGCCTGCTGGGTCCCCCTGGCCCCGGCACTCTCTCCTCCCTCCCTCCCTCCCTCTTCCTTCTTCCACCTCTCTCTCTCTTTCTCCTCTCTCTTCTCTCCTTCCTTCTTTCCCTCCCTCTCTCCCTCCCTCTCTCCGCCAACGTGTCCATTAGCTCTGTGCTCCTCCGAAACATACACTTATAACATGAACATACAACTTATTGTTTTTCCCCCCAGATTAAAAGTTCCTTTTCATGACAATGGAGATTTCGGCATTCCCTTGAAGCACTTCACACAACAATGGTATGCGGAAAAGGGAGAGAGGCAAGATGATATATACAACGTGAGCAAAAAAAAATGGGAAAAAATATTCCTTTATTTATTCATAAGGAATTATTATTATAGGACTTTTTAATTTACTCATCTGTCTGACAGCTTTCAAATAATTTTATATATTCTCTTATATGCACAGACAGCTACAAAGCACATGCATACATGCAGATATATATATATATATAAGTTTAACTAATTACGGGAAAACTTAGTCCCGGTTTGACTTGAACGCCCCTCATATGTGTATGTAAGGTTCAAGTCAAACCACCAGGACTAAGTGTTCCCTTAATTTTTTTGTGCAGTGTATATATATATATATCCAGTATATATATATATATATATATATATATATATATATATATATATACTGGACTGCAGTTTCTGATACATTTAAACATTTAGAGACTCAACAAGTCTTGCTATGTTAACAGAAACAGCTCACTCACAAGCACTCAAAATTCAACAATGATATGTGCGTGTGTGTATCGATGTGTGTCTGTGTGTTTCGGTGTGTGTGTGAGAGAGCGAGTGAAGACTGGTCAACATCTGCTTCCGCACAGGGTGAAGGTGGGGGGTGGGGGGTGTACATAAAGATCTGGCTGTCTGCAGAGCTTTTTACACATACACAACCCCCAGCCAGAGACAGTGTGTGAATGTAAAACATAGCTCATTTGTGTGTGTGTGTGTGTGTGTGTTGCCATGCTGTGGCTGATCAGTAGTGATTAACTGCAGCGCCGTATGCAAAGTGCTTTAATGAAGGGGTGCCGAGTCATCATGTAAATTAAATATGTCAAATCTCCTGGTGAACTTTCAATCTTCACGTGCAAAACGCTGCTTTCATTTACATCCCGTGCTACTTTTAACGTTTAAAAGAAATGCATGTCATGCATGCAATTTTTACCTTTTTTCTTTTTTTTCTTGTACATAGCCCTCGCGGTGTAAAATAGAACAGACGCACTCTCTCTCTCTCTCTCGCGCGCTCTCTCTCTCGCTCTACAGAAGGTCTGACAGGCCGTGCTGATGTGTTCGGAATGCACATGGTAATAGGCCAATCAAAAATGCAAAACAATTGGCAATTACTGAGAGGATCTAATGGTCATTAGAATTTACAACTAGGTAATGAACTAAAGTCTGCCCATACTATGCATATTCATAAAGCAATTTAGGCCTTGAAGATTAAAGAAGTGCTTAAAATTCAAATGAGCCTGAGCAAATTATCTGTAAGATTCAGTCAGGAAGTATGGAAGTAGTGGTTTGTGTGTGTGTGTGTGTGTGTGTGTGTGTGTGTGTGTGTGTGTAAAGAGATGCAGATGCAGGCATGTCTTCTGTGTTGAAGCGTAAGGTGTGCCATTTTCCTGTTAACCAGGGAAACAACAATCAGCAATTTGTGCACGTGTGTGTGTTTGTGTGTGTGTGTGTTACTCCAATTTCTTCTCATCATCTCAGCTCTTTTAAAAAAAGGAACAAACAGCGATTCATTAACCGTGAGTTTCCACAATCTATTTAATATTTATTTTAGTGAGGATTCTATAAGAGGGAAAGTTCATTAATCAAAAGCGACATATACAGGCTTGTCTAGATAGATAGATACTACATATACAGTAGATGTGAGGACAGGTATAGATATGATGACAGTGATAGATATACTGTAGATATGATGACTGTAGCTGTGACAGAGACTGAAAAATGATGACAGTAACAGAGCTATAGAATTAAAATATGCAATATGTGGAATAAAAAATATGAAAAAATATTAACTTTGCAAGGTATTACATAATATACCTATATAAAGTAGGAGGGAATCACGGGCTGGTATTCCATTTCACTACAGTGTTCACAGGGAAAGATCCAAATCTATGTCGAAAAGTCTATAATCATATTAGTAACGTTCATTAAACATGAATGCGGCAGAGTTTCGATGCAGTTCAGTATAAAAATAAAGCCATTAACGTACTGGCAGGCAGACACTAGACGTGACGGACTTCTCTGTGCTGTGTGAAGAGGTGTGTGTGTGTGTGTGTGGCGGTTGGGGGGGAGATGACCCCCGCAGACACGGTACATGAGCTGCCGGATTACGCTCCAACAACATACTCAGCAAGACTTGCTAACTTTAGCATGGACGTGCACTCATGGACTCTCGCACACATACACACACATACAATGCAAATACACGTGTACACAAACGTCTGTATCCATTCCGGAGCTTAGAAAGCCTGAGTCATCACTTTGGGAAAGGCCTCGCAGTAAAGAAGTGTTTGCGGTGTTTTTTGAATATGCTGAATTTACTGTTCAAATATTTACTTCCTAGAAAATGTTTGCATGTCATACATAGAATAGCAGCATTACATTTGCTTAATATTGGCATGACCAATAGCTGTCATTGAACAAACAAGCATAATAATTGAAAATGTTTTAAGGAACCATGAAAATGCGAAATTATCAAAAAACTAAAATGCACGTTTTTGTCTAAAGTATAAATATCATGTTTCCACTCGTTAGTATTTACCTCGACTACTGTGAGCAGTGGAGCACACACACACACACACACGCATCGAGAGCCACTAAAACTAGGCAAGTCTCCAATGCTAACATGAGCACAGCAAGCAATCAGCCAGTTCACACACAAGCAGAAACATACACATACTAGGTCAGGTCTTGGCACGCACCCTATTAAATGGGCACATGTCTGAGAAGTGTGTCATGGATTTGAGTGACTTTGAGTAGTAGCTTCAGCTCGAGCACTCACTTTTACTTTATTCGTAAATATAACCTTAAGCAGGTAGCCAGCATCCTGCCTTCATCTCCACAGAGTAGCTGTGTGCGCTGCGAAGAAACAGATCCGTAAGTAAGGAGAGAAGAAACGACAAAAAAAAAAAAAAGTAGAAAAAAAAAGCAGAGCCCTGAGAGTGCCCGGAGAGAGTCGACTTCTGCTATTTGTAACCATTAGAGCCCGGATGAATTGATCACGTTGAATGTCTTGGATGACAGAAGCTGAAAGTGAGTGGCACTGCTGGTCAAGGTGACCTCACACACTCTGCCCTTAGAAACCTGAGAGACGAAGCGAGGAAGAGGAGGAGGAGGAGGAGGAAAACTATCGATGGAAAAGTGTGAGATTCCTATGAGGTGACTTCTTCCTTAAAATGACACCAGCATACCATTGTGTCTGTGTGTGTCTGTGTGTGTGTGTGTGTGCGTGTGTGAGTGTGGAGCAGTAAAGGTAAACAGAGTAGTAAAAGCCTAGCCCACCCTTGACTGCCAGTCCTGCTCTGTGCCAACTCTCTTCTGGCAGCGTCCACTGAGGGATGTCCTGTTGCAACACTGCCAACTCACATACCCTTTCATGTTCTTCCACACCCCCCCACCACACACTCACACACATACACGCGTACACACACACCACTCAGTCACCACTGACAAATGTACAGTTGCCCACAAGCACATATAAGCGAACACACTTGAACATTTTGCATCCTTCATAGTGTGTTTCCAAAAAGCCCACTCTGTAATCCACTGGAACTTATAAATACACTTTGTAGTACATAACCGTTTTTATGGACGCACACTGTAAAACATCTGACATGATCATTTCAGAACTAAACTGTAGCAAAATTCAGTGGGTCTGCGCACACATAACCCTCCTCACACACACACACACACACACACACACACACACACACACACACATACACACAC
>JAOVVB010000041.1:18840665-18861541 GCA_028570985.1 Heterobranchus longifilis
GATCTAAAGCTAGTACAAAAAAAAATTGTGCCATGGTCCATTAAATAAAAATAAATAAATAAATAAATTCGAGCAAATCCCACCTACCCCCACGATACACAGCCGACTGGATCATGCAAATCAGTGCTGAGGATGCTGGATATCACAATGCATCTGTGAGCTTTGCTTAGAGTAAGATCCACCCAAACACGTAACTGCTCCGGGAGAAGAGAATTAAACATTATCATCCACCATTAATTAAACCCCATCCCTTAGGACAGCATTATGCATCTCTTTCTATGTTTCTTTTTCTCTCTCTCTCTCTCTCTCCCCCTTCACACACATGCATACATGCACACACACACACACACACACATTCACACATGCACAAACATTTCTGGCTAAGTATATTTTCTAAGCTCAAACAGGAGTAGTTGTAAATATATCCAAGCAGAAGGCTCTGTGGAGCAATCTCAGCAGTGAATGGAAATAAACATGCATTCTTCAAGAAATTACAGGCAAGCTTCCATTCCGGTGCATATTCATAAAGAGCACCTTTGCAGGTGTCGCACGCTGTCGGAGCTTGCCGAAGACATGTGTCTTTTGTCATGTGGCGAGCCACTTCCTGATAATTCATTTAATAGTGGGAAGAAAAAAAAGAAAAAAAGACATGGAGGAAAATGTAGAGTATGGGAGGCTGTGAGGCTGTATGGGTGAAAGCAGTGTAGCATACACAAAAATAGCTGTCTGTCTAAACCTCAGTCTTAACCTAAATAAAAGGAAATATATTTTTTATGTCTGCTCTTGTAATGAATACGCAACTCTGCAGCACACAAACACCTATATATTTTTACATTTGCAACTGTTTCTACAGCAACTCCTGTATATTACTATCCATTTAGCATATCTGTCAGCACCATGATGACTTGCACACATGCACATGCGGTTATGTGCCAAAGCAAAGAGGTTTAAATGAGTGCTGTGTATCACACAATAAGAAGTGCAATGTTCAAATGTACACAGATATCCGCAGCAAGGCCAGGCTTTCTTTACTAAGACTGAACGTCGATGTGCAGATGATAATTCTGATCATGAGATTTAAATTCAGGGGGGAAAAAATGCCCACCAGCCACGTCACAGTCACATTTTTAGAACGGAAACTTGCAGGCAGCTTATATGCAAAGTAATCGCACGCTGTGTAAAACAGAGAGAGAAAAAAAAATCACAAGAGCATTTAAAAAAAAAAAAAAATTATCTGCCATGAGGTCTATTCTGCATGGCTTCAGTTTTTCTCTGAACCAGTCAGTGTATTCATGTAGTGGAGTCATCACTTTTAAAAAGGACATCATGGCAAGAGTCTTGACTGCCTAATATAAAAATTCACAATCCCCAAAAAAAAAAAAAAACACAAAAAAAAAAGCTATTTGTAATGTGGACAAATTTTGGATGGTGAATCTCAAAACAGGAGATTTTTACTCGAACTAAATGCATTCCTTCACAACAAAAAGCAGTTCTTCTTTTTTTAATTGTTAGTCCCTCTGTCCAGGATTGAATAAATCAATCTCTTTTAATGATGCTGGAGCTCAATGTTCAACAACAAAATGGCTCGAAAAAAGGTTTAAGTAGAAGAAAGGAGTAAAGAGGAGAGAAAGTAGAGAGGAAAAGTGAAGACAGGAGATGGTAAGGGACAAGAGGAGACATGAGGAGAAACCTGCAGAGTCGATTAGCGCTATACTTTTTGGCTGGGCCCCTTAACCAGGATACATGGCCTATTTGGGGCACACACACACACACACAGACACACGCACCCGCACGCACATACATACACACACACACACACACACACACACACACACACACACCTCCGCTCACTGCTCTTTTTCATGTACACACACACACACCATTCCTCTGTGACAGCGGCTGCCTTTCGTCTCTCTGAGTTACTCTATATGGGAATTGTGATGTTACATCACACATGTAGCCTCTATATTTGGTGGTTGGACAACAGTCTAGATGTAATTAGTTAAAATCCTGCCAAGACTAATCTTAAAATTATACAGCAATTATAGCAGCAAAAAAAAGGAACATAATCATCACCAACGTCAACAACATTAATAATAATAATAATAATAATAATAATAATAATCATAATAAAAAATTCTTCTTCCGTTCACCCCTCACACATACCCTTCACTCCTGTTTAGTAATATGGCTAATTAATATTTCTTTTGCCCCGCCATAGCAGTAACACAGAGAGGATGGTAAGGTCCTTCCCACAAAACTGCTTTAAACCATCACAAGTACACATAATACGGCTGACCCAGTGATATCAGCTGAACCCTGCCACATTATGATGTAAATGAGTTTAATAACCCGCTTAGGGTCTGACAGAAACATGAGACGTATGTGCGATAGCTAGCGAATATAAAGAGGTTGTATAATTTGCACAGAAATGGCATCGACATTTTTTAAAACAAAGGGGTTAACTACACATAGCTGACCCTGCTTACCACAATTATATATTAAAACCTACATCAGTCTAATGTATGTGCTGGCTTCAAGAACCACAGCTAACCACAGTCCTCGATGAGATTCACCGAGTCTAAAATGCAAGTGAGAAGTGGAAACAGAAACAGCTGTACGACTGAATTACGAGGCTGATAAAAAGCCTGTAGTGACAGGCCCAAATCACTGGAGATGGAACTGAGCGACTCAGGCTTTTCCTAGAACCTGAGCTTTGAAGCAGACCAGAGAAGGGCCCGATCTAGGACCAGGGCAGAAAAACAGGCTGGAGAGACTCACTCACACTTTTTTTTTCTCTGCTCTTTGCAAATGCTGCGTCTAAATCAGTTCGAGTGGATACATACACATGCACACACAAACACACTTGCGCAGTCATCTCTAACGTTACCCAGATCACAAGAATGACATATTCACTAATGTTATTTACGCCAGACACAGGATTACCTTGGGTCGCATTTTAACACTCTGGATTCCAAGCGCTTCTTTTATAAGGTTGTTTAAAAATCAAAGTGATAAACTGCCTTGTAATCTATTTCCGTAGCAGTATGTAACATTATGTAGTACTTATTTAGTGCAAGGGGATATTCTGTAAAACATGCTCTAATTTAAATAAAACGCAAAATAAATAACTAGCAACGTTACAAAAGTGTCCCCTACTGACATCCAAGAATAACCAACTGGCCTTCCCATGGTCTTTGATTTACAGTCATAAATGCATACGGTTACACTTATATGGACAAGATGTGGCTGTTTTAAAAAAAATATACAATAACCTCAAGATGCGTCCGAGTAAACCACATGAGAGGGTATGGGCAACACAGAGCGGGATTTCCCATTGGACTGTGGAGACACACTAAGGAGACAGACTCTCTTGAAACACCAACGTCTTCACCAACCAACCCTCAAGTGTCCCAACTACCCTTTTTTGTCTTGCTGTCTCTCTCTCATTTCCTCATTCTCTTGATGGGAACGTACCCTCCTCCTGACACACCCTTAGTGCTCCACTTGCTGATCTCAAAAAGGCAACTTAAAGTCAGGGTTGGATTTAATTACTGTGAAAAAAAGACCTCTGTGAAACCATAATGCAGCATGGGGTAATACCTGAGTAGGTTTAACTGCTTAACTGCCCAGAAAGTCAGAAAACTGAAAGAACAGGAGGTAAAACTAGACACTATTTAGCCAAAACAACAATGTATGCTGTAAGTCTGAGTTTAATTTGAAAAGACCTATCCAGTCAGAATTCAGAGGGAGAGCTCTGCTGACTCTAAACTGCTTGATGATAAATTACAATGAAGTTTTTTTCTTCCTCTTTATCCTATAGCAGAACCGTGCGATAATATGATATGTAAGCCCTCATCCCTCCATCCCAACCCTCCCAACACTGAAAAGTGTCTCCAGAGTTGTGGAAGAGAACTCCACAGAGAGAACATGTGTTTGCGATATGTGGACTAGTGCATCGCAGACATCCTTAACACATATCTACGAACAAGCAGGCACACTTACAACATGCACCCCAAGCACTTATCATTACTGTCCCCTTCACGGCCTTTTGGGAGATATTTACCTGGTATGTTTTCCTGTTTGGGACAGATTCCTCGAGAAGACGTTGACAAGCAATCGTCGTCCTCTGGCGTGACCTGGACGCCCACCTCCACGGGATTGGACGCTCTCCTCAGCTCTCCATGCGAGGGAGAAGGGGGCTTATCCACTGTCTTGTCCATGCACATGGTGCCATTGCATTGCTTCCTTTTGTGCTCAATAAAAATGAGGATATCCCCCAAAGGGAAGTTCATCTGACACTGGCCGCAGGTAAGCAGGTCCTGGTCCCCTTCCGGAGAGACCTGTACCAGCCCGTGCTGTTCCTGCCTTTCCTCCGAGACCACAGACGATAGGGGCTCGGCTACTCAAGGGAGACAGCGTCGTTCAAGACACAACAAATAAGAGAGACAGACAGGGACAGAGAGGAAATCAGTTATTAGTGGTGTTCTGATGGACACAATATGGCTGAGGATGAATAGAAAATTCATAGCAAAATTCAAGATATTGTTAAAATATCTTTTTAGAATATTTGATATGAACATCTCTGCAGTGAGAAGTTCATCATTAATATAATAATAATAATAATAATAATAATAATAATAATAATAATTATTATTATTATTATTATTATTATTATTATTATTATATTGATCTTCACAGGTTAACAGAAATTTGTTGTAGTACGACGCACATTATATTATATTTGCTATTTCATAATTTGGAAATCGTACATTGGAGAGCATTAAAAAGCAAGTATACCTGGCCTAATACAACACCTTGGACTGAAAAGTTTAGTTCTTGCCTAGATTTTTTTTTTGCATATTGATCCTTTATTGAGCTGCCAAAATCACACTTTAATTAAACTTCAAACCACTTTTGAACAATTATTCTTTTTTGATATTTTTATTATTATTTGTTTAGGAAATAAAATAAGGCCAGATTTTTTTAATGTTCCTTAAGTGTCTGGATCTCTTGAAATGAATGAACCTTGACCTTTAAATGCACACAGAAGGGTAAAATCTTCAGCCTTCACCACAAGCTGTGAAAGATAAAGCGCGGAATAGACGCGATGTGGCCACAGAATGCTGCTTTAGATCTTGAGTTATACAACAAAAACCCCGAGCTTTGGGTTCCTGGCTTAACAAACACTTACATGCAAGCTCACATTGTGCACAAATTCCACGACCAAAAAAAAAATTGACAGCAAGTTTAATAAAAGAAATACATTTACTTCTCTTCTACCTCAATTTCCTGCACATTTCCCTTCACTATAAATCTCTCAATAAATCTTTAAATAAACTTGGTGCTCCATTTAGACATTTTATACTTTTCTATGTTAACTAATCATCTTGCTTTTGTAGTAATCATGTGCAACATTTTAATCAACGTGTGCAACATTTTAATCAATAATTAAAATGTTAGATAAATAGGTTCACATCACACATCATTATAAAGCTGTTCTGTAGTTAGTGCATTAATGTATCCACTGCTTTTTCTGTATTAAAAGAAATCATTACAGTTTGTAAAGAGACTAATACAACTTCGGCACGTGTGACTTTAAGAGCAGTTAAAAAATGAATAAACTGATCAGAGTGTGTACCGGATATGGATTATAATTGTCTGAAAACGCAGAGGACTGTTACGCAATTTAACTTGAAGTGCTATTAATTCCTCGTCATTTTAAAAATCTCATTGCAGTCTGAAAAATCTCAGGAAAGCTAAGCGTTTAAAATGGTTTAGCAGGAATAAAAAGTATTGGAACTACTACTGATCGCTAATACCAGCGCGAATAAATGAATGAATGATTGATGTGTTTGTTACTGAAGCATCTGTTTAAAAAGCAGAAAGGAAAGTGCCTGTTTTTTCTCTCTACGAATTTTTTTTTTAAAGAAAAAGTTATATGACTGAATATGCTCTAGACAATCCAAATAGACTTAACAAAAAACTGAACGTCTGACTAAACGCTTATAATTATTATGTATTTATAATTAAACCCCTTAATAATCAAGAACATTGAACAATTTTTCAATTAAATCATTTCGATTTTTGAACTCACTATAGTCCAAGTGAAACCATACTGCAATTTTAATTTTTCTGAATATGATATCAGTTTTGCAGTTTGTATCTCGCAGGATACATAACCCACTAAAGTGTTAAATTAAAGTATAGTCTGCTTATGTATATTAACAATGTGACTATACTTTTATTAAGCCCGGTTTGATTAACAGATCAAAGCACCTGGACCAAGAAAGAGAAGCATTGTGATTTTTTTAAACGCTTAGAACTGTCCATAATACCTCTACCTCTATCTTGTTGTTAAATATGTAGATAGAGGTGGCGGTAAAATTACTCAGGTTCAAGTTCATTTCCAGTTTGTGATCGTAGTGTGCCTCCTAGCGACGGGTGTCACACACACACACACACACACACACACACACACACCGATCACAGACTCTACGAAGCAGCTATGGGACGTGTGTGCGTGTGTGTGTGTGTGTGTGTGTGTGTGGAAACCCAATAACGTTACATGATACGTTACGATGTTACAACAACGCGGATTTGTATCAAACATGTTTATCTTTCAAGCCAGTGTAACACCTCTGTAGAGCAGGAAAAACTTCAACACGAGAAAAAAAAAAAGATAGTCCTGGCGTTTCCCCATAACCTCCACAGTCCCAAGCATGTTTATGACTCTATTATAGCCTATAATAGAGAACACACTTTGTGCGACGGAGTATTTAATCAGTAAGCACTTTTGTGATTTGTTGTAGCATAAAAACGTGCGATCTTCCAAAATGTAACGGTGTATCGGGTTTTTACAGTTTTAATAAAGTTGCGTTCCTGTAGAGGTCGATTTAATAGGTGAAATTATAGTGCAACGTCGTTACCTTAAAGTCACCAGGTAACACAGTGTTTAAGTAATAACTGAAGTAAAACAGAAATTGTACTGTGTGTCCCAGTGCGTATATTTAGTAATCGAACGGGAATAAATTATTATGTGGCAATCAAGTCTTATTCCTGTTGAAAATGAACTCGGAGTGATCTACGGAATCACTATTTTCTGATCATTCCTTGTTATGTTTTAACTCTAATTTTTTTTTTTTTTAAATAACGTGATTATAGATTAGATTGGTGCATTTGTCCCTGCTGTATAGTTTCATAAAAGCGGAGCAGCGTCTTTCCCCCCGGCTTCAGCGCTGCTTGTTACGGCGCACGCGGCGCGTGTAAACAGTCAGACACGAGATTTTTTTTTCCAATCAAAATGCACTTCCACTTTTTTTTTTGAAATTCTTCCAAAAACAGCGCGCGAGGAGGGGATAATTCTGCCACTCGCAGTCAGCCTTGTCAGAGACAGAAGCATGCGTACCTACCGTAGTCCGGTACCTTAACGCCTCTTAGGTGGCCGGCGAATTCTGTGGCACGTGCGTGCAAAGAAATTAACGCTATAAAAACTTTCCCATTTTCAAAAAAGCGGCAATTGAGACGAAACTTTCAATTTATTTTTTTTACTTGGCGCAGAAAAAAAGCTACGCGTAAAGGTAGTGCCGAGTGGAAAGGCTCGCTGCACGCGCTACCCGGTGAAGTCCACTTGACCGCGAGCTGCGCTGTCCGCCGTCCGGTGTCATGCTGTCCGTTACGGGGTTTTGCCTTCTTTACGGAATATTACAACACCGGACCAAGAAAAGAAGAAGCTGCACAAGAAGTGCACAACACAGAGTATACTTACGCGAAAAATCCCGTTTGCTTAAGTGCTGGGGTTTGCCTTGCTTGCGGCGAGACATGGTGGTTGGCGACGGCGTTCAGCTCGGTTCACATCGGGAGAGCCGGGTTAGCGGGGAGACTCCAGAGAAAATATCTTCATCAATGCCTTTGACATCCAAAATAAATTAGAAATAATACAAAGATGGCGCGAGGAAGATGGATTGTGGGATAGCCGTCATGGCTTTTTTTGAAAAGAGAGAGGGAGAGAGAGGGAGAGAGAGAGATGAAAAAAATGGCAAAAGCCCCCCTGAGCTGCAAGTTCAAGTGCGGACGTGACGTCCCTGCGAACTTGAACGTCAGGAGATGGATGGACACAGACATACAAAACATGGGCAGGGCAAAACCGGGGAGTGGGAGGAGGGAGTGGAAATAACAAAACCAATGGACACTCATTAGGGGCTGGACATGAAAAATAGACCCGGAGAAGCCAATGGACAGAGAGATCAGGGGGCCGGACAAGAGGCGAGAGAGAGCGAGAGAAAGAGAGAGAGAGAGAGGTGTTTAATGAAAGCAGCGTGCACATTGTGTGTGTGTGTGTGTGTGTGTGTTTGTGTGCAGGGGGTGGACGTAGGCACATAGACCACGAAAAGCCAATGGACATGGGGGGGCTGGACATGCGATATGGAAGGGGAGGGGGAAGAGAAACCTTTAATATAAACGGCTTCAGTGGACACCGATCGGGGCTACTGAGTAGGTACACATTCGGCTCGTGCTCTGGATGAAGTGCACACCAGACCGTGCACTTCCTTCAAAAATGAAAGAAAGCGACAGGGAGGGCTTAGAGTACACCCAAACAGCAGAGTAAGCGCCAACAGGACAGACAGGTTATAGGCGTGTTATGACCCAGACACGCGCCCCAGGAACCCCTCCAAAAAGAGAGTCAATATTGCCTATACTAATGCGGCAACTTACCTAAAATCGAACAGAGATGTGTAGGTGGGGCATACTACAAATACTACACAAGCAAAGTTTTAAAACACACACAACACGGTGACGAATATATCACGGGAGCAGCCCACTAAAAAGGGGGGCCGCGGTAATAAGTTTCAGATGTGTTCGGGTCAAGACAGCACAGGAGGAGAGGGAGGTGTGTGTGAGGAGGGGTGTTCATGTAGGCTTTTCAACTCCGCGCGGATTTTGGTTATAAGATGCTCAAAACAGCGCCAGAGCATTCTAAATAATGATACGTAAAGAGCGTATAACAAAGGCGATGACTAGAAAAGGCTTCCATACGAGGTGGGAGGAAGAGAGAGAGACACGCATCTGTGCTCAACTAGCACAAGTACGAGTAGACTCAAGCGAGCGCGCGACACAGAGAATCACGGGAACGAATAACCGAGGACAGTCTGCTGGGGAAGGGAGGAAAGAAATAAATGGGTGATTCTGAGAAAGCAGAGGATCTGCGGCTGGAAGGGGAATCTCCGAGATAATGTGTGGCCAGTGAGTGAGTGAAAATGTTTTGTGTGGTGTCTTTCGTTTTTGGACGAATATCGATCGGCGCGCGCGTAGCTTTGCGTTATCTACAGCAGCAATAAGCGTCAAGCCCCATCCGAAAGTGTCACTGGGTTTGGATAAGACCCTTGTCACACAAGATAGATAGGTCATGCTCGCCAAGTGATATGTGGAGCGGAGTTAACTTTGTTAATGCACTAAAATAGATTATGGCATGTCATGCATTTTGAGGAAATGTAACAGATTATGGCAATATATACATACAGTATATAGACATATCGATGTGTATAAAATTGTCCTGCAAACACGAGCAGGGCAGGCTTAAAACTTCTGATCATTGTTACTTAAACGATTCTCACGTTGGCTACTCGTGTGCATTACCCAACTGCAATGCTATGGTGATGGAGTGGTGTGATGGTCTGTCGGCAGCGACCACATTAGACGACTTTGCTTCCTGTAAGCTTTCCGACTGGCGCTCATTACTTTGCGTAACGGACACGAAACACATCTCTGTCTGACCCATGGACTGTATACCGTGTAACCATAGACTTGATGGTCTGTCAATTGGCTACCTTGCGCACTTTGAGATGCGTGTCCTGTAGATATTTAGCATTTCCATCGCGAGTGTGTTATTGAATCCGATTAAATATGCAATAATGCAAAGTCGCACCGAAACCTAAGGATGCGTATTGTATGCATTAAAAAATACAGCATTAAACAGAATTCATGGTAGTTTTTTTCCCCACCGCCCGATATCGCGTTGCGCAAAAACCACCACATATCATGGTTTAACAGCGTTGAAGCTTTTTGTGCCTTTCGCATGGACTCATAACATGCATGGTCTAGCTGGTGCTGTACACCTCGGATCAACTTGCATCTTGTAGCCGACGGTGGTAATTAGAAACATCGAGTGTTTATATTGTACTTCGTTCTCACGCGAGCCCACAGCTCATAAGCAGCGACCACTGATCAAAGCGAATCAAGCACTACACCTCCTGCCGGGGATTGGAGGGTGTATGAGCAGACCAATCCCGCACAGGAAAGAAGAATCTCAATATGTAATCGACTGTGCGACTGATCCCATCACGCATCAGCCGGCCGACGGTAAATATACTGGAATATCCGTCTCGCGAGGACAGACGCACTTTAGAGTTGTCGCTGTCATTATAGACCTTAATAGTGTGTGTGTGTGTGTGTGTGTGTGTGTGTGTGTGTGTGCGCGCGCGCGCGTGTGTAAAAGGGGGAGAAAGAGAGAGAGAGAGAGAGAGAGAGAGAGAGACGATGAATGACCGATGCTTATAAATAAACCCCTAAAGTTCTATTCACCGGGCCCTGAGCAGGACGTTTGAACTGCTGCTGCAACTCCCACTTTCATGATAGATTTTGCCTAAAAGCATACTTAGATTTACTTTTCATTATAATCTCCAATAGTCGGTCGTACATAACATGGACAAAAAAGGAATATTCCAATAAAAGCATTAAAACGTGTACAGGCTAAGTCGCATGTTTTCCATGCACTCAGATCACGTTTCATTTCTTTTCATATGCATAATTCATATGCATCAGTTCATTTGGGACTATATTTCACTGAAATTGTTACCATTTACCGTACATCGATTAAACTCGCAGTCGTGTTTTATTTGAGCATGAACTTCATGTGTCTATTTCATGGAAATTGAACGGATAGGTAAATGTACAAAGATAATACATGGTGTGAAGAGAGTAAAATAATTTACCTTAATTAAATCCTAACAAAATTTGCATCATGTGTGTCCCATGCTTCAATTTTGGTACATATGTTCGTGTCTTTAGCATTTTTTTTAAAACATAAAAATGGCTCAGAAACAAGTAGCCTATTTACAACAAGTATTTATTTATGAAATGAACATTCTGTTAAAAACGGGTCTAGATTTATAATTGGAAATGGCGATACATCCTGAAGAAGCTCAATACATCATCAATGAACTGGCATGTTCAGTTAGTCCAGTTCGTTGGGTTGGTTAAGTCGGCAGAGCTCAATCATCTTTTATCACACTTAAGAGGTGTATATCGTGCTATTACTGATTGCAAATGAGGCATAAAAGTTGGCACTGCCCATGCTGCTATTAAATTAACTAACCCAACTTTAAACAGGGGAGGAGCCTAATTTGTGATATGATAGGCTGTATGCATTATTAATGAATGGGTATTATGGAAGAAATACGGTTTATTTGAATGTGCCGTTTGTTGTGAAGTATGTAAAATACTGGAACTACTGTCAATAGTAATACCAACAACAACAATAATAATATTAATAATAATAATAACAATAATGTGCTTATTATTATTGATAGTTTTGGACAATTCTTCTAGAAATAGAAAATATTTGTGTTTAAATAACTTTTGTTTTAATGTGGTCTAATTGGCATAAGTAAACGTTTGATTGCTTGCTTAATTGATTGATTGATTGATTGATTGATTGATTAATTGCCATCTTTTGTGGTTTAAAAAATCACAATGTACCTTAAACTCCGCTCAAATTATTAGTTTATGGAAGCCGATGCTATTTTCACGTAAGAACAGTCAATTAGTAGATAAGCACATAGTTTGTACATAGATATATTGTGTATCAGAGCTCTTTAATGTGTTTGTGTTCGGTCTTAAAAAATAAGAACGCAATTTTAGAGCTGTTTTAAAGACTGAGTTGGAGAACAGACCCATTATATATTTAAAGCAATAAGGACTTGGTTGTCCTGAACTCGTCGCCATTTTATTTGGGGATTTGAGAGTGCTGAAAATGATGATTAGGCCTACCTTTGGCAGCTTGTAAACCCGTGACAAATACCTTAATAGTTCTATTTTCAATCGCACATGAATTGAGCGGAATGAGTATTAAGATAAAGGGTCTACAAATATCCTGGGAGTTAAATGAGAGATGTGAAAATCAGGAAAACGTGAAATTCTATATGGTGCTCGTCTTAGCCCGTGAGCAGAAAATGGAAACCTTTTAACCACCTTAAGCCAAAGCAGTGGATGTGATTCTCACTTCAAGGGAGGAAAAAAAGGTGGAATAGGAATTATCTTTTAAAATCCCTTGTAAGTCATGCCATGGCTTTATGAAGAAATTTCAAGCCTTAGCGGAGACATTCGCAGAGACTGAAAATTAATATTAATAGGTAGATTTCATGATGGCATTATCACAGGGAGCGATGTGTGGGCATGCCATCTGGGTTTTGGCAGGTATTAGATGTAATCAAATGGATTAGGGGTCTGTGGAAAAAATATATATAAAAGTGAGCACTGGTTGCTATAGATTAAAAAAAATAAATGGAGTGTCTCTGTAGAATGAGACACAGACAGACTGATGGGAAGGTAGATGAAAAAAGACAGACAGACATACAGACAGGGTGAGCGACAGAAACAGAGCGAGAGATAAGGAGAGGCACAAAAGGTGCGTTTTATCGTTCGCTTTGAATGATCTTACATCTGAACACTTTGTTCAGATGTACACTTGAACACTCTGAACACTTTGTTCAGATGTTCAAATTATTACTTTTCGGAATTTAAAAATGTCAATTTGTTTTGGCATTTAAACAACTCTCAAATCAATGGGATTCTTGCACCGAGAATGCTTAGTACAAGCTAAGACATGCCCATCTTTATTTGCTGTGATCGTTAAATCGTTGTTAATTTTACACTAAATGGTAGTTATGATGATGAATATGGAGACCAAGATGGTACACTCGGGATTCTAGGGTTTGTCTGTAGGCCTACTCTAAAGACTTGCTTTGTTCTTTATTCCTTTGAACCTCTTTAAACACCAAAATGTAATAGATTTTGTACAAATGAAATCAGATATATTATCATATCATTTTTTGGTAATTTCCCATTGTAATCTCATTTCCCAATGGCTAGAATTTGGGTTTTAGGATAGATTCATAACTCAATACTCTCAATCATAGAAACTTGTACTTTTATAAACAGTTTCTTAAAATCAGAACAAATCCATTGCTATTTTTCACGAAAATGGAGTAAGTGTAATCGTACTTGGTGGGATTGAATTGCAGTGGCCGATGGTAAAACAAACGGATTTCATGGCACGGGGAGTCAGACTACCGATCGGTCGTGATCCAAGCCCCCTCTAGTGACTAAATATATTATGACAAGCTCTATCTTCATTATCCCCATTTAGTTGCGACCCACAATAAAGTACTACGGGATTCACAGCAACCCGCTGACATATCCACAGTGCTGACAATCGTAGAGCGTTACCGTCCTCGTGATAAAGATGTCGCATAGACTGAAGATTAAAAATATATAGGCTATAGGATACATATATTTATATATATATTTATAATCGGCTATACGGTAGCTTACGCTTTGTAGCACCTCCTGACCACATACAACACTCTGTCCAAGCTATGCACCGTCTGAAAATTCTACTAAATACTAGAGAGAAAACTACTTCTCTATACTAACTTTTCTGATTTATTTTATTTATCCTTAATCTCGTCTGTGCTTATTCTAAAAATATAATGTACTGCTGAAAGCACAAAGGACACTTACATAGGCCTACTTAGACTATTATTATTATTATTATTATTATTATTATTATTATTATTGTTATTATTATTATGTTGCTTTGTGATTTATTAATATTATGGCAAAAGTAAATTTGCTTTTGGACTAAATTTAAAAGATATAATAAAGTTAAAAACTGAAACCCTTCAGCATTTTCCGCACTATCGAACTAGATATGGTGCTTAAGGATTAAAATTAGATGGAATGTAAAAATTACTTTCCAGGTAAAAAAAAAAGTGTAACTCTATTCTCAGAGCAACTAATTAAAACATTTTTACCGTTCATTTCCATCAAATGGTTCCTGAATATTTTCAACTAAATTGTTTCTGGATAAAAGTATGATGGAAGTGCGTAAGATTCGGTCAGAGATTCAGTACCATGGATAGCGCCAATTTCAATCCGACAGAAAGCGATTCTGCTGTTCAGATTAAACATGACAAAAGAAGTAGGCACAAAAAGTATCATTTTAAATGTCTATAATATCTACTGAAAATTTCTAAATAACGTTTGGCACTTTCGTTGAAATTGAGGCTTTTCTGTGCAAAAATAAATTTATTGAACAATTAAAAAATAGTACATGATGAAGAAACTAATATTTGAAATTAATCTGTGATTTAGGATTATCAGTCGGATAATCCGATCCGATCTGTCAGCCCATTTTATCACCATCTGATCAACTCTGTTCTGTGCTAATGTTTAAAAGAAAGAGAGAGAAAGAACGATCTAAACAAGGCGCACCATAATATCGCGCTAACGATATTAATTTTAAAAAGAGCGATCCTCTGGTCTTCTAATGCGACTATAAATATTATAACGTTTAGGCGAAAACAAACGCATGAATGAAAAAGGTGCATTGTGCCTTAACACAATACTTTACATTTACAAGATAGTATTTCTTTGTTATCGGCTACTCTTTCTTACAAGTTATTTTACTACAGTGACTCACAAGATTGCATCATTTCCAGTTTGACCGATCGGCTTGAAACCATCTCTCTCTCTCTCTCTCTCTCTCTCTCTCTCTCTCTTTATTTCCGGTCAGTTGATTTGGTTAAATATTGTCTTGCGGCACTTATATCTCTGTCAGATTTACGAACAGTATTGAATTCCGCACTACTTATAAGTAGCAAAAGAACAGTACATTCTAAATGTAAATGTAATTAGAAAAGTAAAGTCTTAGTATTAGCATGGGTAACTTCGTAGAAACAGTACACAACACTGATGCAAGAATTTGCAACGTTGATGCAGCTCTGCTGGAAGCAGTTATTAACTTGCAGGCAGACCATGTCAAAAAAAAATCATGCAGTCAACTTAAGACAACAACCTTTCTTGTCCCTGTCTTAACGATCCGGACAACAGTGTGTCTGCATCCACCCGAAATCCAACTGATACCTTATACATCGCTGCTCCCAAGCTCGACAAATCCAGCCATACACTAGTAATTAACCAAATATTTTTACAGCCAGTAATAGATAGAAATTTGACGGCATATAATATACAAAATGTAGGTTATAGGCAACTAAATCTCCGAAGTAAATACAGTACATTAACCACGCGATGGCGCCCCATTTTATTTTTCAAAAATTTACATAGTAAGTTTGCTTTTTCCAACTCCAAAGTTTGGACACGCATTCTAATTGAATGTTTTTTGTTTATTGGTTTATTTTTTAAATTCTCGAACACTAGTAAAGGTTCAAAAACTATGAAATAACACATATGGAATTTTGTAAATAAGTAACAACAACAGCAGTTGGAATAGTTCTTGCAAGAACATATTGCAAAACCCATCAAGCACCATGATAAAAACTGGCTTTGTATATCAAATACTTAAGATCTATCCATTGGATAATCACTGCAGTAAATAATATGGTTCAGTTGTCAACAAATTTGGGTTAAGAACTGAAAAACGCATTTAAACTTAGAAGGATAGTAGTGAACCACTATCTTCAAGGAAGAAATTTGGTTAAAAAAATAATAAATACTGAATGAAAGTGATGGGAATCACTTAAAGGCTTAGTGAAATCAAATAATTAAATAACAACAGTAGAACACACAGCTATGTTTAATAAAGAAAGTAAGAACCTTCCTGCATGCAAAATTTGAAGAGACCTTAAGTGATTGAGACTAAACAGCTGTGTAGCCTTAAGAAAGCCTCTCATCAGTAAGGATAATCAGGAGAAGAGGTTTCAATTTGCTAGAGAGCATAAGGAATGAAATGTGGAGCATTGGAAAATGTGGGTGCAGTGGTATGATCTTGCTTGAGTTGCTTCTGATGGTCAGGTTTAGGTTCAGCCACATTAAGGTCCGCTTACTACCTGAATATACTGAATGACCAGGGATTTCTATCAATGGATTTTTTTTTCTTCTCTACTGGCATAGGAATATTCCAAAATGATGTTGCAAGAATTCATCAAGCTCAAATTGTGAAAGAGTGGATCAGGGAGCATGAGACCTCATTTTCACACATGGTTTGGCCACCACAGAGCCCAGACCTTAAACCAATTGAGAATCTTTGGGATGTGCTGAAGAAGGTTTTACACAATAGTAATTAATGGATGGAAATAAATGTTATAAATAAATCCAAACAATGCCTTGACCACCATCAAAGCAAGAGGGAATCTAATGAAATATTAGAATTGAGATTCTAATATTATATTAGATATTAGAATAGAATGTGATTGTTTATTATTTTTTGGGCTGAGCAGTGTATATGATATTATTGTTTTTATTATGATTAAATAATAATAATAATAATAATAATAATAATAATAATAATAATAATAATAATGTAAGGATAGCTGTATAGTGACTATTTCATCTTATATAAAGTGTAAGGAACCACCAGCACCAGCAAAATTTTAACATTTCACATACTCCATCATTTAATAATTTTTTTTGTTATATCTCTGCAATTTCCAGGAATAACTTCATCAATCATATTAGTACTATTCTGTATATTATGAAACCTACATGTACATCAGCAAGCCTTGTCCACAGCTGATGTTGTTATAAGTAGAGATGTCACAAATCTAATACCCAGCAACAGTCCAATACCTGGATGAAAAAGGTGAATCAGATATCAGAAAAACCATCTTAGGTGTCAGTTCCTGTAATGAATGGCAAATTACAATACTTTCAATTGTATTGAAAAATGAAATGTGTTTTTGGAAATACAAATATTTACAATACTGTTTTTGTTTGTTTGCTTTAATCTATTACAATAAATATACAATATATAAAATATTTGTTGTGTCTATATTTTATAATTTATTACATTTAAGATGTAAATAATGCATGTGTAAAATGTTTAATTGTGAAAAAAACATTTTAGTAGTTTTAAAGAAAATAGTATTAGATGGATAGCAGCAGCATCTGATACTTAATGTTTCTGATTCTTTTTTTTTTTAGAATACATAGTTTACATAAAGTATTTCTCCAATCTTCAAGTACACCCAAATCAAATGTCTGTCTTTTCTTAGATGAAGACAGACTTGACTCTTTTCTTAAATTTTTATCCTTATCCTTTTATCATGGCTTTTGCACTAATTGAAAGTAAAACTGAGCACCACTACATAATGTTAGTCTACCTGCATAACTAACATTTGTTTGTCAGACTAATGTCTTAAATATAGCATATAGTGTGTTTTCTCTATGGACCGTAGGCCAATGATTTTGTCTCTTTTGTTCTGACTGTTTATTTTATCCTTTTCCTATTTTAAATGGTGATTGTTCATTCATCAGACTTTTTCTAAATAAATTAATATCTTATATTTGTTGTGAAATTTAAATGCCAATTAATAAACACAAGTTTTTCAGATACATTTGTTCTTGTATTAAATTATAATAAGTAAGGTACTGTCAATTTACAAGGTAATTTTTTACACCGCTTTATTTACATTTATTTACATTTATTTTTTACGTTGCATTATCAAAATATTATCTATCTTACATTTTCACTCTCTCTTACTCTTACTCTTATATCCTTTACAGCATCCCAACTCTAGTCTTGAAATACGCTTTGCTTTCTCTGCTCCCAGCACATATTATTTAACTAATTAGCTATTTAACATCCTTTTCTGAATAAAAGTGGGTTTGGTAGGGCAGGGATTCCAAAACAAGGGTACAGGGAAGTCTGGAGCCTATCCCAGGGGATTTGGGCAGGGTACACCCTAGATGCCAATCCACTGTAGGGCATACAATCATCCACACACTCACATATCTGGAAATGTCAATTATTAGCCTAATCTGCATGTCTTTGGAACGAGAGACGAAAACCCAGAGGAAACCCACCAAACACCTGGAGAACATGCATCTCCACACCCACAGCTTTCCATACCACTCACCACATCACGAGTGTAGTTTTTAGTCACTGAACATCTTCATCGCAGGTGATCCCTGCATAGAGCATCATCAAGGACTCCTTCCATCCCAGTCAAACACTGTAACACGTATATCAGGAGGATATACTGTATAGGAACATTTGCACCAGTAGCACCAAAAGCAGGGCCAGCTTTCTCCACAACCATTGCCTTGCTGAACTCTACACTACACCATTAGGCCCCTAATTTAATTTTTGTAATCAATCGCTTTATTAATATTGTGTAACTGATTTTTCTGTTTGTTTGTTAGTTTGTTTGTTTTCTTCTGCTTTGTCCCTTCATGCTAGGGGTTATCATGATCTGGCAAGATCTGGCAAAGGTTTTACACCTGATGTCCTTCCAGTCACAACACACCTAACACCTAAAAGGCCAGCCTTGAATCTCAGTAAATGGGAATGTATTTGAGCAGTTGGGGTTAAGGGCCTCGCTCTAGGGCTCAACAGTGGTTATCTGGTGATGGTGGATCTCAAATCCACCACTGGCTCTATCCTAGGTTATATTCACATATCTTTATATTATCATTTAATATGGTTACTATTGTATGAACAATGTGCTTATGTTTTATACATAATTATGATTAATTCTTGCATATTGTGTTATTTATACATATTATAGTTTTCTAGACATGCTACTGCATATCTTCACTGACCAAGGCCTTGTTATTTATTTGCTGTATGTTGTATAAACGCAAGGGCCCAAAAGTATGTTAAAGTATAAATTACAGAAAATGCTCAGATTCACAGTTTTTGGCTTACTTGTGTATATGCTGAATACAAGGATGTTAAAAAAAATTTTTTTTTAAATGTATCAGAGCATGCAGAGATGATGTTCTTCAGGGCAATGACTTTTTTAGGTTTGAGTCCAAAACACTACTGATTTCAGATGACCTAAAGAAAAGAAAAAAAGACAACTGGTGTTACGTGTGATCCTATTAAATCTTCTATTTTTGCTTTCCAAGGCATGGAGGTATTTGCAATGGAGATCAATCTATCGATAAATAAGGGAAAAGCATCTATTCTTCAAAAGAATAAATGCATGGCTGATGTTTGGAGGATCTGAATAAAGGACAGGACTTCTTTAACACTATAATTAGGATAAATACAGCACAGTTACTATTAGTAACAATAAACATTGACCAAAGTTTAGCTTTTTTATTCTACTGAATGTTGTGTAAAAATGAGCTGAACTACATACCTTTACGTTACAGATATAAACCATATAAAATCATAATCCTTTATATAGTTTCCACTTTTATGTCCAGCTACATTTAGACCTTATTGTAAAAATACCAGGCAATAGCAAAATTGCAGTAAAAACATTGAAGCATTTTTAAAGCATTTAAAGTCCATCAGATAAAAAGTAGCACAAGTAGACATTGGCAGGAACATTCAATACTTAATGAAATGCTGGGTCAAAAGCATGAGCATGACCTTCTTTTTATAGACATGCTTTTAGACATTAAAATATTAATTTAAATGCATTTGTACTAAGCATGTATAAGTGCAAAGGAAAGAAACTAGCTGGTTAGTTTTCGGAGAGCTCTTTTGGACTTTGACTTTTTGTGCTTTTTTCACATAAAATCTTTTTTTTAAGTAATCCATGGACATTTAAAATGTTTATTTGTATAATGCAGAATACATATAAGTTTGTAACAAAGTTTTGTATTATTAATACAAATACATAATAATTTTAATTAAATAAGTCGAAAAAATAAGTCTTAGCAGAGCATTAAATCTTTTTGTATAATAAATTCATTAAAACAATTTAACATACTTTAGAAATGCGTGTTTTTTATGAGACACTGATCACCAGATGGCAGTCTGTTGAAGAAAACCAGAAAAGTGCCTGTAAATAGAAATCCTCCAAACCTGATTGACCAACATTTTGTATAGAGATCTGGTCACATATATGTTTCCAATATGCACACCATTATTATATACTCTATTTAACATATGAATTTGTGAGTATTGTCCAATTTAAGTGAATCTGAATTTATAGATTTTTAACATCTCTTCAACTGAGGGGGAAAAAAATCTGTAATAATTTTCATAAAAAATAATTAATTCTTCAAAAAAGGCTTGAATTCAAAAGGAAACTACTCCCTAAATCTTTTATTCTTTGAATGCTGAAAGACAGCTGTTCTTGAAAACTGTCCATAAAAAAATCTTTGGTTCACAGACCTTAATATATTTTTTTATTGTTAATCTTGAGGATGAGTATTAGAAAACTCAATGAGTCAGAATGATGCAAGACTCCCTATATCAACTATTAAATTTTGTGACAAGCATGACAAGCATGCTCTGTACTGTAATGAAGTTCTACAATAGAAGTAATTGCCCCAAGAAACTTAATTGAATACAGCACAACAACAAAAAATCTCACAATGAACTACCTATTAATTCACCTGTCTAGTGTATGTCAACAATGTCATATTTTCAGTTATATATTTATTTAATATTATATTTCATGTTATACTGCAGTCTCACATTAGTTATATCACAAATCTATTAAAAAGCTTTACATTGCACTTTACAAGCACAGCAGTGTAAATCTGAAATGTATTTGATCAAATTCAGGGATTACTTTCACTGTTTAATTGTAACATTAAAACCACTGACCGGTGAAGTGAATAACATTGATAATCTCGTTACAATTGTATCTGTCAAAAATATAAGCGTCCTTGAA
>JAOVVB010000041.1:18864280-18889212 GCA_028570985.1 Heterobranchus longifilis
ATAATAGTTACTGAAGATGAATGAATGACAAAAAATTATTGTTAACCTCTCTGATTTTGTACCTAATGCTTTTGCATCTGAACAAGTCTATGAGGTAGTTTTTTTCTGTTAGAATTTTTTTTAAACAAAAACCAAAATCGATAAGAGTTCCACAGATACACTGAGCAGCAGGCAACAGAATACACAGCAGTAAATATACAAAATATAAGCCACTTGAATTTATTGTATGTGTATTATTATAATTTATTGCATTTGCATTATTTTTTATTAATATAATACAAATATATTGAGATTTTTCTGTATGTATTTTTCTGATGTTTCTTAAATTACAGGTTCCTAAGTATGTCGGAAATATTTTTTTACGTCAGGTTAAATTATGTAAATCTCAAAATCAGCGCAATATATTAGCATATAAACGCACGAGCGCAGTCTGCACAGTCTTGGCGGCGTTTCCGGTGCAGCAGAGTGAAGAGGATTCGGGTATTCGCGCAAAGCCTGTCGGGATACCGTTGGCCGGTGGGCGCCATATTGGAGAGCAACTATTGTTATAAAAAGAGACGGGGCTGCTGTTAGCTGAGTTAATGTTTTCTTTAAGTGTGATTTAAAAATATTAGGCATTTTCTACGAAGGGTCATGAAAGAAATGTCAGCGTAAGTCAGTGCCGTACAAGAGCGGGCTTTCTGTTGTGAATTTACTGCTGGAGATTTTGAAATAGTCGCGGCTATGCTAATTAGCCACCTAGCGTATTTTGTATTAGCTAGCGTGCAGAGAGAGAGAACATCAACAACCAAAATGTCCTTTATGAAAATAGTGTTCTTAATGTTGAAAACGAATGCTCAAAACACGAACGATGTAATCGATTTAGACCTAAATATGGGATGATGTTTATGTGTTTGGTTTGAATTTTAGATAATATTAGATATTTATTTGTTTACTAGGCGAGGCGGTTAGTTTGGAGGAACGTTAGATCGGATAAGGGCGCTGAGGTTAGCACCGCTGGACTGTCTGTTAATCAATTTAACCCACCTCTGTAACATGTTTGATCCATTGTCGTTTGTTTGTTCACCATAGTTGGTTATGTGACAATGTTGTGATGACGGTTTGAACTTGTTGGTCACAGCAAGCGACCCTTGACTAGCTATGGACTTGGGCTAGCATCCTTATTATACAAACCTCAAATCCGTGGTAGAAGTGTTTTTACTCAGGATGTGTGATATTATCATAATGGTATAAAAGAAGCATGCTTTAGTGCATTAGTGTTCTTGATCTATTGTTGTGTGTCACAGCATGTGAGGAGTTTATACTGTACATCAATTCATAGGATTTTTATTGTTTTTCTTTTTATTTGTTTTTGTTAACATTCAACAAGTGCAGTGACTTCACAGTATAACAGGACGGGACAACTTTTGTATTGTAGTAGTTTACCATATTCATTTTGAATATTGTCTGCCTGACACACAGACATCTAATTATTATATTCCCTTAGGTTGTTAATGTGTAAGGTGTGTTGAGACTAAATATATTATGATATTTAAAAACTCTCAAAAGGGTGGGAAAAACAAAAGAAGGAATTTATTGCAAAATTTATTTCTTCACTTTATCCATGCTTGTATGTTTAGCAGATAAGAAAAGGCTGTCAGATGCTTGTTCTTTTTTTTTCTTTCTTTTTTTACCCTTTTGAGCACAACTTTATTTTGCATTGTCAGTATTTATCACACTGTTGTTATAAGCTGAGAGACATTGAGAAAATTTGCCAAAGGCACCAAAGTCATCCTCTTCTGTTCGCTTAATAACAATCCTCTATAAGGAAATTACAAACATGCTCGGAGTGAGTTTTTGCAGTAGTATGATTTATTGTTGGTTTCAGAGGTAGGGAGATGTAAAAACCCATCCAATTGTGGCTCCATAACAACCCTAATTTTCATATTTATTTATATATTCATTTTATTTTAGTTGACCATTTTTAGTCCAATCTATTTTATGTTTAGTGCTGCTAACGTTAAGTTTGTGGTCTAGATGATGTGTCCACCAAGACTGAACCTTTCAGAAATGTTGTGGCGATCATCAGCATTTCTGTAATGGCAACTAACCAATTGACTAACTAGATTTTTCTAACATTTTCTCTAAATTATTTGTTTGATTAAATGGTTTGATCAACTTTAAATAGATTAAATGGATAACTTCAGATGGCACTAAATGTTATATATCGATTTAAAAAACAATATATCAGGTATTTTAAACAGCTAACATGGATGTAACTATTTTTGTCCCTCACTCCTGTGGGTTTTTCCCCTCTTTTTCTTCAGCAGTTCGGGAAATATGCTTGGTGGGCAGCAGCCTCAGAAACACTATGGCATCACATCCTCAATCAGCCTGGCCTTTCCCCGTGAAATCGACCACATGTACACCCAGAAACTCATAGAGGCCATGAAACCTTTTGGAGTGTTTGAGGATGAAGATGAGCTTAATCACAGGTGAGCGCTTTAAGGCAGAGAGAACAAATGAGGAGATATTTTAATACTGTTTAAATGTTAATGATATTTGTATTCAGTGGCAGAACAAATATTTGATGTTTGTCTTAGTTTGTCTTGTAGGTGAGGTAAGTAATCAAAATTCATGTGCGATTTTTAAAGCATTTTGTCTGCCCATGATTAGTTGCATGAGCCAATTAGGCTTCAGAGTTTTTTCTTTTTCCACACTGCATTGCATTTTTTTGGAAGATGCCATCATCTGTGGTTGTAATGCTCATTGACTGCCATGGTGACTTATGACAAAAATATGTTGACATGGAGTAAAGCAGAGTTGAGTGGAGTTATTATATGTCTAACATGGTGTTCTCTAGCAAAGAAATGGAAATGGGGAAAACTAAAGAAAGGGGACCATACAGAGAGAAGTTAAATGCCAATACCAAGCAGTCGTATTTCCAGAAACTTGTAGAGATCGATAACATTGATCCATATGACCTGTATGTATTCGTATCATCAAACACAGTGATGCTCACACTTCAGACAGATTTCAGTGTAAAGTCAGGAATAACCACCATTCTCTAAAGAGCAAATATCTTCAATAATAAACAATAATGTTAAAAAGCTAAGTTAGGTGCTGTTGAGTTTTTATAGTTTACCAATAATGTTAATCCAGCACTCATTGAAAGATCAGTGGTACCATTCAGTAACATTAAAGCTAGTTTAACTTTTCTTTGTGGTATCAACCCACAGCATGATAAACAAGATGAGAACACATCAAGAACATACTCTGATGAATGTTGTTGAAAAAAATCTTTCCGTCTTACTTCAGCTATCCAAGTCATTCAGCATCTTCCTGTCACCTTGGCAACCTGCTTTCCTTCTGGCCTTTTCCATTTTATAAAGGGAAAAAAACACACGCATCCAGTTGTTAATTTTGCTTCTAAAATGATCGTGTGACCTGCTCTGGCAGTTCATGATGCAGCAGTTTTGTCTTTGCATCGTGACACCGTTTACCAAAATCAAGCTACTCAACTTCCAATACGCAGAGAATGTCTTTTTCACCAGCAGTGGTACCAGCACATAATTGACGTGTCGCTGTCGTCAACTCCGCAAACTCAATACGCAGCTTTGAGTGGGCCAAGAATTGTAGAACTGTACTGTAGCATGAAAGTCATTTTCATCGCTCTGATTTTAATGATCCAGTGACCAAGCTATTATTTAAGGATTATCATTTTGTATTGATTAAAAGTTCCAACAAGCTACAAAATTAAGTGTCGCAATTACAGTTTACTGATACGGTGGCAATTAAACTTAAGTGTTTTTTCACTTACAGGCTTGCAGTTCTTGGTAAACTGAATTCATTTGTTAAAGAGTGGATTGCGGAGATCAGTGAATCAAAGGTAAACCTACCTACCTATCCTCCCATTTTTCTGTCCCTACGTGAGTGAGTACTCTTTCCTAAATGAATATTTTCTATTTCAGAATCTGCCACCCTCAGCTGTAGCAAACGTTGGGGGCAAAATTTTTACCTTTGGGTCTTATAGACTGGGAGTGCACACAAAAGGTACACTTAACTCTTGATCCGTGACTTGAAAAGCATCTTTAAATCAGACTTTCTCACCAGTTGCGGCTTTTGATTATAATGAATCGACACCTTAAATTGTACAAATGTGCAGGTGCTGATATAGATGCCTTGTGTGTGGCACCCCGTCATGTCGAAAGGAGTGATTTTTTCACATCATTTTTTGAAAAACTCAAACAGCACGATGAGATCAAGGACCTTCGGGTAAATCCTCCTCTTCTCTCTCTTTTTATCTGTTTAGTTGGATATTATGTCCTAATGTCTACAAGATGTGTTTTTTTTTTTTTTTTATTATTTATTAGTTTTTAATTATTTATTTAAATATTTCTATTTCAGGCTGTGGAAGATGCATTTGTACCAGTGATCAAATTCAAGTTTGATGGGATTGAGGTAGAGTGGATACAAAATAAAGATATGATTTTTATTTGTGTATATGCAAACATTGTTCTTGATTTTAATCTCAACCTCCTCTTCTACAGATTGATCTTCTTTTTGCAAGGCTTGCCCTGCAGTCAATCCCAGATAACCTGGACCTTAGAGGAGATTCGCTGCTCAGAAACCTGGATATTAGATGTATTCGCAGTTTAAATGGTAATTCTTTTTTTCTGTATGTTCTTAACCTCGTAAATTTTTTCCCCGTTGTTTGAAGTCGTTCTTTTGCCTAACCTGTCTTTTCTCTCAATGCCATGTTCGACAGGTTGTCGTGTTACTGATGAAATCCTGTACTTAGTGCCCAACAAAGAGAACTTCAGACTTACTCTACGGGCCATCAAACTGTGGGCTAAGCGTAAGCATTAATTGGAACATTTCTTCTATTGCTCCTTGTGATGAATGCAGATTTTATATTGTAAAATCTACCTCTGTGACATGGTTTTGAAAAGTATACTCAATAAAAATCTACTGGCCATCAGTTTTGGGTGTAACGCATCACAAAGGATTTAATGTGATGTGATTAATGTGCTTAATGTAACTGATTACTTTTTGAAGACAGTAATTTTGTAATGTAACTAGTTACTTTTAAAAGGAACGTCCCCCAACACTGCTGGTCATAGAGCAGTGTCTATGTCTATGTACTCTATATACTGTGTGTGTATGTATGTGTGGGTGTGTGTATATAATCTAATGCAGTTGCCTTGTTTGAACACCCATGGTCCAAATCTGCATAATTCTTAGAATTAAAATATGTTCACACATGCTGTTCACATGACTGCATCCTTTTCTGGAGAGCCTTTGACACTTGGGGTGCACAACCCTGTTTAAAAAAAAAAAAATAAAAAAAAATATATATATATATATATATCCATCCATCCCTTCAGTAGCTTTTAAAGGACACTAGTCCTGTGCCTCGGCAGTCTACACTGCCTAAGAATGATGCAGACAGAGGAAGCTGACTTGGGAGCTCTATTACTGGTTAAAATGTCACTTTAGACACTCCTTTATAATTATTTTTTTTCTTTGGGGAAATACCTTTTGTTTATTGACTCAGTTTTATTTTTTCTTGAGGATTTTGTTCGTTATTTTCAAGTAATGCTTCACCTGGAGTACATTTTGTTTAAAACTTTTAATCTCATAGCAACTTTTTGGTTTTGTCCATTTTTTAAAAATTATTTAGAGTAAAATATGCATTGTTTGACTTGTGGTTAAAATTATTTAAGTTTCAGTTTAAAATTATTTAAGTATAATTTAATTGAATAGAATTCAATTTAAGTTACATTACATGGCGTTAGACATTTTACAACTACATTTATGTTCATTTCTAATTTTGCGATTAGGTAAGATTTAAACATGAAGTATATTTCAAAATCGGAAAATGTTTTGATTTAACCCCCTATAAAAATGTGAAATCTAGTTAATATCCACTAGGGGGCGGCAGAACACAGCCTATATAAACCCTCTTGGACGCCTAAACTACTGAAATCATTCAGATTTGTTTTTTGTTGCTTGCATTTTTGGGGAGGGCTGTTGCATATTAGTAAAGTGTGTGCAATGCGTCAGAATGTTTTGAATCGTTTACAAACGCACTCACTAAAATTTACGTAATAGATTAGATTGCACATCTAAAAAAAAAATTTTTCCTTCTTCGAATCTCTTTCCAGGTCGTGGGATTTACTCCAACATGCTTGGATTCCTTGGTGGTGTGTCTTGGGCCATGCTGGTGGCCAGAACCTGTCAACTTTACCCAAATGCTGTGGCTGCCACACTTGTGCACAAATTTTTCCTCGTCTTCTCCAAATGGTATGACTCTTGAAATTAATGTTCCACGAGCCTTATAATTATTACAGTTTATAATTTTTAATACTTATTGATCATAAGCATTTTAATTAAGCACATTTCATCTAGTAGTGGAAGTATGGAAAAGGTATCACTTCATGCTACCAGAGATTTTCACAATACACAGAATGTCACAATATTAAGATTTGTTAACAATGACATTTACTTAAATATATTGTCTAAATATTAAATTAAGTGTGTAAATAAACCACAATAAAATGCATACAGCTTCTTCAGCTGCAGAAATACACTTTTTTTTTTTCTTTTTTGCAGGTACAGTTTATTTTAAAATATTCTCAACTTTGGACTGACCTTGCACTCTCTCAAAAATTTCAATAGGCACATGCCTCTGATTTTCATTACAAAATTTTGTTTCACTTTTGTCACTTGCAGTTTTGCATAAGCCACAGCATAATTTTCAGCTTTGTTGTAGTTTCATTAAGAGAGCAGTGCAGGCTGAACCTTATTTAATTTTTAATATAGACTCTATTAGGGGTTAAACAGTACATCAGAAAAGACATTGCTGCTTCACATACAAAAAGTTGACATGGAAATGTCATTTAATGTACATTTACAACTTGTATGTCTGTGTTCTATTAATTATGCATTTTATGGGCTTGCACTGCAATGGTTTGAACACCAGAGGTCTATAGAAAGCACTCTGCCGATCACATAGACTGGCACATTAGGTTATTTTCTACACAACCACAGTGCAACAGCTAAAAAGAGCTCTCTTGGTACCTTTTAAATGATAACCAGCCCTGCTGTGATCTACTTCACTGAAGAATAATTCCGTTGAAATTGGGCAGTGTTTGTGGAATGAGGAGGACTTCTAATTCTGGTTAAATTGACACCTTGCTCTATTTAAAATGCTGCTATGGAATCCAGACAACATAGCATGTTTTGTTTGTTATACAAAAATATAGTCTTTTCAGTTAACACTGTTCTTTATTAAAATTTATTTTGAAATCGCATTGAATCATAAAGCCAGTGTCACAATTGGAACCAAATCATGATGGAAATGCTTTATTACACCTTTAGATACTAAGTGTGAATTTTTTTTTTTTTTTTTGCTTTTTCATGGCATGGATTTGTCTGGGCACAAATTCTGCAAAATGCTCCATGGTTTTATGCATGAATGAACCATCTAGAACTCAACTGCACTTTACTACTTCTTTAAGTAGAACTTTCCATCTTATCATGAATGTGCTAAATAAGGTTGAGATTCATAGACTGTGCAGTTTACTAAAGGAAAGAAAAGAAAAGTAACGTTTGGAAAACTGTTGGGTGACACAAATCACAAGCTATTTGTGTGTACTGAGCCACATTGAAAATCAGTAAGGTCACTTGTTTACTCATTTAGCTAGCAACTCACTTAACTGGTGTCCCTGATAAATTAAGGTCACAGAATATATGATTTGATGTGTAATTTGTGGGAAAGTAGTTACTGGACTTGGTAGATATCTCGCTTTATGTACATTTTTATGGGTCTGTTTGTTTATTGCTCATCAGGGAGTGGCCAAACCCTGTGCTTTTAAAGCAACCTGAAGATAGTAACTTGAATCTGCCAGTCTGGGATCCACGGGTAAGCCCATGTTTGATAAACAAGTACACCTGAAGACTAAGAATGAAAGCTTGAACATACTTTATATTAAACCCACTTCTTACTTGCTACTTATTACTTGTTTTGCCCCTAGGTAAACCCATCGGACAGGTACCATTTGATGCCGATTATCACACCTGCATATCCCCAGCAGAATTCTACCTACAACGTGTCCACCTCCACTCGTACCATCATGAGCGAAGAATTCAAATATGGTTTGTTTTAAGTGAATGCAAACATGCACAACTGCAGTAGCTCTCAAACTTTTTTGTAGCTTTTTTCATGCATCCCTCAATGCAGATATATTTCCTTATTATAATTAAATGTGTACAGATGTGTTTTTGTTTTTTAAGAACCATGCAGCTGTTTATTTAAAAATTTCCACAAATGCGACACATTATTGGCGGCTGTTTTCTAGTTATTGAGACCAAATGGGCTAAGAACTGACCTCGATAACTAATTACTAGCTTTCATAATGGAGAATTGTGATCATAACAGTAAATAAAAATACAGCTTGTTAAATACACACTAAATGATTCTATGCATGGCTGCGCATCCCAGACTCCTCGGGTCGCCAAGCCCCATTTTGGAAACACTAATGCCATTTACAGTACATTTACATTTGTTTTCTTCTCTCAGGCCTTACAGTTACAGATGAAATCCTTCAGGGTAAGGCTGAATGGTCCAAGTTGTTCGAGCCACCAAACTTTTTTCAAAAATACAAGTATGTATAATAACATACGATTAATACCATAATTTTATAAGTCTTTAATGATTGGTTGCATATACACTGGGACCTTATAACTAATTAAATTGTGTGGTCTTGTTTTTTTTGCCCCCCGCCCCCAACACACACACTTGTCTTTTGCATACAGACATTACATTGTGCTTACTGCCAGTGCATCCACAGAGGAGAACCACCTTGAATGGTAAATAATATAGTCTTTTTGGAAATTTAAAATGGTTATGATGTCCTAAGAGACACTGAATAACACTGTATAGTCCTATTCATGTGCTCATCTGCTTTCTTTAGGGTTGGTTTGGTTGAGTCGAAGATAAGAGTCCTGGTTGGCAATTTGGAGCGAAATGAGTACATCACTCTTGCTCATGTGAATCCACAGTCTTTTCCCTGGTCGAAGGAGAGTCGTAGTGAGTAAGTGTCCTTCACGTAAGGTTCACATACCATTCAAAACCTTATTGAAGTGCTCTTGTGTTTAAATGGCTCAAGCCATGTCATATGCTTATTTGTGAGGCTTTTATTTGTTTTTACAGAAATGACTTCATTTCGATGTGGTTCATTGGAATAATTTTCAAAAAATTAGAGAATGCTGACTGTGTGAACATTGATCTGACTTATGACATCCAGTCCTTTACAGACACTGGTAATTATTTTTGTCTTTACTTTTTTTACAGTGGAACCTTGGATTGCGAGCCTAATTATCAACTATCAACATTATCAAATATCAACACTCGTATATCAAAGTGAATTTCCCTAAGTAGGAAATAATGGAAACGGACGATTCGTTCCACAACCCAAAAATATTGATATAAAAATAATACATAAAAAATATTAAGTAGTAATAAAACAAATTAACCTGCACTTCACCTACCAAGAATCGTGGCTGTAGTGATTGAGACTAGAGAGGGGAGAGGAGGAAAGAGGCGAATGGGGGCTTCTGTGTAGGATGACTTTCACACACACCCGCGTGCACACTCAAGCATACACACACTAGCTTGCAGATGGGTCGTAGGACGGGTCGTGTGTGTGTGTGAGAAAGTTGTCCTACACAGCAGCCACCCCATGCCCCCCAGATAAGGGAGTCTCTATCTGTAAACTGGTGTGCATGAAAGTCAACAACCACAGAGAAACATACAACCAAAAAATATGTGCCACATGATACTCGGTGATACTTGGTACTCGTATATCAAGACTCGCTCAACATATCAGTGTATTCACAATTTTTGCTCGTCTTGCGGAACACTCGCAAACCGGGTTACTCGCAACCCAGGGTTCCACTGTATTTATTTTTTCTGTAGCTTACATAGTTTGGATACAGTTTTATTGTTAAAGGCATAAAGATTTTTTGCTATAACTGACAGCTGCTTTCTGTGCAGTCTACAGGCAAGCCAGTAACATTAACATGCTAAAGGATGGGATGACCATCGAAGCCACACATGTGAGGAAGAAGCAGCTTCATCAATATTTGCCTACTGAGCTCGTGCAAAGAGGCAAGAAGAAGGTAGAAGTTCTCTTGAAATAAATGACAGTTAATACAACTTGTACAAATGGATACATGTTTCTCTTTAATATTAATAACTGGTTAGTTTTGCACAGCTCAGATTAATTGATGTGATTTTTACCAACTCTTCAGAGCTTGGGAGATCTGAATCGCAGTTCAAATGGTGGTGGGTCTAAGCGCTGTTCGTTGGATGGCAGTCAGCTGGACAGTTCCAGAGACACAGATACAGGAACCCCGTTCAGCTCTCCTACCCCAGTCACCAAAAGCTGCAAGTCAGCCTCCACTTCTGAAGACAGGTAATTCTAGTCAGAAATGTTTTTGTTATTTATATGCATCATTGCAATTCTAAATATTAATGTACATTTAATTTTCCCATCTTGACCTCAGTTCTTTTCTGCCGTTTTAGCATTACCCCACCCAAGCCTTCAGTTCCCATGTTTGTGGATAGCTCCCCATCCCCTTCATCTCCTCCAAAGAAAGAGCCAGGAATGTCCATTCCAGTTATTGGGGCAAGTGAGTGTTTTTTGTCTGATATACCCCCCCCCCCCCCAAAAAAAAAAATTTATGTAATGGTAAAGAATTTTATTTTGACTAGCTTTATACAGGAATTCTTCCTATTGTCACTTTTTTAAAAACGTGGTTATTTGTATTTACTCAACGTTTTTGTCTTTCGCATTCCTGCTGTCCCACCTCAGAGACATCAGTCACCCAGGTGGCCAAGCCCACAGTGCCTGTCGCAGGGAGTACGATTCCAACGGTGGTGGGCCGAAACGTGATGCCACGCATGAGCCCTCCCAACACCAGCTCATCTGACCTGGCCAATGGTGTTAATGGAGCTGCACCCAAGAGGCCCCACTCACCTTCACTGGAGGAACCACACAAGAAACTAAAAGACACAGAGCCGGCAAGTAGACCACTACCACCCAAACTGTTGTATGTCATAAAATGTTCATTAGAATCTTCAGATGCACAGTAATTTATGCAAGTAACATTTATTGCTTGAAAACAGATTTAGCATTTTTTAGAATTTTTTCTCTCTACTCATTTAGACTTCTCACTCTTATAACTGTAAAGTATTTGCACTTGACTCTCAAGAGACTTCTGGTGTTTGTTCTATTATCTTTGTACAGCAGGTCTTCTCTGGTGATTATACATTTAAAGAACCATACCCTCCTTCCTCTAATGGCCAGGAAACCGGTGATGACCAAGCAGGGGTAAGTTTAGTTTACATGTGAAAATCATATCTATACCTTGGTTTCTTTTGGGTTTTTTTTTTTCTTTTCTTTTTTTGGTAAATCCTTACTGAATATTTGTATATTCTCAAAAATATTTATATTTTAAAATATCTATTAAAATCTCTTCTGAACAGGACAGTCATGCTATTACAAAGCCTATGCCCATTCCCACTATCGATACATCAAGGACACAGGTATTTGACATTTTGGGATTTTTGTCATTCATCCAAATGCAAAATAAAGCAGATTGTATGACGTCTGTCTATGTTTGACTTTTCAGAGACTGCCCAGTAAAGAACTGCCAGATGCATCTTCACCAGTACCTACAAGCAACCTGCGCGTCATAAAGAACTCAATCAGACTCACTCTTAACCGATAGCAATGAACCCTCCATAGGTAATGGTAAATAGGTCGGCCGTTCCAGGATTTCTTTTTCCCTAATCTTAAGTTACCATCATTCAGACTGTGCCTGGAGGCTACTTGAGAGAGCCAGGCAACCTGTGGGCAGCATCAAAGCTTTTAATTACAAGCTGCAACAGGTGCTCGTCTGATCTTCCTTGAGACATTATAAAACATCAGTATATCAATATAAAGTATTAGACTGTTTTTTTTTTTTTGTTTATTTGTTTTTTATCAATATACTGCCTCAATGTGTCAAAAATACTTGCTAAATGGACACCGGAACATGTTTTCAAATGTAACTTGTACAGTAGATGTAGTTTGTATATAATGTCTTTAAAGTCATTGTTAATCTTTCTATACCATTGTTGTTTTTACTAACAAAAAAAAAAGTTTAAAAAAAAAATTGTTTTTGTGTAAAAGATTTTTTTTCCTTTCCCCTTTCTTTTTTTTTTTTTTTTTCACTTGTCAGTCTTTTGCTATGACTATGGTTTTGAATAGTCTTTAACCCAGGACATTTTTGAAGGCTGAGTAAGCTGAGTGGGCCTGCCTCGTCCTAAACATGACCTATTTACTGAAATTGACCCCCTGACCTAGCATGTGTGTGTACCGCTTCTACAACAAAATGTGAAGGCTATGGTTGGATATACTTTGTTAGGTCAGGAAGGACAGAGCAGGTCATGTTCAGTTTGTGTTTTGCTGAAATGAGTTATATTATTGCAGTATGAGCTTAGTGTCTGTCTGTCTGAGTGAGTGAGAGATTTATTCCCTGACTTTAGGGCTTGACCCCTGCACCTCCCATGGAGGTTTTGTTGGCAGCCGCAGATTACTTCCAGCAAAATGAGATAAAAATTCAATGTGTTGACCCCCCCCCCCCCCCTCCTCCCCACAAACCACTGCTCCCTCCATAGATGTACAGTTTAAAAAAGTATTAAAACGAGGCTTGCTACTCAGTTGGGGTTTCTTCACCTTTTATTTATTTGCTGATTTGTACTGAATAACTTTTATATTGCAGGCATTGCAGTTTGAGATTTCTTCAAACCTCAATTCCACCAACAGGTTTTGACATTTTGTGTTGAACTTGTTTTGGGGGGAAAATACAAACTATATATATACACGTGTCCTTTTTTTCTTTGGTAGGGCAAAAGTTCTATTTCAATACGTATTTTTGTATATAATGTATTCTGCCTCATTGAAACTGAGACCATAAAAAGTTACAAAACCCCATAACGTCTGTTGTCCTCACTGCACATCAATTTGGTTATATACTCCGTAATTTCCACCGTGGTGCACTCACACACATCCATTTCCTCATAGGAAGTTTGGTGGAATCGTCCTGTCTTGGTCCTTTCGTCGTCCATTTCAGAAATGAACGCTGTTTTTTACACAAACAGCAAAAACATTAACAACGATTGTTAGTGTGATTTTTTTTTTTTTTTTCTTTTCCTTTAATTCCCTTTGGTAGGCTGTAATATAAACAAAACTGGTGCCGACTTCATGGGTGCGCCACTTGATGTCTGTAAGTGCCTTGGTGCACTTGGTGCCTGGTTACCATCTTGTGGTACACCTCTTACTGACCATTTGCCATGCAAAGTTAGCGAAGGTCGCGCCTAATGATCGAAATAAAGCTTTGTAGAAGAGACCTGTCCAGTAATGGCAGTAGCGAGTCTGTCTGATGTAGTTTAAGGTAGTTAAACCCTCCCTTTAGACGTAGCTGTAGTTCACTAACCGAGTCATTTTAAATGTCATTTTTAAAATAGCATGGTCATGTAATGGTTCATCCATACCCGTGTTTGCGTTCTAGGTTTACTCTGATCTTTTGCATTTACCGAATGTGTTTAGGTGGTTTGGCATAATCGCGTCGACTAAAAACGTTTTACTGTTTATAGGTTATTTGGCATGTATTAAGTTAAACCGTGTTTAACTAAAATGACTTTTGATCATTTTGTGTGATTTAATAGTCAGCGAATCCCTATCTATTTATTTTTCTATTGTCTGAAGTAAACTTCCTTGTTCTCGTTTTTCTGGGAGATTCCCATTTCTCCGTGTAGGCGAATGACGTTACAGGGGGATTACCCTCGAGATGACGAAGGAACTGCAGAACGACTTCGGTCTTTTAAGATTTTGTACAATGTTTACAACATTTTTAAAAGTATTATTTGCATACATTTAGCAAACGTCAAAATTCTAGACTACGAATAGCGAATACGAGTTTTGAACCGTCTTTCTACGTTCATATAACTTTATAATTTCTAATGGATTTATTTAATCCCTTGTGTCTGTTAATTAGATTTCACTTTTACATACTTAAACAGGTTGTTCAGGCCGCCGGTTCTGATCATTAACAATTGGGTAGCTTAAAGTTTTGTGACATTTCATGAAAAAGTACTAGATAAAGTTCTACGCGTTTGTAATGTAGCGGTTTGATTAGTGGGCGTGTTAGCCATATTGGTACGCTTCGCTCTGATTGGTTGTAGATGAAGATGGGTTGTGTTCTGGGCTGGGGAATTCCCGAGAAATGCTACTAGTGATGTGACTGTCGAGTCTTTTCGTGGAGGCAGTGCGCTCGGTTCAGTTTAACTATTTGACTCCCAATCGATTCATTGCAAGTTTCATCAAAACTATTAGTTTTCTTTTTATGATAATACAATTTATTATAAGTAAATATAAAATCAAAAAAGGTACATGCAAAATACCGAGTAGCTAGCCTGATAGACCGCTATATTGATATGATTTTGCAGCGGTGTCTGCAATTTACCCAGGATAATTCCTGTATTCCATTTTGATATTTATGTAAACTTCCTAATACATCACTCATATCCTACAGTCTTGCAACCTTCCTGCAAAGAGAACAGGGTCAAACGTACCGCTTAGTTGTACAACTCTCGTTGTCATTATTCGGATTGTGATTTGTGAATACACTACGTCAGAGAATCATAAATACTGAGACCTGATGTGTCACATGATCTGTTTGATTCGACTTCTTATAAACGACTCTTCAGAACTGCGAGCCGAGTCAAAGAATCGGCTCTTTGTCGAGCGACTCGTCAGTACTTAACGTCAGAGCGTTCATTCGTCACTCATTCAGTCGGGTCCATACACACGTAGGCTACTGTACACTGCTGTCAGGGGTGTCCACAGACATGGATGGTAAGTATGAAACTGTTTAATTCATATATTTTTTTATATATATAATTTTACCTGTCTCATCAATGTAATTGTTATAACTTCATTTAAATATAAATCGATATATAAACCATATTACTATAAAGATCAATATATGATTATGGTTAAGCTTGACAGCATCTCATATGTAAATAATGAACTAGTTTACTTACTTTTAGTCGTCTAGTTGAATCGGCAATTTGAAATAATGATGTTTGGTATCCAACAACTAAGAGTTGGTACGTTTATAACTAAACATTAACAAACAAACTAATTAAACTGATTTAAGCCAAACGATTCTGAAAGTGTGAAGTATGAAGAGTTGATGAAATTTATGGCAGACACATCCGCAGAAGGAAATCAAAATGAGGAACATCTGTCAACTGCTTTCGACTTCAAGTTCCCATTAACAGAGTTCTTATCAAACTGTGCCTTGTTCCTTCCATGTACTGATTTCCTCTCGTCTTTTCTTGCACAGCTCATTTCCCTGTACTGAACAGTAAGTTAACAACTGCTAAAGATATGCCAAGTTTATCATTTGCTTCTAACTCTTGCTTATTTGCCTACTTTCCTCTTTCTTTTTTTAAACTCTGGGTAGCTTGCTGAGGTTGTAGTATAGGTCACTTCCTGTGTGTGTGTTTGTGTGTGTGTGTGTGTGTGTGTGTGTGTGTGTGTTGCATGCAGAGCAGGTAGATGTGACTGAGGTCATCTGTGTGTAGGCACTGCTCTATAGCGCTTTCTACATGCGCCTGATGGAGATCTGGCCCGTACGTATCCTGGATGCAGACCTCAGCTCCCCTAGTGTTGATATTTTATATCCTACACTTGTCTAAAATTCTCTGTGACAGAGATCTCAGTGGATTTTTTTTTTCAAGAAAAGGACACATGAACAGGAACTGAGCATCTCATGCCATGCACAGCTGTGCCAGAACAGCTGCGTGATAAAGCTTTGATAATCATAATCGTACCCTGTGGTCCACTGGCACATCAGAGGGCCTGTGAGCAGTGTACACAAACAGGTGTAGCAACGGGGAAATTATTTGATGTCGGCTGTGGTTACAATCAGGTTCTGAGGAAAAATACTGTGGTGTACAGATGTTTAGATCGTGAAAGCTTTGCAGGGTTTCTGCTGTTGTATCACCTTGGCTGCTTTCTGGCATACAGGTTTCTCTGAAATCTGGTTATTTTGCTTTGATTTGAATGGGATCTGTCCATGTGTTCACTGTGTCTTTAAATGTTTTTAAAGTTGCTACTATGGCTCGGATTATTTGAATAAGCATTCAACTGTCTAAGCTCTGTTTTTTTCACCAATTAGTGGGAGAGCCCTGTGTTCAGATCTTTGAACAACCCAAACAAAGAGGCATGCGCTTCAGGTATAAGTGTGAAGGCCGATCAGCAGGGAGCATACCCGGAGAAAGAAGTTCCGACAATAATAGGACTTATCCAAGCATCCAGGTATACAGCATACAACTCATATTTCTTTTAGATTCCCATTCATTGGTCATCTTTATTAAACAGTGTTAAAAATTCATAAATTGTTTCCTCTTTGCCTTTAGATTCTGAACACCTGTGGAAGAGGAAAAGTGCGTGTATCACTGGTGACCAAAAATGAGCCATACAGGCCACACCCACATGACCTGGTGGGAAAAGACTGCAAGGATGGATATTACGAGGCAGAATTTGGACCTGAACGCAGAGTTATTGCGTAAGTCGGAACTCCTTCTTAACTTACTGGAATCACAGACACTCTGGCTAAACACCAAGCATTCCGTTTTATTTAATTTAACATTTTTAAATGCATGTTAAAGCAAAACAATCAAAATAAAATGACTTTTTTTTTCTCTCATAACTTTTTATTTTGTATGTATGTATGTTTGTACGTATATATGTATAGATGGATGGATGGGTTTACAGCAAACTATATCACCCGCGCCCTGCTCCCTTTATGGATTTTCAATATTAAAATGCCCTATGTCCACTTACTGCCTCCACACCACCATACACATAGTGTAACACTACACTTTTGAAAGTCTGTCCATCTTTTGTTCAGTATCTAAATGCTTCTGAGAAGGATTGTCGTGAGGGGATTTCCCTTGTATGCAAAACTTGAACCTGCAGTGTTTTGTCCAGTCACTGACCACTGTACTCTGAATGTCTATCCGGTTATTTAACTCACTAGCATTTTGGCTAGGCCCTTGTTTTGATCTTTTTCTTTTTTAAATAGGTTCCAGAACCTAGGCATCCAGTGTGTAAGGAGAAGAGAGGTCAGGGATGCCATTTTGCAGAGAGTGACCCGAGGTCTCAACCCATTCACTGGTGAGGATATATATATATTTTTTTAGATACTTTTGATGTCATAGCACTTCTCTCCTTCTCTTCACAGTCTTACATTTTGTTTTTATATAAGGATAATATCAGGACATTGTTCATACAAATTAGATGGACCTTAGCAGATATGACAGAGTAAATCACTACATCCTTTCTTTCACTGCTAATCTGGTTGTGTTTGAGCAACACTGGTATCATTAGGAAAGAAAAAAAGGTTACTTCTCTTTTTTCTCTATTGCACAAGTGGCTGCGTTGTCACATGGCATGTGACCAGGGGAAATTTATTCAGTGCAGGAATAGAGGACTTTATTTATGCTGCGTAAAATATGAAGAGAAAGTTTAGCTATATACATTAATGCTTGTATTGTAATCGCAATGTAAATATTAACAAAACTAAAAAACTACTGTACAAATCATTTAAAATACAACACTAAAGAAAACGTGAGCCTTGCCACAGTCTTCCGATGGTGCATTCTTAAACAAAATTATTATGTGTAAGACCATTATGATGCTCTTGGGTTTGTCCCTAAAAAGCCTGGTCCTGGAGTACCCCCGCTCAGGCACATTTTAGTGTTTTCTCTATGTTGAACACACCCACTTTAACTCAGGAAGCACAATTGATTAGCTGAATTTAATTAAATCAGGTGTGTTGGGAAGAGCGTGCAGGACATGGTGTACTCTGGAAGCAGGATTAGAAACCTGCACTATATTGTTATCGTTTTTCTTAATAGCAGGAAGCATAACTAAGAAATTGACACAGAACTTAATGAAAGTAATAAGTAATAACAGCACTTTTTAACAACCTTTTTAGTGTATGTACATAACAGAAGTATTACACTCTCGTTTTGGTAATGTAGAAGCAACAGACCAGGTTGTCCTGTTATTACTTCCTCTTGTCCACTTCTTTAGACTTCAAGATAACTCTCACTTCTGCTGAGAGCTCAGTGTTTCCCAAACTAATTACATGGTCCACCCTTTAACTTCCTAAAAGCAACAGAATCTTTTTTTGTGTTCAAATACAGAATGGAGAGGAATCTGGCAATGTCTGTAAATACAATATATGTGAAACAAAACTCTTGGCTGTATTAAAATGACTTTTGGTATTAGTTTGGATGTTTGGTCATGCGTGGAAGGGAGAGCTTGCCAGCTATGAGCTCACTTCGCTCGTGTCATGCCTTATTGGCCTTTTTGACTCATGTGATATGATGTATGGTTTGCAATTAGTGTTCGTCTAATATCTGTCTTATATCTGAATGACATTTATGTAGCGAGAGGAAAAACCTCAGTGAAGTGAGAGAAAAAAAAGTGCAGACAGAAGTGGCTGGAGATATGTGTGGGTCTGCCGTGTAGGTCTCCCTGTCCCTATTGCATCCTCCAATCTGCCCACATCTACCCAAATGCTTGGTTTTGTCGAAGTGTTACTGTGTCCCTTTACACACACATACATATGCAAAACGGTGCATGCATATCACCTCCTCATTTTCACACTCTGCCTCTGACTCTACACCCACTCACACCTCCTACCCACTCTCATGTATCAGTGTGTCTACAAAGTCATCTTTCTATCTGTTTCTCTGTGTGTTCTACACTCTCCGTTTCTATATCTATCCACCTCTCCCTCTCATTTCTTTTTCCTCTTTGAGGCCTTGTGGTTTAAGCAGAGGCTGAGCTCCTAACGTCAGGTTAGCTGCCTCTTCACAGCAGAGTCGTCATCTGTCCTCAGAGCTTTCTTGATTTTTGGTTCTCTGTGATATTTCCACCTGCGGTGACCTCACCTCGGTTGTCAGCCGCACGTCACACTGCCCGTGGGCGGGAGAGTCCACTGCGAACGCTCTCCTGAAAGAGAGAATGAGTGGGCATGTGTGCACGCACTCAGAAACAACTTCACACGCATTTTGTATAGAGTGTGAGTGTCTGCATTTGTAGATGTGCGTGGGCACATCAGTGACTTACCCGGGGATACCGCTGAGTAGCTTTTGCAGCAGCATGACGTAGAAAGAGCGTCACACTGATATTTTCAAGATAATCAGACTTTGAATTAATTTCATTTTTGGTCTGTCACATGACTCCACTCTGAACCTAGTGCTGTTCTTTTTCATTCCTTCCGTCACCTCTGACTTTTAAAGTGGTGAGATTATACACAAGTGTAAAAGTGATGCATACTAACAACCTTGTTCGGTCTGTGTGTATTTGTTTGTGCAGTTCCTCGGGAGCAACTCTTGCAGACGGAGGAATACGACTTGAACGTGGTGCGTCTATGTTTCCAGGTCTTTTTACAAGATTCAACTGGATGCTACAGCATTGCGCTGACACCGATCATCTCCAATCCCATCTATGACAACCGTGAGTTGCCACAAAACACATCTCCTGTAGATCATGATAGATTTGGTAAAATTTCATTATGACTTGTTAAAGCAATTAGTCTGCTGTGAACTTAAAATAAATAAAATTTGCCTACATGTACAGTGGCTTGCATAAGTATTCACCCCTGTGCACCATACTTTTCCATATTTCAGCATGTTACAACTTAGAATCCTTAAATGAGATTATATTCAATGAATCTATACAAAACAGCCTATAACATTGAAGTAAAAGGGAAAAATTGTATCGTCAACAAGCTAAATTATTTGCAGATAAAAAAAAATAACCTAAACTTATGTATTCACCCGCATTGCTGTGAAAGGAGTTAATTATTTCTGGTGCAACCAGATGCCATCAGAGGTGACATAAGTTGAGCTTGAATGTAGTTCAATTGTGAGCAGTTTATGAATTAAAGCTTCATCTTAATACAGTATAGGGTAAATACAGCATCAGAAAGACAATGAGCCATCAAAACAAGTTTGGGAGAGGATTGTGAAAAATTAATGATCATGGTTTGGTTATAAAAAATAATAGCCCAAACTTGTCACAGAGCATGTAAAATGTATTATTTTGGAAATGCAGAAATACAGTATGGCAAAAACTAAACGTTGAGGAGTCTGCTCAACAAAAGTAACAGACAGGTTAAGGAGCAGCAACAAAATGTTGTATAAAAAATAAAGGTTTCGAATAAAGCAAGGTGAACTTTGTGTTCTTGATTACTTAATGATCGTGCATGCCTCTAAGTGTACAAAATCATGAAGAATTTCAACATATTTATTGGGTTAGAATTCACAGATGTCACAGAGCTGTAAGTGGGACTTATCACATTACAGGAAGTAAGTATGGCCCCATTTAGCACTTCCTGAGCTGCTAGGTAGTGTGAGTACCGCGTATAAGCGGAAATCACTCTTTAGAGGGCTTTATGGGCCAGTGTCACGTTGGGTAATGCAATGCAAGATAGAGTCAAGGAAAATGTGTTTAATACCTGTGAGGTGAGTTCTTTATGTTGTGGTCACTGACAGCGCATGAACAAGTGTAACTGAGAAACACTTCCCTAAAATAGATACTTTAATACACTTTAAACACTTAAAGAGGAAGTGTGACACAGCCCCACCCTCACATTATAAAACAGAACCTGCCAATCTGCTGTATACTTTAATCATTCACTCATGTCCTTTCATAGCAAAAAGCTTGATATTTTTGAGGTTCTGATTATTTTTGAGGTTTGTGAATTTAAAACAAGGCTCATCCAGAGTAGCCATTTGTTCCATCATTCTCAAGTGAAGTCATCATTTTTGGAGGCAAATCCAATAGGTTGCAACACACCACTGAATTTATGTATAAATGTAGGCCACGTTAATGTACCATGCATTTAGACATTGTAAATTATATCTAAACAAAAAGCAAAAACAGAGCAAAACAGCTGGAAGCAAATAAGGTAACCAATCTAGGTTTCATCTTTTCACAGACTAAGACAACAGAATATATAAATCAAACTGGTATCTAAATTTCAATACTTTGTTGGATAACTGTCGGGAGGGGGGGGCTTTTAAGACAGTAGGACATTCTAATAATCACTTCAGAATAAAACACAGCCAGAAACTGAGATTGGAATTCCAAGTCACACCAAAGCTTATTCTCATATTTTGATCTTATGGTTTTGTCATTTTAATGGACTCTCTGGCTTTTTGCAGGTGCCCCAAACACCGCCGAGCTACGCATCTGCCGCGTCAACAAAAACAATGGCAGTGTAAAGGGCGGCGATGAGATCTTCCTGCTCTGTGACAAAGTCCAAAAAGGTAGAAACTGTTCTGGATGTATTATTAACAATTGAAAGACATTGACTCTTCCCAAAGTGTTTAATTTTCTATCACTTTCCTCCTTCACCCATTCATCTATGTATCATTCCACTGCACTGTTCCTGTAATGGTCATACATTGAAAAATAATAGACTTATGCTTTTCTCATGCCACCATGTAACACTTTATTACATGATTCATCATTCACCTCATCCTTCCATGCTTGCTCCATCACACTAGATGATATAGAAGTGCGCTTCTTCACCCAGACCTGGGAGGCTAGAGGGTCCTTCTCCCAGGCAGATGTGCACAGGCAGGTGGCTATCGTTTTCCGTACGCCTGCCTACTGCGACACCTCCATCACATCGCCGGTCACTGTTCAGATGCAGCTGCGGCGCCCCACTGACCAGGAAGTTAGCGAACCAATGGAGTTTAGATACTTGCCTGATGACAAAGGTAAGACATTTTTTCTCATGTCACACTTGATACAGAATGTCCACCATTATAGTTTTACACAAAATGTGTAAAATTTATATTAAAGTTGTTTCACATTGTCACATGCTTGGGATATGTCTGTTTCTTTCAGATCCATATGGGTGTCGAGAAAAGAAGCGAAAAATTGAGACTTTAATGAAGTCCTTCCCCAGTTTCATGCCTGGAAGGATTAGCCCTGCGGTCAAAAAAGCACCATCTCAAACACCTATGATGCACCCAAGAATTAAAACTGGTGGGGAACCGAAATATTTGCAACAACATTTTAAGAAATTTTCATGTTTATAAAGCATCACTCTCCATTGGTCTATCTCTTATTGTGCATGAATTTATCTTTCACAGAGCTAAATCTCTATGGAAAACCTGCTCATCATGGTATAATGAGGCCAAATCAACAAATCATGTACAACAATACCTATCAGCCTCAACCTATGATGCCAGCCCCTTCAGTATCTCCAGCTCAAGTATCATTCGGTCAAGGTCCGTGGCCTAGTCCTAGCAGCAACCATGGAGCCAATAATCAAGTGGCAATGTCACAGGTTAACCCACTTAACCCAGTTAACCCAGTTCCCTCCATAAGCACCCCTGGGGATGTTACAAACAACCTCCCCTTACTGAGTTCAATTGATCTGGAGATTCTTGAACTTCAAGGTGCTTCTGCCACCCAGCCTCATCCGGAGCAGCTGGAGCATTCACAGCAGCCTCTGCACAGGAAAGAAACCGTGCCCACTAGTGAAAGCATCTGGAATAACTTTGCTCCCTCACAAGCATCTGGAACACAGAATGGGCCTGCAAACACAGGAGTGATGGATATGAATTACACATATTCAGATAGTCAGGATAGAAATGAACTTCTTCATAGCCTAGTAGGTTCTCAGACAGCTCATAATTTAAAACAAGAGCCTCAAGGGCAAAGTACATTGGCAATGCTGGACCTTAACAATTCCACCATCTTTGACTGCACACAGTCTTACACCATGCTTAACTATCAACCGAACAACAGCAGCAATCAGGAGGCCATAATAAATCCATCCAGCAGCAGAGCCAGTGGATCAGGACAAAGGAACACACAGAACCCATCCTACCCCCACACTGGCATGGTCCCAGAACCCTACTGGTCCTATAGCCAATATGGTGACGAATAAGAGATTTTATTTTATTTTATTAATTATGGATGATAATAATATATGTATGTTTTTAGAGTGAGTAACTGAACCTATATTTTACAGTTTAGCTTTGCTTGGATGTTGTCTGAAATAATCTTAAATCTTTACAATTTAGTTTAGTCACTGTTGAGGCATTGAGTTTATGGTTATAGTGAATGATACTGTAGTAAGCAGTACCCCAATTGCTGCCATAAAAAATTGCTCTAACAGTAAGCTTATTGGACGTCCAAAGCCATTATTGTGAACACCACTGTCATATTGAAAAGGCACCAACAATTAAATGTAAATAGATTTTAATAAACATATTTTTGAGAATCCTGGAAAACCTGTCCAAACTTTCTCAATTGTGAGGAAGTCATTCTGTTCTCTGGAACATGCAGGGACCCTCAGACCCTGTGTAATGGCTATGTCATATTAAACACACATTCTGTCTGAAGTTCTCAAAATGCTGGCTTAATACTTATCAAAAATGATTGAAGCTAAGTTATGCCTTTAAATGATACATGATGATATGTTTTTTTTTTTTTGTTTTTAACTATTTACTGGAAAAGATTATATATGTTGATTGTGGTGTATGTGTGCTTGTTTCAGCTTCACATTGGAATCAATATGACTTTTTTATCTAATGTAATGTTTTGTATTTTTATACAATAAAATGATTAAATATTCTTTGTGTATTCTTTTATGAAATAACACTGATTAAGAACTTTTTTCCTGCTGTGCAGACAAGAAAAAAAAAAAGCAGAAAGTAGCTGGCATAGGAATTAAATGGCTTGCTTTGTAGTACTTCGTAGTCCTCAAGAATTTTTTAATAAGCATGTTTATGCTCATATTTGGCATACACCTTTAATGAGTCAATGAATTTGGCACTGTTCTATTCTTTGCAACAATGTCTAGTGGTATGTGATGTAACATGTGATGCATTTTGGTTAGGCCATTTGCTTAAGCTCTTTTGCAATTCTGGATTGTTTGTATCACAGCTTTGAAGCAATCACAGTTCTTTTACTTTTTTTGTTTTTCCTTTGTTTGATAAAGATTCTTAACTCTGTATAAAGTTATACAGCAGTATAGTTCCTTCGATGGACAAAAATCAGCTCATGTAGAGACAGAAAAGTTTTCCAGACTTTGTAATTGTTCTTTTATGACACTCCATTCCTCAAACCCTCAGCAACAGGATCTGACATGTTATGTACCAGTTTTCTACGCGCATTTGGATATGTGGTTTAGTGAATCTCACTCGTAATCCCTTCTTTTTTTAGGTTTTAGATTAGTCTAGATTAAAATGCTATCCCTAAACTCAAGATGTCTTTCATGGATCACATGGTCTTGTTTGGTAGAAAGTCAAAAGAAAGAAAGGGGACAAAAACAACAATGAATTGGTAAGAAGTCTTGTCTGAAGCCTACACTGTAAAAACAATGAGCTGTTTTTCATGTGTTAATCTTGTGTGTCTTTAGGGTAAATCATATGTATTTACTGTATGGTACACACATGAATGTTTGCCATACTATTTGCATTACGTTGTGAGCGAATAACCTTTAAGCCATCACTGATAGAACTGTGATATGAACTCACAACCTTCTTGACACTAGCACAGAACCCTACTGTAGACACCTAGGTACCACCACTCTGAGATTTTGTCAAGGTTCTATTATCCAACACAAGGAGGATAATATTTTATATAGGAAATTATTTATAATGAATATTGTCATGTACAATATAGTCTTTTTGTTTAATATAGTTCTTGATAATATACAGTGGTGTGAAAAACTATTTGCCCCCTTCCTGATTTCTTATTCTTTTGCATGTTTGTCACACAAAATGT
>JAOVVB010000041.1:18894398-18908879 GCA_028570985.1 Heterobranchus longifilis
GTAGCACCGTTTAAATGTGCTCTCTTTGCTGAGAATAAACAGAGATCTTCAGACATCATGCCTGCGTGTGTGTGTGTTTGTCTCTCCCGGTCGATCGGGCCCGGACCGGTAAGTGTATCAAGGTGCAGTGGACACAACAAGCTAAAACTCTTCTTCTCTTAGATTAAAACTTAGCTTGGACACAATTCTTCATCATTAAAAACGAACATGAGCCCTGGACTTTTGTTAATATATATGTTTGACTGCATGTCAGAAATGGCTAAATCAAGAGAGTTGATAATAAAGTTAAGAGAAAAAATTATTGCTTTAGCCCATGAAGAATGGGCTAAGATCCCCTAGAAATGCTGCCAAAAGCTAGTGTCTCACTATACATCACGTTTGCAGCCGGTCATAATAGATAAAGTGGGCTCTACTAAGTATTGAAGATGTTTATCATGAAGGTGTTCAATAATTTTGAAACTGCATTTTTTTCTTGACTTTGGAGAAACCACTTGTTATATTAGTTGTGTTGAGATATTTAAATAGCTATTCTTTCACTTATTTATCACAAACAACTACAAAAAAAACTAATTTTCAATGGGGATTATTTTTTTTTAAATGTAACTGACATAAAGCAAGATTTATTGATTTATTTATTGCTTTATAGTCAAAGTTTAAATATTTCAAATAAAAAGAAACCTATAATAGAATTGGTTAAAATGCAAGAAGAGTGTTCTCTTGAGAAGAGTGGTCTAGATGTTCAAAGCTGTGTTGCATTGAGAAGGTGATTAGCTTCACTTAATTGAGTTTTAGGAGGTGTGACTTTCAAATCAGTGATTTTGTTTTTTCCCCCTATTTTTCTGACAAGTTGGTGTTATATCTTTCACTTGGATGGTAAATGTTGCACTGATTAAATACAGCTGGATAAAACTAAAACTGTGTCTGTCTTCATTTCAGACTGCAAAGCAACAAAATGTGATATTTTTTTTAAAGGGAGTGATTCTTTTCTATACCCACTGTAGATCCTAAGAGATGTTGGTAGCCAGGAATTTAAAGGACTGAATGCTCTCTATTCAGTCCCCATTCATGTAAAATGGACCTGCGTCTGCACTATGCTTCCTAAAGTCAATAACAAATTATTTTGTTTTAGTATTGTTTACTGACAGGTTTTTAGCTGAAGACCATACTGACAGTTTCAGTATGTCTATGGAGAGCTATGGAGCCAACACCCTCTGTGGGCCTGTTGGCTCTGTAAGCAAACTGGTTTGTATTAGACATAAGAGGGAGGTGTACTTAATGTACTGATGAAAAGAAACCTATAATAGAGGTGAGAGACTAGTGAGATTAGTGAGAGACTAGCCAGTATGGAGACATAATAAAAAAAAAAAAACAAAAACAAAGATGGGGTGACTTAATGGAAGGGGCAAGAAATAACAAAATGGAAACGGGTATTAAAACATGTACAACAACAATGACATTGTATACATAACACCAAACAATGACAACAATAAGAGAAGATATAATATAAGCACAACCATCTTAAGGGTTTATCTCTATCAGTCACTGAAAAAGAGGACATTTTCAGTGAGTGGCAGTTGTCTTGGCAAAAATGTCTTGTTGATGCCAGGGGTCAGAGGAGAATGGCCAGATTAGTTTGATCTGAAAAGCAACAGAAACTTAAATGGTTCATATGACTAAGATTTCATGCACATCAACATTTATTGCATACACAGAGCTTTCATTTGATACCAAACATCCCATGTCTTGCATACCCATTTATATCTTTATCTATAGCAAGGGTTGATTACACTCCTTAAGTTTATGTTGAACACAACACAAAGATATCATACATTCTATATGAGCACATACATATAATTTTATATTTGTCCTAGTGGCATACTTTAACTAATTAACATTATATGTGTCCCTAAAGCATTGCATGTTCTCTTTTTCAGGGGGACTGGGGGGTCAGCAACTGCCAGGGGGTTGTGAAACTTCCCTAGTCAAGGGATTTGTGCTGATCTACACCGTTTGAGTGAAAATTGTTGGTATCCTTCGGTCAATGAAAGAAAAATTCACAATGGTCACAGAAATCACTTTAATCTGACCAAAGTAATAATAAATAAAAATTCTATGAATGTTAACCAATGAAAGTCAGACATTGCTTTTCAACCATGCTTCAACGGAATTATTTTTAAAAATTTACTCATGGTACATGGTACATGTGTACTAAAAATCTAACAAATCTCATATGGACAATTTAAGGTCAATGCCGTGCTTAGAAAAAGGACCGAAACTTTTTCACGTATCTCCCCCTATTTTCTCTTTTACTGTTTTTATTAAAGTTTTTGTAGGACTGTTTTCTTGTACTTGTGAAAGAATGTGAAAAGGTGATGAAAGGGAGGATGCAAAAGAAATATATCTTCTAAGGCAACAGGTATTCACACGTCATCTTAACTGTTTATACTTATTTAGATGTTCTCAAATATTCCAATTTTGGGAATCTACTGCTTTGAGGTGGATTTTGGAAGTCTACTGCTTTGAAGTGTTTCAAATTTTCCATACTCCACCATAATTAAGGCATTTGGCAGACACCCTTATTCAGAGCGACTTACATTGTTATCTCAATATACATCTGAGCAATTGCCTTGCTCAAGGGCCCAACAGAGACAATTTGGTTGTGGGATTTGAACCTGGGACCTTTCAAACCATAGTCCTATGCCTTAACCACAGAGCTACCCCTGGCCTGTATACAGTAATTAGTCAGTGATTGTGCTGAATGAACTAAAGCTAGATGTGCTGAATGTCAAAAATAAAACATACAGTCCTTTCCTTTAATGTTCATGTAGTGCTGCTCTAAAAACTTTAAAAGAGTTTGTGAGTTTGAATTTTGACAATATCACAGGATTGGCTATGAGTGGGAGCCAATCGAACAAAATGAGTCAAGTTCTCAGGGTAGGAGAGATGACATATTCTTGCTTCTCTCTTAATAACAGTGACACTATTGAGCTCATGTATGTGGAAGAGGGCAGATATTGACTTCTCCTGAATGTCTTATGTTGCCCCTTGATAATGGATGTGGAGCATTGTAGTAGTTGGCTTCTTCTGTCTTGAGGAAGGATGTGGTAAACTACACCCTCACCGATTTGTAGCCATATTTGTGTTATATGGTGAAGGAGAGTTGGTTGACTTAGTAGTACAGAGTTGACTTACTGGTACAGAATACCTATACCTATATCTTCACATAGCACCATGCACACACAAAATTCATTCACACCTAGTACCAATTTAGCAAAGCCAGTCCCACCCACCTACGTTTTTTTTTTAGACAGTTGGGGGATAACTAAAGAACTCAAAAGGAACTCATATACAGACATGGGGAGAACATTTGAAACTGCACCCTGGAGCTGTGTGGTCTAGCATTTCTAGAGCTCCTTTGTAACATACATCATGTTAATAGTGCACTGTATGCATTTGTGCAGGCAGGTATTTGTGCTACAAAGCCTAAATGCTGGTGCAATTGAGGGAGCAAGCTCCTTGTCCTGATTGGTTAGTTGGTAGTTGTCCAGATTATATGTTTGATTCTTGTTTACAGAGCCTCGGGTATGTGAGAGAGAGCATTGCATTTTCAACAGAAAAGATATTTTACTGAAGCTGATGAAATGTAAAAGTTTTAAATATACTTGACCAATCAAAAGTCAAAAGACAAAAAGTGCAATAATCCCATTTGAACAGGTGATATTGAGATGTGTCTGCTGCTTATGCTCTGTAAAGCCCTCATAATGGCTCGAATCTGAGGTGCTGTTTGTTAATTGGTGATTTTGAACTCTAAATGAACTTCTCCTCTGCAGCAGAGGTAAATTTTGCTCTTGCTTTCCTGGGATGGTCTTCATGAGAGCCAGTTTCATCATGGTGCTTGATGGGTTTTGCAAATGCACTAGACAATACTGTTGTTGCAAGAACTAATCCAGAACAGATGACCTCTGTGTCTAAAAATAACACTGCTGTTGTTGTTACTTAATATGTGTTATTTCATTATTTTCAAATCTCAAGTTGTGTTCTAAAACATCAATCCAAATGTGTGTCCACACTTTTCACTGGTGCGTCCATAAAAAAAATGTGACTTTGTGTACATAAAAATGTGTACATATCTCAATGATCTGCCAAAAGGTACGGAAGCATTCGGGCCCGCACATGCAGACGGTGTAACAGTTTCTTCACACAAGCCATTCGACTTCTCAATTCATTGGAACTGGACTGATAAATGCAAACACTGATTCAGATGAACACCATTTAGCAACTGTTTTAAGAAATGTTTACTGCATGGAAAATTTATTTGCACTATCTCAGTTCAAATCTGTGTACTGGTCATAGTGTATTGTGTTGTGTCATGTTTGTTGCTGTTTGCACATTTGCACAAGTGCACCTTATGAGTCTTTTTGTATAGTTCTGAGTTAATTACTGAGTTTTGTTAATATTTGCTGTATATAGCACCTTGGTCCTGGTGGAACATTGTTTCATTTCAATGTGTATTGAACAGTGTATGGTTAAAACGACAATAAAAGCCTACTTGACTTAATGTGACTTGACTTGACCTGATCTGTCATATGTGATCAGGTGAGGCTGGGAAACATAAAACTGTACAGGACAATGGTAGAGTTGAAAAGCTCTGTGTTCCCTCAGTGGTGTCAGAATCCAGTCCTGGTAGGCCAAAGCAATGCTGTTTAATGTTCTACTTCACTTAACACACCTGCCTGAACTAATCATGGAAGTCTTCATGGGCTGAATTTGGTGCTGACAGGAAAAAATATACACATTTCTGTGGACTGAGCCCACCCTGGGACCAGAGTCTGACATTCTTGCATTCCTGAATATCATTTTCACATTCAGCACAAGGATGTAGGCATGCAGGCCAGACAGATCACGTATATCTCCCATTTCACTTTCTTTAGTCTAAACTTGTGTCAGGTCCAGGATATGACCCACAGTCTAACATGTTTCTATCTGCCCTTGCCTATCGCTGCCAGGAATTCGATGTCGGGAGTGGCACATTCCACATCCTGGGATTTGGGCTCGAACCATAAATGGTAAGCTTCAATGGGATTACGTAACGTCCCTCCCCTAAACAAACATAGGAAACTAGCTCTTATCAACGACGAGACCTTTGGGCTGAATCCCAAACAGCGGCGCACTCCCTATATTAGTGCACTAGATTTAGGTTATGACGCGAGGACTTCTTCAGCCAATCGAGCTCACTAGGTATCCAGTAGGAGGCGGTTTGAAATTCAGCCTTCAAGTCCATTGGATTGTTGTTTGTAGAAGTCCCGCCTCCATCCCCAACTTTTACAAAGTTACCGCCCTGAGAGACTGTTAGACCGAAAGTTACACGTTTTTTTCTTACGCCGAACTCGGTCCAGAGGGTTAGCCCTGCTTAATTTGTTGATAAATACTTTAATTGAATAAAGAAATGCCGCTGCGGATTGTAATGCAGGGTCCAGGACCTTGGGGATTTAGACTGGTTGGTGGGAAGGATTTCGAGCAGCCCCTGACTATCTCACGGGTAAGTTGTGTGCAGTGTCTCACAGAAGCATGCGCTTTATCTCACCGCCGTTACTGCTGCTCAAACCCTTCACTTCTTTTTGAGGAAATGGCTAATGACGTCATGCAATATAGCTTATCTAGTCAAGTTATTTGTTATCTACATTTTAGGGTTTAAGTTTAACTAAGAGTCAAATGTCTGTGGTTTAATAATAACTAGACGTTACAGGCATGTTGTGTTAATACAAGATGTATAACTATTGTCATTGTATTGTAGCCAACAGCATAGCATATAGTACTGATATAGTACACATCCCTCAATTTTTCCATTTCCTAAGGTGGCCTATTGAGTGGAAATTTGCTATAAAAATTCTCTCTGTGTGTGTAAGAGAGAATGTGTGTGTGTGTGTGTGTGTGAGAGAGAGAGAGAGAAAGTTATTGCAAACCTTCCTTTAAAAAGCACCACAGCCTTAGTATGACTCTTTCTTTTGGACACCACTGATAAGGAAAGCCTGACTTCCTTTATCTTTTTAAAGAAGGAAATCCTTTTGTGACAAGTGAAAGGATAACAAGGAAACTTTATAGCTTGCAGCTTTACGCTGATAAATTTTTTCTTTATTTGTTGCATGACTGCAGTGACAATGCTGTCTAAACAACGGGATCCTCATCCAGTCCGTGTCTCTATTTGGCTTCAGCTCTGAAAGCACCTGAGCTATAGGATGCTGATGGCATTGCTGGTGTGTTTGTGTTTGTTAAGAATTTAATTATGGATCTTGGATATCAAACTACACAACTATGGATCCTGTTTTTAGTTCTACACCATTAACCAGGTTCTGTATATCAGTAGATGAGTTTCTCTTATGTTTTTACATGCAACATCTGTGTCATAAATCCAAGTGCCACCCATTATGCACCCAAGGAATACCTCCTCTGGGGGGACAGAATTCATACAGGTATGGTCCCAAGACCAGATAAAATGGGAGGGTTGGGTCAGGAAGAGTGTCCTTTGGGAAAACCAGTTGTGTGCGGATCAGATATTCCACTGTGCTGGCCCCTAGATGGGAGCAGACGAAAAACTAACAACCCTTGTGTGTCAGACATCATGGTGGGGTGCAACTTCAAATCTTCCAGGGAATAAATTCAGATATAAAGTTTGATACAGATCCAACATTTCGGTGTTGTATTCGCCTTCCCCGATACCTATACTTTGTGTCAGATGAGTCAACTTTATTCACCAGGTAACCCCAGGAAGTAAAGCAGCTCAGTCTAACCTCTGCATCGGTGACATGATTATCGCCATCGATGGGGAGCCGACGGAAGGAATGACTCACTTGGAAGCCCAGAATAAGATCAAGGGTTGTGTCGAAGAAATGATTCTCTCTATAGACAGGTATACATGATATTTAACCTTTAATAGTCACAGAGAGCTTGTGAAGCCAGGCTACATAATGTGTTTTTGTTTGCTTATTTGTATTCTTCAATCACTTTTTATAAATTATTTTAAAAGGTTTTCTTACCGTGACACACGCCCACAGTTTATTAATACATACTACATTTTACATGTTTGTATCTGAATGTTTGCTCAGCAGAGTCAGTTTGCATCTTTATGATACCTGCACTGTATTGTACCATCATGTGTTTACTGTATTGTTGTAGAAAATGTATAAATTTATTTTCATTGACTCAGTCCTTTTTCCTTTCTTTAGATCAGAATCAAAAATGTGGTCTCCGCTCGTCTCTGAAGATGGGAAGTCGCATCCATACAAGATGAACCTGGCATCAGAATCACAGGTACGTCATTATGGCTTGCAGTACTTACTGTAACATTCCACAGCATTAATAATCACTTTGACCAGGTCTTTTACATTGCCCAGTGTAGGGATTGAGAGAATCATAGAGAGCAAAGCCTTTTTATATAGCAAGAAAAAAAAAAACAAACAAAGGCAGGGTGCAAAATGAAGTCATTATTTACTTCCTAACAAACCATATCCATGGAGACAACGGTTTATGAGCCAGACCAAGACGTAAGGCAGAGTTTCCGCTAGTTCCTGCAGGCAAACCTCAAATTAAAGGTCAAAGAGTGAGCAAATGCCGGAAGTATGCGCTTGTGGGAGTGTTAGTGTTGTACTGGGAATGTTTTAAAAGTTAAAACATATGTCCTGTTGAAGGCCAGTGTATACAGTATTGGACATCGGTTGTACATGAAAGATGCGTTAGGCTTTCCTGAATGCTTCTGCTCCTTTTTTAGGGTGGTATTTGACATTCTTTAAATGTATTAAGCAAATAGTAGACATATTATTTCATGTGTGCTGGTGGCTAAAAGTATTGAGACAAAAGTGAAGTTCAATCTTTTAATATCATTCTCATTTTTTAAGACAATAAGAAGAGTTGGGTATTTTATGCAATGTAATAGCTGCACAACAATCAATATTTAGAGTCAAAAAGACCTCTGCAGTACTCTGGTGTTGCTTGTTCAATCTATTCTTGCTCGATTGCTTCCTGAAGGTCATGGACAGGAGGCGGTTTCTTAACTACTACTGCCTTCAATGTCCAACAGTTTTCTCTTGGGTCTAGGTCTGAAGATCCATGGCCATGGCCCCAGAAGCTTAATACCATTGTCACATAGCTTGTAATTAGCACAACTGAACATCCAGATAAATTTGAACTAATTAGTGACATCACCTGTTTTGTGCACAGGGAGAACTAAAAAACATCTCAGTATATCTTTGTCTTAATATTTTTGGCCACTACTGTTCTCTTCTTTTTAAAAAAAAAAAATTTTTTGTAGAAGTTGAGGGTAGGAAAATTGAAATCAAGACATATTTAATCCAGAGCTGTTAGAGACATTTAGTGTTTCTGTTTCCCAGATGTACCATTAATAAACACAACCAAAATGGATATACAGTGTGTGTTAAGGTAGTAATAATGAAAGAATATCCGAGAATATATTAGCATTTCTTTATTCTGGTCTTTTAGATACTTTTTGAGTATCAAATCTTTAAAAAATATATTTTCTTATTTCTATGTTATGGATTATTGACATATTGCAGAATGCATAGACATTTTACCATCTTGTAGTTTTGTGTGAGACAAATGTTAAAATAGAGCTGCATTTTGCTTTTTCTACTCTCTCTCTCTCTCTCTCTCTCTCTCTCTCTCTCTCGTTGGTATCTGGTTTCTAACACATTCAATTTATGTTGGTTATACTTTCTCTTGTGACACTCTGACCTCTTCCCTCACTGTTTATAGGAAGTGAAACACATAGGTTCTGCTCACAACAGGAGTGCTCTCCCATTCAGTTCACCTGGTTCCAAGGTGGTAACAAGCCATTATAATAATCCAGCGGGTCTGTACTCTTCCGATAACATCAAGGACTTTAACAGCACTGTTAGTGGTGCCAAGACCACTGTGACATCCAGTGAACCAAGCAAAAAGTACGAATTTCCCAGATTTAAGTCTTAGTGGTCGTGTTTTTGACCACATTTCTAATTCGTTTAGTGGAAACATTTTTATTGTGTGAAAAAAATGTTTATTGTGTAATCCGTTTGTCATTTGAAATTTTAACAATTTTTGTATAAATGTTTGACTTGTGTGTTTTTGATTGCTATTTGACAGGTTTTTTTTTTTTTTCTCCATTTCAGTCCAGATATCTCTAAACCCATCCAGCCAATACCATCAATTGCTGCTGACTCAGAGGTCTATAAAATGCTGACTGAGAACCAGGAATCATGTGAGCCTCCACGTCAGTCTGCATCATTTAAAGTCCTCCAGGAGATCCTCGAGACTGGTATGGTACCTTTCCTACCATGTAGAACCACTATGCACCCATCAAGTGATTCATGTGATTTCGTGTTCACATGCTTTGTATGGCACATACAACTATTTTGGGAAGGCAAGCTTTTGTGGCTGTAGCGTTTCTATTCTGAATCTTTGCACAGGTGATGTTGACAAACCTTCAGGGTTTAGAAGTGTGAAAGCACCCACTACCAAAATTGCAACTTCTGTGGGCAGTACTGAGAAACTCTCCGTCTGTGACAAATGTGGCTCTGGGATTGTGTAAGTATATCTTTTATAATCTAGGGATTATTAATGAAGAATACTTTTTGTTAAAAATAAAAAGTTACATATGCATAATCCCTAATGGGAGGTTGTGGAACTTCAATCAATCAGTTTTCAATATGGGTTTATTGTCAAGGTATACAGTCCTCCTTTCAATGCAGTATTTTGTTTGATGTCTAAAAAGCATGTAGTGGTAGCATGTAAAGGTTGAATTATACTATTTGTTTATATTCTTTCTGTTTCTAACCTTTTTGCTTGAATACAGGGGCATGTTTGTCAAACTGCGCGACAAGTTCCGGCACCCTGAGTGCTACGTCTGCACTGACTGCGGTACAAATCTGAAACAAAAAGGACACTTTTTTGTCGAGGACAAGATTTACTGTGAGAAGCATGCACGTGAACGAGTGACGCCTCCTGAGGGTTATGATGTAGTCACTGTTTTTCCAAAATAGATGATTCTCTGGCGATGCCTGAAAACTGCACATTTCCCTGTTTTGAGGAATTTTTGTACAAATTGTAAACACTTCATGAGGATGTTTTTTTGCTGCGTCCTGTCAGTGTTTTGTGTTTTCAAGTAAGATAGTCCATTAGACTATTTGCTTACTCAGCATATCAATGAAACTATCCTCATGAAGTGATCCTAATCTAACATTCCAGTTTCGTAGACATTCCATATGTGGGGAAATGGAACATAAACACATACTATAAGCACATATGGTGCTATGCTTCTATTCAAATTCTTGCAAAAATGCTAATATTAAAAAACAACAAGGTTCCACATTGAATAAAAATTTGCACTTACATATAAAGAAAAATGTGACTGCATTACAGTGGTAAACTCTGACATTTCTGGCACTTTTACTGTAACAGATCAGGAAAGATTTACAGACCAATGATTTCATCTCTCTGGAAAAGTGTAAAATCTCAATGCCTTAACCTTCTCTGGAGCTTCCATCTATAAATAATAATACCAGATCATTTCATAATCCTTAGTTTGGTTTCTTCAGGTCTTTTTATTTCAAATCATATATCATGTCCTATTGCTTCCAATAGCTTTTCTGCAACCGTTGTAATAAATATGACTGAATCATATACATTCCTTTAATGTCACTCAGTTTACCTTCCACATAAAGGTCGCACAGCACGATGCATAAAATAAAACAAACTGTGTCTTAACAGTTCAGGATGGTGTGGGGAATGTTTTCTGGCACACACACTGCAAACTTTAATAGCAGTCATGCATACTCTGACACAGTCTGTCTGACTGCTGTTGCTGCATATGTGCATCGCATTAAGGCATAACTTATCACAAAGTTAGTGTGTTCTGAAAAGACAAAAAATTCACGTCTGACCAAGCTGCTCCAAAAAAAATATTATCCAGGCCAGGTTGGCTTTGTACTGATCATTGTAAATTTCAAATAAAATGAGTAAACATTTTCGGCGCTTAACACAATCATACCAGTTTGACAAAGTTTTTTGTCAGCAGCAACATGTGGTGGCAATGACTTGTATAAACTGTCTGTTATGTGTCTTTCCTGTCGGTAACAATTGCTAGTTAAGAGCATTGTTCTTCTGCAGGCAGTAGGACACAGGTGCATGGGGTCCATGAAAGCAAATACAGGTAAAGTCACATTCTTGGTCTCCATTCCAGTGAGTGCTTTTGAACTTTCGGGGGTTTTTTTTTCCTTCTTACAGAACTCAGCTTTCCTTTATAACAGTTCCTCACCAATAGTGACATGCAATATCATGTCATATTTTAACCACATAACATTTCCACCAGCGTTCAAATTCCAGATTACCCTTATGTTTAGGGATTTTTTTTCCTCACATGAGTGTTACCTGGATATTTTTCGAGTGTAAATCTACCTTCTTAATTTACATAGCTCCCTTTTGCATTTTGCAAATTTTGCAAACTTGTTGGGCGCACACAGGCGAAAGTAGCTTCGTTTTTCCTAAAAACAGCATAACATTCACCACCGGATAAGTATAGGGTGAGATTGCTGAAAATTTTTGTCCCAAAATGCTCATATGGCTATGGTTATGGTCAGGGGAATGAAAAGTCTTACAGGTCCCTGTTGTTGGAAATATTGCCCTACCAGTATCAGCATTCAAAAAACTTGCTGTTGCATCACATTTCTGCTAGAATAAGAAGTCCAAGATAGTCTGCAAAAGGGTCAGGACTATATCATTCTTATTTATTTATTTATTTATTTAAATCTATGAACCTGGGTCCCTTTTATGTTGGTCATCAAGAATATTTTTGACTGGAGGTTAGCCATCCAACTCAAAATATGACGTGGTTGACAGCATATCTGGTAAGACCTGGAAGCTTTTTGACTGTACTTTCCACATTGGCCTGTTTTTCAGAATATGGCCATTTTTATTGATGTGAAAGTGTCTAATATACCTAGGATAATAATATGTTTCATATCCCTCAAGCATCAACCTCACAAAACATACACCACTACATACTGTAAGTGGCTTAGTGGTTAGGACTGTCGCCTTGCACCTCCAGGGTCCGGTTTTGATTCCCAGCTTGGGTCTGTGTGCATGGAGTTTTCATGTTCTCCTGTGCTTGGTGAGTTTCCTCTGGGTACTCTGGTGTCCTCCCACATTCCAAAGACAATGCAGATTAGTTAATTTCCCACATTGCCCGTAGTGTGTGAATGATGTGTGTATGTGTGTCTTCCCTGTGATGAATTGGCCACGCCTCTGTATACAGGATAAAGGTACAGACGATGAGTGAATAAGTGTTTTCTACAGAAAATCATTCTATATATGATTTTATGTAGAAACCATTGAATCACAAAAAAATCTTTAAGTGGGTTTTCTCAGGCATTGTCACAATTTCCTTACTTGTACTGCTAAATAGAGACAAGAACCTCAGCAGCAGCAGATGTTTACTGTCCGTTGAAAAAAAATTGCAAAGTACAACAGAGAGAAAGAGAAATGACTTAGTACAGTGACTCAGTATAATGCACAAGAGAAAGAGAAATGACTGTACTCTCTCTCTCTCTCTCTCTCTCTCTCTCTCTCTCTCTCTGTGAAGGTGTGTGAGAAAAAGAGTGTATTTCAACTCTTTCTCATTACAAAACATGCAAATTTACATGTAACTAAATCCAGCCCTGCCCTGTGCACATCTAGGAGTAAATATCATGTGGGGGCTTGTTTGCTCTGAACAATAAAACATTTATTTCATTAACAAGTTTTGACACAAAGGTTTTAAAGGAGTGGTAACACTTATGCAAGGCAGAAAATATGCCATCTAGTGGCCAAACTTTGAAGATTATTTCTATTTTCTTCAGTTATTAGTTTGTTTGCTTGTTGCTTATCAATTCTGCTTCAGGAGAAACATAAGCTTAAACATGTTAAGTGAGATACCATAAATAACATTCCTAAAGGCAATAAGTATAATGTTGGATAATAACAAAAGTGCTAATTATCATGCTACCATGTAAAACTTGTAATTTTTTTTTATTAACAAACACAATCATATTTAAGATCAATAAAAAAAAAATAGTTATGGATTCAATGATAAAAAGATTAAATAATTTATCTTAATTTTATAGTTTTAATCTCCATGCTTGAAAAAAGAAAGTTTTAAAGGATAAAAATTATGTTAATGTGTTACAAGGCTAAAGCTATGTTATTGTCTTTTCAATGGTTATGAACCTGCAAAGAATATGGGAAAGTGAGTATAATTCTGTACTACTTTTGGAAGGGATGGTGCAGTTAAACTCCTGATTGTAGCTGTTAACCAAATTAGCCTAATTAGCTTTAGTCATTATCTTATTCTGATGAAAAACAAAATATAGTTATTGCATAATGCCTGACTTAACCTTTCATTTATATGACTTCATGTTAGTGTGCCAAATATACATTTGAATTAAAATTAAGGAGAGAAAAAATATTAAGTTTTTTGCAATGGCATTTCAATTAATAAACTTAAAACATATCAGCGAAAATAACTAGCAATTATGTGTTGAGGACAGTGATCATACACTTTTTTTTTTTTTTTTAAATTGGCACATATTTTTGTAACATTGTACCGAAAATAACCTTTTTTTAAAAAAAAACTTGGTAAATGGTATAAAAGTTTTTTAAAGTTTTAGTTTAGTGGATAATTAAGGGGTCTTACTTACCTTAAAACTTCTGTTATAGTGTTCTATATATAACTCTTGAGTCTTTTGATTTTTAAGATGGGTGTCTTGTGGTGAAAGACATACCATAGTACCTAAAATATACATTTTCCTAATAGATCAGCATATTGATGAATGTTTTGACATATATAACATTTTTGTGAGACTGGGACAGGTCCTGAGAGTGACTGTGATGCCCCTGTCCACTCTTGGGAGCAGTACAGAGCCCTCACTAGCTTTTTATTTTAACTCCCTGACCCTGCTGTGACTGCCTGGTCCTTAGATACCACTTTGCCTTGACCTTGTGTATGCTGTGTACATGCAACATATTTTCTAGGTAAAATTATTTACAAATATTTTGTTGAAATATTGTACATCCAGGTCCATCCAGGTCCAAGTCCATAGATTTTGTAAGAAATATATTTTTGCCATTTGGCCTCTATTCACCACTACATTAAATCTGAAATGATATAAGATGTGAGCAAAGTCAAGTCTTTCAAGACTTTAATTCAAGGTGTTTGACATCAACCATTTTGGACTTACAACCATTTTCATATACACACCCTATTTTGGGTGGCTTATAAATAATGGAACATAATTACAAACATAAGGATTGCCTTTAATTCTTCACACACAGATGAACTCAACAACCATCTGGCAATTTCACTCTTCTAGCTTCACTGCTACTTACAAGAAATGTTTACTGTTTCTCATCTCACTACCTCAACTTATTACCTCATTACCACAGAGTATTGGATTGTGTCAT
>JAOVVB010000041.1:18914779-18938797 GCA_028570985.1 Heterobranchus longifilis
ATGTGCACTTTCTGTTGTCTTTCGCATAGTACACGCAGTTTTTTTTTTTGCTAATTTATAGTGTTAATCTGTTTTGTCTCAGCTAGTCAGCTAATTAGGTGTCTAAGTTAGCTAGTTAGTTTTGTTACTTTTATGTTGTTAATTTATGTTTTATATATAGCACCTTAGTCCAAGAGGAACGTTGTTTCATTTCACTTTGTACTGAACTGTATATGGTTAAAATGACAATAAAAGCATACTTGAGTCAAGTCAAGTAGGCTTTATTGTCACTTCAACCATTTTGTAGTCAGGGGGTTAAGGCACTGAGTTATGGATCAGTGTTTATAGACACCTAGGATAAAGAAATTCAGACACATTTTGTTCTACAATATATTCCCATGAAGAGTCAATCATGGTACATAATTTATTTCCATAAATGGTCATTTTATAACTGTTACCACTCAGGGGTATCAGATTTATTTCAGTTTTTCTTTACTATATCAGATTACTATATTTTCTTTACTATATTCTTGTCAAATCTTTACATACTGCTTGTTAGTATTTGGTGGCATTACATTTTAATTTTCCATTTGTCTCAAATGTTTAGGACAGCCTTTCATAAGCATTTTCACAATACTTCTACTGTCAATACACAAATGTCTGTCTGATTATTTTTTTTTGTGTGTGTGTCTTCAGGCCATGACAGTGTAGGTCTTTCTTTGTGTTGGATGTATATACTTTGGCACCTGATGTCTCCAATTCCTTCACCAGTTGTTGACTTGCCATTCAGTTGAATCTTTTGGGCTACAGTTCATTCGTCCCTTTTAGTTCGTTTGTACCTCCTTCCTGGATAATCAAGCGTCTGTGTGGTCACAAGATTTTTAGGTCTGCATACAGTACAATTGTTTGTACAAATTTATGTAATACCTTCAATTGTTTGGAAATTGCCCTGTTTTTCTGAGATCTTGTTTGAGTTGCATGGATTTTCCCACGAAAATCAGGGACAAAAAGACATTGGCTCTAAAAATAGCCAATGGTACACTCCCAATAAGATTAAGATTCATTTATTTGTCACATGTACCTTACAGAACAGTGAAATTATTTTTTGCATATCCCAGTTAGGAAGCTTGGGTCAGAGTACAGCATCAGGCAGGATACATCACATATTCGGAAAGGCCTTGCTCAAGGGCTCAACAGTGGCCACTTGGCAGTGCTGGGGCTTGAACCCCCAACCTACCAATAAGGAACACATAGCCTTAACCTCTGAGCCCACTCCCCAATAATACTGGAATTATGACAACCAGCCAATCAGAATGTTAGAAACGTCATTACATTATTTTCGGGAATCTTCCAGATTCTGTTTAAAGTCACTTGATGTATGTATGTAATTGACCCACTGAAATTCTGCTTAAATAAATAGATTTTCACTAATTAAGTGTTGTAAAAATACCTCTGTAGTAGATGGCTTACTTACCTCCCCAAAAGAAATGTATACTTTGTAATTCCTTGAATTATTGTGGAAAAAAATAAGATTGTGATTGCAGAATTAACTTATGGTGACTTAGTGGTTAGCACTGTTACCTTGCACCTCCAGGGTTAGATTCCCTGATTAGTGCTAATGATTAGCAATGTCACCTGGAACCTTCAGGGTCCGGGTTAGATTCCCGCCTAGGGTCTATGTGCATAGTGTTCAATGTTCTCCCTGTGCTTGGTGGGTTTCCTCCGACAGTTCAAAGACATGCAGATTAGGCTAATTGGCATTGTGAATGTGTATGTGTGCCCTGCTATGGATTGGCAGGGTTTATACCGCCTCAGGTCTCCTGGGATAGGCTCCCACGACATGACAGGCTCCCAGGGGTGTTCTTCCCAACTCCACTATTGCAAGTTCCATCACAGTGTCAGTCATGATAAGAATCCAATGTAATAAACAATTCAGCATTGACAAAGTCAGTATCACTACCTACTTATTAAGTAAATAGCATTTAAACACACAATACTACCATTGGATATTTGGGGAAAGCTTGTCTTCTTTTGTCACAGACATTAAGCAGTACTGAGCATGCAGGTAGTAAATGAACCCACTGTTGCTTATTGTTCATGAAGCAAATTGTAGCTTCAATTTCCTCTAAGGCATTTGAAATCAAGTTCAAATAGTGTAGGGTAATGATGCATGGGGACACACTGTGTTGTGTATTTATCTTGGTCACTGCATGCTACACTGTAGTGCTAAGCTATTGCTACTATATATGCAGAAAAGAAAATGTTATATTTGTATGTATGATTGTAATAAAAGATTACAGTTAAACCTTTCTGTACATCAATTAACATAGTACAACTTTATTATTTCATCTCAAAATTTATTGGAATGTGAACAGAAAATGTGTACAAATCTAATCCTTGCAAAAAATGTTCCAGACATATTTGGATGGGTATGTTTTTTTACTACAAAAATAAACCCAAGGAAATGTGCATCACGCATCTTGAAACCAAGGCTGAAGAAAAGTTCATTTTAAGGTTGAAAAACTTTCACCAAAGTTTCACAAACTACAGCTACTACTGTTGGCGCTCTGTGCATGTGAAAAACGATCCTCTGCTCTTGACTGCATCATCTTTGTTACATCCAAATGTCAGATGTTGTATAAAAGTGCAGTCAAATTCTTCCAGTAGTAGATCTGTGTAATAAGTTCGTGCTCCGCTCCAGCTGGCTGCAGAGCTGCTGTCCGAGCTGCAGCGTGAACTGACGGAGCCGCATGCATGTGGATGTTCATCATTAATCTCCAAACCCTGTGTGTGTCCCAAGTGCTCGGTAATTCTGAGCGTTTCCGTCAGTGCCCAGATATAATTGTGCGCGAATCGTAAGGTCTCTATTTTTGTCAGCTTGGCGTCATCGGGGAAAGTAGGGAGCACTTTCCTCAGTGCGTCTAGGGCGGAATTTAAGTTGTGCATGCGATGCCTTTCTCTGTCGTTCGCTTTCGCCCTGCGGTTTCCACACGTTAACAGCTTTGCCTTCAGGTGGCTTTTTACTGATTTTCTCCTGCATGACGTGAGGGAAAATGCGCCGTTCCTTGGTGCGCTCTCCTCCTGGCCAGGGTCACTCAGGGTCGTGATGCCTGCTCTGTGTTTGGTCATGCTTAAAGGACGTGAAGTTGAACCTCTGTTCAGTGACACTGCTCTGTTTCTTTCCACTGACGCGCGCGCATCGACTTGGTGAACAGGCTGTAAAATTAAAAGTGTGCGTCAATACGCTGCAAGAAAAAGCATAAAATGGGATAAAATAAAATAATTTTCATCTTAACATAAAATCTTTTCAAATACAGCTCCGTCTTACCTTATTGTCCTCTTGAACAAAGTTTGTTTTCACTTTTGCGCGTGGACACTTACTGGACTGAGTGCTGGACCTCTGTATATAAACGCACGTGGACAATAGGGACGTGACGCGCCGCTCTTTCATTTGTGCGCCGTTTATCCAATCTGCACGTGTGGATAGCGTGTAGAGACCGACTGACCAATAAATCTTGCGCGTGCAGTTTCTTGTTTTAGCTTACCAGCTTAGGCTATTATTATTATTATTATTATTATTATTATTATTATTATTATTATTATAAGGAACGCAGTCCTTTCTGACGCAGAGGTTTGTGTAATTTTAAGTTCATGCAATTGTAAACCTTTATTTTGAAAATGACCAACAATAATGACTCTTTTTTTGCATAGTGACAACCGTTTTTTAATATTATATATTTGTGTTCAATGAATATCATATGATTAAAAAAGCTGGTTTTAGGTTCATTATAATATCTAACCATAATAGTCTCCAAATCAGTGCGCAACGGAAACCTACGTTGTTTTGCATTTTTGCTTTAGGATACGTTATTATCTATATATATATATTAAGATATAATTAACTACCTACTAATGGAAATGTATCTACTTTAAGAATAGATGAACTAAAAATATTTTTTTTAGATTAACTTTAAAAGTTTAAAATATATATTAAGGTTTATGGCAGTCGTGCGCAAAATAGCCTACAATTTCATTATGCGCGTCGTCTACTTTACACGAAATTAAAAAGTTATAGAACATATTTTTGTGGAAATGTTTTAAAATATATTGTGCCCATCATCCATGCCATTGCTGGTTAACATAGTAAATACTTTACTTTTAACTGGATTGTAGAAATTGGTGTGCGCTGTGTGGTCTCCAAATTGCTCCAAATTGTTTACCAAGGCCAGTGCGCAATTTGTTTCTATTCGCAGTTGAGGATAAAAGACATTTAAATGTGAATGATTGGCCTAACTTTACTCTCTCCTACAAGTCCTGATAAATCTTAGTTTATTGGAGAGAGGTCAGTGTGTTACTGTGGACAAAATATATTTGCCATTGTAGACGACATCTCCGCAAAAGCACTCATCTACAGTCTAACTAAATATGTATTTTGTAGGGTGTCTGATAACCATATGCTTTCAATAAACTAGACAAATAAGTCAGGGAGATAGGAGATGTTGCCATGCTGTTATAAAAAGCCTTGAAATAATCCAAAGTAAACCAAATCTCACCCCTTTACAAATATTGATGCCAGATCCATGTTCGGATAACGCAGACAGGTGTGAGTTTGGGGCTGTCAGATTTCTCGTCCGATTTTTTTTTTTTATCAGTGTCGTGTAATATCCTGCTTGTTATGCAAAGTATGGGCAAACATAGGCAGCAGTTGCTGTGGAAATCAGAGATATCGGCAAAGAGTTGGTCCAAACGAGATTTAACAATATTTAACAATAAACGAGACTTACTCGAGAGCAGGTGATACCTGCCCTCCGCTCCTTGATTAATACTTCCTCAACTACTCCACTTTGCAATCTGTTGTAATTCTATATTAAATCTATTTATTATTATTTTAGCAAACAGAAGTACCAGGTGGGGCTTTATTTTCATCCTCAGCTTTTGTTTGAAGGAGACCAATGAAGAGGCCAATGAAAGACTGAAAACTCGCTGACCAGCTTTTTGCCATCCATTTGTCCTAAACTGGCAGACAAGCTATTGAAATCTTCCCTCTTGTTCAGGCTGTCTATAAAGAAGAAAAGGAAACTTCGCTCTGAAGGAAAAAAAACACACAACTTAAAACATTTAATTGCAACCCGGATGCCATATGTACACCACTTGTACAAAAACTCAAACAATGTCAACTCTTTTGTGAGCTAAAACGTGCGCTTTTGGAGACGTGTGCGCTTTTGGAAAGGTGTGCGCATCGAGATCAGAATGACCTTGAGTACACTTCTTGGAAGAACTAATGCTAGTTTAATGTGCTGTCGAGGTTCCTTTTAGAGTCGGTCTATTGTACTATAACGCATATGCTTGTGATGCCCGAATACACCAATTATAAGTGAATAGCTAAGAGCACTTTGGTAAACCTCTGTTTCGGTTAAGCACTTGGGGCTCCACAGATTAATCAAGCTTTAACGTTGCGAATGATTGTTTATTCAAACCAAGGAGTTACCACATCGGGCCCCATTTGAGCAGCACATAGTCCCTCTAATTAATTTGTATTTTCAAAATATTTATGTGCTTATTAAACTTTGTTTTTCATTTACAAATGTTATGCTACAGCATGAACAGGGAGTACAGGAGGACAACGAAATACACCACCAACGAACCTTTAAAACAGTTAAAGCAATTCACTAAAATCATTAATTTTCTTTGTTTAATTATGTATTTCACGTTTAGCTTTAAACGTTTGTTCGGGAATATATCTAAATAAGCAATTGATACAACAATCACTGTTGTCTTTAAAGATATAATAATAATAATAATAATAATTATTATTATTATTATTATTATTTTAATTATTATTATTATTTTATTATTATTAGCAAATACATTTTAATCTTATGAAAGAATAGGTCATAAGAATAGGCTATAAATGTCAACATTTATTTCATATTATTTTTCAGGTAACCAGCCTTTATTAGCAGTGGGAAAATGAATGTGACAACTTAAGACCCACTAAAATAAATTTTTGTCTTTTTTTTGCTGCTTTAAACTTCTGAGGAAATCACTGCCATCAAGTGATTTCTGTAGCTCTTAATGAGACTTCTGCACCTGTCAACAGGTAGTTTGGCCCACTCATCATGAGCAAACTGCTCCAGCTGTCTCAGGTTTGAAGGGTGTCTTCCCCAGACTGCATGTTTCAAGTCTTTTAACAAATGTTCGATAGGATTTAGAGGAGGGCTCAAAGAAGGCCACTTCAAAATAGTCAAATGTTGTGTTCTTAACCTTTCTTGGGTGTTTTTTTAAACTGTGTTTTTGGTCATTATCCAGTTGGAGAACCCATGAACTATGACTGAGACTGAGATTTCTTAAAATGGGGCATTATGTTTTGCTCAAGAATGCCTTGATAATTCTTGAAAGTTCGTTGTACCCTGCACAGATTCAATACACCCTGTGCTGTACAGTACCCTCAGTAGTAGCCCCAAGCCTCCTCCATATTTCATAGTAGGTACAATGTTCTTTTCTTTAAAAGCTTCATTTTTGCAGCTGTGAACATTCAGCTTTTGTGACTTGCCAAAAACCTCCAGCTTTGTCTAATCTGTCCAAAGCACTGAAGAATTGTGCTTTGTCAATATGCATTTTGACAAATTCCAATGTGTTTTTTTATGATTTGCTTTCAATAGTAGAGTCCTCCTTGGTCATCGTCTATTAAATCCACTTTTGCTCAAACAGCAATGGATGGTATGATCCAGCACTGATGTAAAGTACCTTGACATTAGAGTTCACTTTGAATCTCTCTTGAAGTTGGCCTTGGCTCTTTGGTTAGGGTTGGTATTATCCTTCTGTTCACTCTGACATCACATTTCCTTTTGTGGCCACATCCAGGGAGGAAAACTGTTGTCACAGGAATATTAAGGCTCTTGGAGATGGTCTTGTTATCTTTACCTTTAACATGCATGTTAATAAATTTCTGATCCCCTTAGACAACTCTCTCCTTTGCTTTCTTGTTCAATGTGGTACACACCATGATACTAAACAGCAAAGTGACTACTTTTCACCAGTTAAATAGCCTGACTATCTGATTATAAGATTTTAGAGAACTGTGATCCTATAGTTACAGGACACACTTTAGTTTAACATGTCAATATAGTCAATGTATTTAAAAATTTTTTACTTTGTCCTAAACAGTTTTGTTAGTCTTTATTTCCATTAAAGAAAAAAATATAACTTAAAACTGAGAAAAGTGATAATAAACAATAATTTACTGAACATCAACTAAGGAAAATAGTTGAGTTTGTCAGTACCCTTCCCACTACACCATGTATAGTACCCTAATTTTGTATCTTTAGGTGAGACTACAAGAAGTATGCCTAGCCAATGAGAGCCTCATCACCAGCTATCATCCTGCAAGCCTCCTATTATAATCATCACACACTTGCCCCAAACTACACTGCCTAGTCAAACAAAGTCACCATTTCAGAAGGGTCAAATTATTAGGTTGCATCAAACAAAGAAAACGACTAAGGTGATTTGAAATTACTGGAACGGTGTTAAGCACTCTTCAACACATTATTAAACCTTGCAAATATAGTGCTAAAGAGTCAACTTGATGGAAGTTGTGGTTAGAAAAAAAAAATCAATTGTTGAAGTTGCATGGTATGAAATCAAAAGTAAAAACCACAGCTGTGTTTAATAGTTGAATGTAAAAACATTACCATACACACATAATGTGATGAGAACCCACAGAACTGGGAATAAACAGCTATGCGGCCATAATTAAACCACTTGTTAGTGACACTGATAAAAAAACAAAGCTTCAGTTTGCTAGTTAGAATAAAGATTGGACTTTGGAGCAATGGTCATGTGGTCTGATGAGCTCAGATTGAACCTACTCCAGAGTGATGTGTGCATCAGAGTATGAAGGGAAGCGCATAAAGTGATGCACCCAACATGTACAGGGCCCACTGTACAAGTCAGCTGGTGACCTGAATTGACTGAATCACATCAATGGAGTTTTTCTTCCCAGATGGAACAGACATATTCCAAGGCTCACAGTATGAAAGAATGGTTCTTCATGAGGAATCATTTTCACATACTGTATGTGGCACACAATGTGGCCACCACATTGTGTGCTATAATCAAAGCTATTGGGTGATGGATTGAAACCTTAAAGTGTGTGACAAAAAATACCAGCATGAACACCACATAAAAATGCATGTGAAACCAGAGGCCTGCCACTGTCACCTTGCACCTCCAGGGTACAGGTTTGATTCCCAGCCAGGTTAAATTTTCCGCCTTTGTGTGCATGGAGTTTGCATGTTCTCCCTGTGCTTGGTGGGTTATTTCTGGGTACTCCGGTTTCCTCCCCTAGTCGAAAGACATGTAGATCAGGCTAATGGGTGTTACCTAATTGCCCGTAGTGTGTGTATGAGTGTAAATATGTGTGTGTGCCCTGTGGGGGATTGACACCCTGTCTTGTTCCCTAAGTTTTCTGGCATAGGCTCCAGGCTCCCTGTAACCTGTATACAGAATTAAGAGGTATAGATGAGTGAGTGAGTGAGTGAGTGAGTTGTCCACTACGGAGCATTGCTGGTGGCATCTCTATTCAGAGGAACTATATATTTTTTTGCTAACAGGTTAAAATAAGATTATAGAGTCTGACTGGAAACAAAATCCTTAAATCCGGGCTACAAGATAGGCTTTATTAGGTCAAATGAGCCTAATAAAGTTTGCCCATTAATATGATTTTTCACATAAAATTTAAAAAAACTTCACTTAATCCAAAGATGCAGCCGAACATTTTGTGTGTTTGTTATATTTAGAACAACAGTTAGTACCTGGGAAACGAGTTCCACTCCATTGTGGAACGGATGGATGGATGGATGCATTGATGGAAAATTTTAATAAATTATTTATATACTGTATATAAATATTATAAACTATATATTTCAGCACATAACACTGGGCTCTCAGGTTGGGTATTTTACGTGCCCTCACCTTGGACTGCTGCAGATATGTTAGTTCTACCAACCCATATTTTATCTCATAGTAGCGCTATGGTTTCAGAACATATAAAACAAACTGTTTTTTTTTTTAACTTCCCGCAGGACGAATAATGTCGACCTCACATGGGATGAAGCCGAAGCTGCGGCTGCTGATCGAACAGAATGGAGAACACTCGTTGCCCTATGCAACCGATCAGCGCGGGAGGCCTTAAGGATTAAGACTTAAGGGCAGGACGAATAAACATACATTGATCCATGAATTCATCTTTAAAGGTTTAGTTTTCATAGTCTACTTGCCTTTTTTTGGAGTAAGCTATGCTGTGTTGCGTTTTGTTTCTGTTTCATGAGGATTTTGGCTGCTTGTAGGTGCATTACCTTCGTTCCTGTGTTCCGCATACTCTGTCTCTACATTTTAAACTATTGCGTTGATTGGCTCTGTTGAGTGACATGTATAGCCACGCCCACCTTAAGGAAAAAAACTTTGATTTTATTTATGGCGCAGATTTAACTTTTGGCAAATACTTAAGTTTCCTTAAATTCACAGTTTTGTATGATGCTGTGACAAAATCTGGCCAGACATACATACATACAGATAGACATACAGACAAATTTTTTTCTGAGACTTTGGGTCCTTAAATAAATCATTGAACGAGTGAGTTTTGACCATGCTCAGACAAAACCTTTCTTATATTTATATAGATCTTGCAAAAATATTTGCAATCAATTTAAGAAATGCCAATGTTCACTAAAGTTAAGTACACGTAACTAAATATTATAAGACTTCTTGGGACGCCATGTGACACAGGATGCTGGGGCTATGAAGAAAAGTAGTGGAGAACACACAAAGCATCCCAGTGAGTAATTTTTACATATTTTCTGTTTTAAGTAAATTTTGGGTTTCAAACATTTGACATAAATTGGTTACTTGGCAGCCTGGGCTAGCTAGTGATCGCCTAGCTAGATAAGCAGAGCTAGCACTGCGCCATGAATCAAAATCTATTTTACAGTGATATCTTGGGATACAAATTTTATTCATTTCGGAGGCAAGTTCTTAAGATGAAATTTTGCATTGCAAAATGCATTTTCCCATAGAAAATAATGTAAATGCAGACAATCCATTCCAGCCCCCCACAATATTATCAATATTACCAATTTACAACACTATAATATTTATTTGCACATGAAAACAATTAAAAATTTAGAAAAGACATGTAAAATATGAAATAAGTAGACATTAAAGTTCACGTAACTTTAATTTATGATTCCTCTTGGTACCGGTTGCTTTAAAAATGAAACTAAAAGTGGCTCCCTTTTCTTCTTGCTACCATGCTTACTAACATTCTTGGTACCCATGGTGTATGGTCTTATGTATTTTATGTATTCTTTGTATATCATGAAGTCCATGTATTAATAAAGACACACCAGGCTATTTATTTTTGCTAGTTAACTGCTTTGCTAGTTTTCTATATGCAGACACCAGAAAGCTAACAAGAATTTCAGTTACTGCACTGAAAAATGCTTGGAGACAATATACAACATTCTTGGAAGTAGGCATTTCAGTCTAGTAAAATTAAAATCTCATTTTTTCATTCTTGTACAATTTCAAGAAGGGGCCATGTCCATGAAACTAATACAATGTTTTTCAGCTGAGATCTACTTAAACAATATCACAGAAAAAGGTCATGCTGTTGTGCTGGTTATCAGCATGGTTGTGATGCAGCTGTAAGCTCGATAGCGCAGCCTGAGTGCCGAAGGCATCAATTCCATGATGATATCCACCACAACAACATGACCTTGAGTGTAATATTGCCTTCATACAACAGTTCCACAAACACCATTTATTATCAATATCAATTATGATTTGTTTGTTCATTTTGGTCTGCCAACAGACATCTTTCCGCAACTAGCAGAACTAACTATTCGTGACTGGTGGAGCTGGCAAACAACAGTGTAATTAACAGGTGTGAAAGTAGTTTTAAATTCATACTGGTACTATTTAGTTAAAATGTGAGGAGAATAAACCATGAAAGTGGTGGACAGCCCTGTAAATCTTGTAAAGTTCTCTTTATCTTTCCACTTATTCTGCTTCAGACTATCAGCTCAGTTAACTTCTGGGCTCCAGGGTTAAATCCTAAATAGTGTTTCAGATATTCCAATATGTAGAGTTTACAATCACTTTTTCCACACACCAAGTATTGCCCATGATTAAGACTTAGGGAGGGATTTGTGAATCAGCCTTGTGTTAGAAGTTATCTTTGTAGATAACTTCTACTTCTGTAGTCATAAATTAAGTAACAGGCAATTGAGGCGATTATACATAACATTATTAGATGGTCTCTTCTCAGTACAACAGACTGTACTGATCTACTTTCACCCAGGCTGCAACAGATAGTTAGTGTAATTAATCATTGGTAGAAAACCAGTGACATGTCTATTATCACCATTCATGGAAAGCTTCTCATCCAAACAGATTACCTGGTCAAAACTAACTACTTTATTGTATAATCTAATATACTGGTGGTAATCTAATATAAGGTGGTGCCTTAGTGTTTATCACTATTGCCGTGCACCTCCAAGGTCCGGGTTCGATTCCCTGTGCTTGGTGGGTTTCCTCTGGGTAATCCGGTTTCCTCCCACAGTCCAAAGACATGCAGAATAGGATAATTGGCATTCCCAAATTTCCAGTAGTGTGTGAATGAGTGTGTGTATGTGAGTGTGCCCTGCGATGGAATGGCACCCTGTCCAGGGTGTACCCCGCCTTGTGCCCTAAGCTTCCTGGGATAGGCTCCAGGCCTCTGCGACCCTGAATGCAGGATAAAGCGGTATAGAAGATGAGTGAGTGAGTGTGAATATTGACTGGAGGTGCTACCTTTGTTGTAAAATGGGAATAGGCACAATTGGCTTCCCCCGATCTCCATGGACTACAGAGGCTCCTAGACCGAAGGGTGGACTGTATAGTGCCAGTATAGTGACTGGATGGGGTAAGTGCAAGGGTACAATGTTCGAAGCATTCCCATAATTTTTGAATGCCATTTGTTAAAATAAGATGATTGAAGTTGAATAAGAACTTTTGTTTTGTTTAGTAATTTAAAACTGATTGCATGTTCAGTTAAAATCACCTGTTATAGATTTTTCAGTGTAGTAGTAGTACATAGTATTAAGTCAATTTAATGTAATCCTGAGTATAATCATTAATTTTACTGGCATGAGAAAAAACATATTTACAGTAAAAACAGTTAAATCCAAATTTACAGTAAACAGTTCTCAGGCACGTGCTGATCTGATCTCTTCTCTACACGACGAAACGATGCTAAACTCTGCGCCAATGAAGTCTGACCAGCGTCTAACAACGAGAGAGAGAGAGAGAGACTTTTTAGCCTGCAACCCAGTGTAAGTTTTTGTTCTTTTTTCTTTTCTTACCGGTGTATAAGCCTTTATTTCGAAATATATTAGTCGAAACAGTAATGTTACAAAACAATGATCCAAGTAAAATGAATTAATGTAGTACAATACGCGTGATATTAAATAGAAATGTAATTATTTCTGCCCAGCACACGATTTAATTAACCAGCTAATTAACAGCAGAGGTGGAGTTTGCGGGGAGACAGAGGGGCATTGCCCCCCAGCGGTAGAAATATGGCACTACACTGAGTCTAAAATAGTTACAATTAAAACATTTCTTGTACATTCATTAGGGCTGAAAAAATTACCGTGTTAACGCTTTCATTAAATTGATATTCTTTCTATAACAAAAAAAAACATTTAATGTCGTTAACTGAGCGTCCGTTTCCCTTTCTCGTTGAAATTATAATCATCATTGTAAAGTGTTTATCTGTATGGTATTACCTCTGACCGCTAGGGGCGCTCTCTATACGGATTATAATTATCATTCAGCACGTTGATTTTAGTTTATCAGCCTGTTTTTAGGGCGTGGAAATTCAATTTGGACTTATTTAAGTGGTATTCCTGTAGAAATTAATAATTATATATGTCACAGATTATAGTTGAAGCTTAAAAACGTAATGCGATAAAATAAAACGATTTCATGAAATGCATTATAACGGATTATATTAGAGTTTGTTTATTAATATATTAATTTTAAGCACTCTGGTCACGTGACTGGCACGTTGGGAGTCAACAAAAGATGAACCTGTGGCTGAGTATTTTCTGATTATGTGAGGGATAGAAGTTAGCATGCATATTCTATAGTAGTATGCATATTCTGGTATGAATTTAATTTAACTAAATTAACTAATTTAGTTTTATTTAGTTTCAATTATTTAATGTGTACACAAAATGTTTTAAAAGAGTACATGAAAGTGAAAGATTAATAGTATAACATAAACCAACTGATATTTCAATTTGAAACAGACTTTATTACTGCCAGTTTGCTTCAGTTTGTGTGTTTGTGTGTATTTCCCGTACACACAAATACCCTGCATCAGCCAGTGTGTAATATAGTACAGAGTGATCCGAAATAGTATGTCTTTGATTCGCTGTGTTGATTGGGTTTATAGCAATATTGGCCTTATTATCTTCTGCTTCTGTATGTACAGTATATGCATAACAAGCCATGCAGTAGTCTCCTGATGCAGATATACATTTTTGTATTTTTATTTTCTTTGTGGAATATGGTGTATATTTATAATCATGTCTGTCATTAAGGGCCCGGAGAGGGGGTCAAGCACCTGCTATGGGCCCGAGGGCATGACTCTCTCTTCCTAGGATTTGTGTGAGGCAAACAGAATCTTTGCAGACACTGGCATATTGGCAATTTGTGGTGACCTTAAAGTGTTGCATGGATAGTTTATTTGACCCTTAATATTTTGTTTTTTAAACCTGTGCTCTCCTCTCCAGGGTCTCATTGGCAACAGGCCCAAAGTCTGACCTTGGAACACAGGGCAGTTTTCATGTCACTGTTTTCAACACCCAACAAACTATATTGTATTAATGTGGAAAGAAGGTTGGCAGTGAAAAGGTTTGGCTTCTTTATATCTCCAAACGAGCTAGGTCCATATCCTGACCTAGCTCGTTCCCCACAAAGGAGTCTTCTTCTGTAAAATAGGTTGATTGGGTTAATGTTGGGAATAAAATGGCCAAAGTGTTGTAAGTGTGTTACACAACCGATGCAGTAGCAGAAGTTCTTAAAAGAACAGTGGTTCTCAGTTCCAGTCCTGGAGGACCACTGCACTGCAGATTTTAGTGCTTTCTCAGCTCACAGTGTACCTGATTTACTAATCAACTGATTAATAGCTTTTTCTTAATTGAAGAAGAGCAGAGAAAACACTAAAATATGAAGGGCAATGGTTTTCCTGGAATAAGGTTGAGAACCACCGTACTAAAATGTTGTCAGGTCTGATTATGGTTGTTGTCCCAACATCATTATGCTCCTCTTATGAATAATCATCGGTCTACAAAAAGGATCAGATTAAACACTAGCCTTGGAGTTCTAATCCAACAGGCTTTGTAGTAAACATCATATGGTACAAAGGAGGAAAATAACTCAAATAATCTAGCAGTGCTTAAACACAGGTCTGCCGTTCAGTCTGACTACACAGTATGTGGAATATGCTAAACAAGTAAGGATGACATAGAACCTGATCTGGTGGAGAGAACGAAATGTATATGGAAAGTAACCTGAGTCTAGCCTCAGAACAGTAAACAGAATCCAGCTACTTTAGAAGACTCTGTAATAAAACCAGTCAATAGTTCTAGCATCACAAACCAAGAGCATTGCAACAAATATTTTGCCATTATTTATTTCCTAACAATTTAATTCAGTGAAGGGGTGAGTTAAGATGAGTTTTATTGTTGAGAAGAATAAAAGACTATGCAGTATATGTCTCAGCATATGTACTGTGTCATTACTGTTGTGCAAAAAGTAATGACACCCATAGTTTTATGATATTTATCATGTACATTTAGGAATTTGGTAAATGATCTTATCCAGCTTTGAAGTTTATGTCATTGGATAGATCCTTACACTGCTTACTAGGTTATTAATTTCTATCAGTCACATACAGTGCCATGCAAATGTATTCACCCCCCAGGCATTTTTCATGTTTTGTTACATTATAACCTTTAAATTAAATGTTTTTAATCTGAATTTTATGTGATCGATCTGCACAAAATAGTCTAAGTTTATGAAGTAAAATAAGAAAAAAAAAATATATATAAAAATTATTTTAAAAAAAGTAAAAATCTGAAAATTGGCATGTGCATACGTATTCACCCCCTTTGCTATGAATCCCCTCAAAAGTTCACATAATTAAAAGAAGTCACATAATTAGTGAAATGAAGTCCACCTGTGTGCAATCTAAGTGTTACATGATCTGTCAGTATAAAACCTTTTCTGAAAGGCCTCAGAGGCTGCAACACCACTAAACAAGAGGCATCACACCATGAAGAAGGAGCTCTCCAAATAAGTCAGGGATAGAGTTGCTGAGAAGTACAAGCCAGCGTTGGGTTATAAAAAATATCCAAATGTTGGATGATCCCCCGGAGCACCATCAAATACATCATCTTCAAATGGAAAGAAAATGCCACAACAAACCTGCCAAGAGAGGGCCGCCCACCAAAACTCACAAACCGGGCAAGGAATGCATTAATCAGAGAGGCAGCACAGAGACCAAAGGTAACCCTGAAGAAGCTGCAGATTTCCTCAGCAGAGACTGGTGTATCTGTGCATGGGATCACAATAAGCTGTAAACCGGACTTTATGGAAAAGTGGCCAGAAAAAAGCCATGACTTGGTGTTAAAAATAAGAAGGCACATTTTGAGGTTGCCTAAAGACATGTGGAAGACTCCCCAAATGTATGGAGGAAAGTGCTCTGGTCAGATGAGACTAAAATTAAATTTATTAGCCACCTAGGAAAATGCTATGTCTGGCACAAAACCAACACATCCCATCACCCCAAGAACACCATATTTTTCAGCAGCAGGGACTGGGAAGCTGATCCGAGTCGAGGGAAAGATGGATGGTGCTAAATACAGGGATACAAGCGGAAACCATCCAACAAGGAGCTGGAGCAGTTTTGGCTTGAGGAATGGGCAAAAATCCCAGTGGCAAGATGTGGCAAGCTCATAGAGACTTATCCAAAGCAACTTGCAGCTGTAATTGCCGCAAAATGTGGCTCTTCAAAGTACGGACTTAAATTACGGGGCGTGAATGGCTGAACACTAAAGTTTTCTGTTATTTTTGTCCTATTTGTTGTTTGCTTCACAATAAAAAAAAAATCATATCTTCAAAGTTGTAGGCATGTTCTGTAAATGAAATGATGCAAACCTTCAAATAATCCATTTTATTTCCAGGTTGTGAGGCAACAAAACATGAAAAATGCCAAGGGGGTCAATACTTTTGCAAGGCATTGTATTGTTGAAGGTTTTTTTTTTCTTTTATATTAAAGCTTGCCTGTGATTCGGCTGGACAGACATCTAGAGGAAGTCCACTCCACGAGTTGGTTCTAGATGCCAGAAAAGAAAACAGTCTAGGGACGAGTCGAGCAGTGCGGGGTGTGATTATTACTGGATAAACTCAAACTCTAGATTATTAATTATTTTTTTCTTCCCTTAAGTGTCTGTAAGAGGAACCACTCGCCTAAACATGCCATGTTCTCAATCTTTAAACAGCATGACATCTTTGAAAAGGCCCAGGTTGACCAGGCCATGACACATTGATGTTTCAATCTTTTCTTTTAAATTAAACTTTAATTTAATTGAATATAGAAAGGGTGGAATAGATAGAAAGAACATCAACCCTCAGATTGACCAACAATCTGGAATCAGATTGCACAATTAGTGCTGGTCCCAAGCTCAGGTAAAAAAAAGAGAGGCGGCCCTCTGGCATTCAAAACTTCCAAATCAAAGATAATGATGGCCTGCAGAATCCTTGTGGATTCTGTAAAGAAAGTATCTGAAGGAAGAACAACACCTAGGCATGATTAAAGATGGCTATATTCCAATCTGAAAATAAGGAAACAAATAGTAGGCAGAATAATTTTTCAACACTGTTTTGTGCACACATTTTATCATACAACTATGGATGTACAGTATATTACTTCTTGTATGTCTGGTTTTAAAGACGCACCCATCTCAGATCAATGACTAAATAACATAAAATGAAAGGACATTATGCCACAGGGACACGAACAACGAACAATCTGTTATTTCTGATAACAGATTTTAACAGATACTGAATACAGCATTAGCGAGGCATGATTAAAACCAATCTCGTACACAGAGGCGACTGAATATACAGTACTGTGTACTTGGGGTTAGACACAGCCTGCGCGCGTGCTCAAAAACAGAGAAACAGCAGCCAATTACTGAGAAGAGCTCGAGCTGTCTTCCGGGGAAAACGTCACTCGCCACGGCACTGATCTCTAGATCATGGTTAAAGGGTGAGCATGAGCGACTGAGGCAATGCTCTAGCTTAGAGATCTGCGCAGCGCGGATCTACCCACCGGTGTGCACTTCCTGAGGTCGAGCCCGTGATTGTTACGTAGCACAAATAGACTGTCGCTCTTCTTACAACGCGACAACAAAAGCTCTCATCAGTTGACTTCTCAGCAATATTTCTTAGGCAGTAGCGGTGCCTGTGTGTTCTGCCCTTGAGGAGCAACATGGACTACACGGTGAGTGTCTTTAATGCCACATTAGTTTCAAAACACCCGGTGCACCACATCCAAACTGACCTGATCACGGACAGAAACTTAATCAAAAACTAATTTGATATTTATCTCGATTTGAGTAAGATAAAGTGAGATATCTTTGGTGTTCAGGTCCTACAAAGAGGTGAAATGACTCATAATTTGTTTATTGCACAATCCATTAAACTTGCAAGCTGTTAAGTCAGTGACTGGCATGCAAAATGATTCATGAGAATCATCTTTTCACTCTGAGCTGTAATGACATGTCAAGTTAAAAGTACACTTAGAAATAATAAAGGACACTGTGTATCATTATGTGTATCAATTTTTATCATTTACCTTTGAATTAGCTTGTACTGTAAAGATGAATAAGGTTTGTTTTATGTTCATTAAATAATGGTGCACAAGATCCTCGCGTCCAAAAACAAACCACCCTATTGATGAGTAAAAATACAATTTAATATGATTTATTAAGAGAGTGTATTGTAGAGGTGCTCTACAAGGTGTTCTAGCAGGGTGGTGTCCAGGTCTGTGCAAAAAGCCGGATGTTTTCTAAATACAGTATATAAAACTTTGAAGCAGTGTGTAATCAGGAAATTATACAGAACAAAGATTATTTACAGAAACACCTTTGAAGTGCAATTGCATTAAATGTCATTTCAATCATGTTAAAAAAAAAAAGTTGCTCAGTCTGTGTTCAAAAGTGTTAATTTCTCCGTATGTATGTAGACTTTTGGGACACACATTAGAGTAGGTTCCGGCTACCAGGACCGTTATGTCAACATCAACATCAGGTTTTTGATCTTCACTTCTAGTCACTTCTGAAGGTGTGGTTAGGGAAATTTCCCACTGAAACACTTCATTGTGTGTTTCTCCATCAGGAAACTCCCTGTATATGCCACAAACATCCAGGAAGTGCTATTATTACCAGTATACAATGAAGTCAGTGGGCACATCTATGTACTTTTACTGCCTTGTTTCTCAGTTTTACTGGCTCAAGTCGTGCCCTTGTGATATGTTATGCAATGCAGCTTTGAATGTCATGGTGTGTTTTGTTAAATGCCGATTTGTGTCTGCTGTAATGTATGTAAATAAAGTGCCACTCTGTCCTGTAAATCAAATAGGAGTAGATGTATTGGGCTTTGGTGGTCTTTTTAAGACCAAAGAGATTTATTAAAGTAATTTTGTGTACATCAAGCCGGAGGTTTTAGCTCATTAATGCAGAAAGTACAAAGCAAACAAAATTAGCAGTTTGTTCATTGTCTTTTTAGAAATATGATCTCCTTTCAAACTCAACAAAGACTTTCTTTCAAAGCTCCCCAAACAAGGGTAAGCAATGGTGTTTGTGTTTGCAACACAATGGGAGAAAAATTAAATACTGTAACTAAATCAGCATATCTTGAAAATGTAAGAGGAAATAGTTATTTGCCAGTTTAATCAAATAAATCTATATATAAAATATATAAAAAATATATATTTATATATATAAATATCTAAATTATATTATATATAAAGTATATGATAAAAAATGGCATAACAAAGTAGGCATATACTGGGCTCCACTCTGACGCTGCACAAAGCAGATGTGGAAAATGTGTTGAAAAACACTGCTGCTTTTTACCTCTTGCCTTCTAAAGCTATCAGCCTGTTTATTACAAATGACACTTCAGTTTCTGAGCTGTTATTTTTCGTGAAGAGAAAAAGAAGAAGAGGTGACAAATCCACTTTTCTGTATAGACATGTTAATCTGGATATATTAAAAGCCAGCTTGAGGACCTGCTTGAGGAAATGGTGCCACAGCCGGCCCAAAACTATCACTGTGACTAGTTCCGTGAAAGTATGTTAAATGGTACAAGAAAAGGCCTCTGTCTGGTTTAAGGATTTTCATTTTTTTGCGAGGAATGAATACTGAACCTACATAAACAGTTATCCAGGGACTTGTGGTAACCTTATGTTCCTACAGTACATTGCTTCTGTATTGTGTTTAGAGACCTAAGACTTGAGGCACAATGGCATGTAATCTTTGCCAAAAGTTTCTGTTGTTTTCTCTGACCTGTTTAACTGCTTTCTAGTCTTGGCTCAACATGTCATGCTTGTCGGAGCAAGGAGTTAAACTTTTGTTCACTGGGCTTGGTCTTAGGCAGGGACTACAACAACTTCATGAATAATGTTATTAATTATATTGATATTGTATGCCCTGTGATGGATTGGCACCCCGTCCAGGGTATACCCCACCTCGTGCCCTTAGTCTTATGGAGTAGGCTCCAGGACTCCTTTAACCCAATACGGGATAGTATAGAGAGTGACTGAATGAGATATTTACATTGATAATACTTCGACACAAGGAATTCCATTTTGTGTTGAGAAGTGTGTGAAAGTGCAGTGAAAGTGCTGTGCTTTCAGATGGAGCCAACTGATCAGTTCACATTTTTGTTTCGACGATACCTGGTATCTTGGTGATTCCTGGCGCTTTTTGCTTGTTTATTCACAATGGCAAGTATCTAGAACTAGGTGTAGCTTTTAAGTACAGTAGACAGCTGAAAAAGTAATTCTTGGAATGCATTATAAGTAATATTGAAATTACATACCAGTTATTTCTAATTGTCTAATTTGATCCAATATCTTATCAGAACCAAGTCAGCAATGGTTATTCAAGATAGCACTACGTGCTGACACTTTAAGTCAGATATTATAAAAGCGGGGTTATCTAAGTTATTATCTACAGAACCTTCAGCCTAACCCACCTGCATTATCTAGCAAAAGGCGTTTAAGGAAGATAGATGTGCATATCACAAAGCAAAGCCTTTATAAAAGCCCTGTGGTGTACCTGTGTCTTTTTAAGAAAATATAAATATACGTTTTAATTATATAGTCAGTAACATTGTATTCTTCAAAATTAGCAATTACTTAATTTACTCTAAAATTAGAGCAAAACATTAGCACAAAAAATTGTTACTTGATTTTTGTAAATGCTCTTGCATCATTTTTATGGGTTGTTATGCTGTATGATTCTGTTTCAGTTGGATATTGAACTGGTTGTTCAGTCGGACATAGGTCATATATAATTGATAAGAAACAGCAAAACGTGTGTAATAGGTCAATGTCAGGATTCAGTGTACTGTCTACTATTGTTCGAATTTGTGTATGCAGAGGTGGTAATTACCATGTTACTATTTTACATACAGTGCTGAAAAACTATATAACCCAGTAAGCAGTAATTAATGAAACAAAGTCAGTATTTGGTGTGAGGAATGCTTTGAGGACCCTTTCATATCAGGTACAATTTGTGCAGTTTTATATAGGGAAACTAACTACTAAGTTTTACTGAGCATCCTGCAGAACCACCACAGTTCTTCTGAGGACTTTGTTGCACCTGCTCCTTTTTGCATAGAAAATCCATCAACTTCCTTTTTTTAAAAAAAATAAATGTCTAAAAAGTGGTCATTTATATAATATTCTGCTTTCTTTTCTGGTATACAAATATTTATCTGTAATTTAGAATTTTTTGGTGTAATACTGGAATATTTTACCGACTTAAACTTTTTGAGTTTGTACTAAAAACATAGGGTGTCTACTAAGGTAGGTCATAGTAAAAAAAATAAAAAAAACCCACAGAACCTGTTTCTTAACCTCTCAGGTCCCACCCATTACCTTGGTTTTAAATTTTGCACACTTTGTTAATAAACATTAGTTGAAAGTAAATCAGGAATGGAACGGACAAAATGTTTCAAAGCATTCATTCCTTCTGAGCTACAGCTTTATCTTGGACAGGGGAGCCAGAGAATCAAGTTGTGGAGGTTTCAGACCCTGATCGCAGGACAATCGGACAGGAGACAGGAATATACACCCTGGCTTGGATGCCTGTCAATAACAAGGCACAATTCATACAAAGTCATACCCAGGGCCAATTTAGCATAACTAACCCACCTGAGTACATTTTCTGGGCAGTGGGAGGAGACTGGAGAACCCAGAGGAATTTCATATAGATGCAGGGAAGACAGCTGAAATTGTGCATAGAAAGTAATTCAACCTCCTAACCAACCTAGAAATCTGGAACAATAAGAATAAGGGGACAACACTGTGCTGCTACTGAATAACTGTTAATTAACTGTCTTTCTAATTCTGTTCTCAGAGAGCTTTGGAGGTTTATAAGGAGATGCTTCTGTTGTATGTGGAGGAGTTTAAGCATTACATTAACTCTACGTGTGCTGGTTTGGAGCCATGGCAGGTCATCGCATCAACATTGGTGTCTACCCTTGCAGCAGTCTGGCTAAAAGGCTTCCTGTTTCAGAAGGAGAGTAAGTAGTCTCAGCTTACTTGCGAGCTCAGCTCAGTCACTTGCTAGTGGAATTGTCCCAGAAAGTTTCCAAGATAATTTTATAAGACTAATTTGATAGATTTATGGTAGTAGTTTTATTATCCAGTACACTAGATTTTCAGCAGACACTGGAAAGAAAATTCCAGACAGCACTTATCTGAATATTTACATAATTCATTTCATTTTCATTTTCTTGTAGATGATAAATAAGCTTGCCATGGAACATAATGTAGAGCAGGATAATACGTTATCAACCTTAATCTGTACACAGATGGTCAGTCCCAATTATGTAAAATTAACCCTTAATTAGGAACCACATTTGGTAACTTACAAATACCTTTAACTTTATCTGTGTTTTATATATATATATATATATAAAATACTCTCTCTCTCTCTCTCTCTCTCTCTNNNNATCTACATATACAGTACCAGTCAAAAGTTATAAGCTGTTATGAAGGCTTTACAGAAGATTAGTAGCAGAAGTATCAACTTTTCAAAGTTTATTGCATATTTGGGATGGCATCAGCATTATTTTACAATGTAGAAAGAAATAAAAATCGAGAAAGACCATGTAATTAGAAGGTGTGTCCAAACTTTTGAGTGGAAGTGTACACTAGTCTATAAAGGGTTAAACCTTCTGACTTTTTTATTATCATTATTCGTGGTGTTAATGCATATACATCCCTAAAATATGTCACATGTTCTGCTGTTTGTGTGCCGGTCTGCAGGTTTGCTGTCTCGAACCAAGAAGCAGTGCTTTCGACTCATCAGAAAAATTCCGTTTGTTGGCGCATCAGTAAGTGCTTTGTGGTTCTTTTTGGTTGGCTTTTTTATACTTCCCTAAAAGAGGTTTCACGGTTTCCTTTTGTTGTTGCAGTAACACATTCTGACTCATACCCATCCACATCCGTAGCACAAGTGACATAGTTTGTATTGTGACACTGTGATATCAGGATCACAGTGTATTTGGGTCATCAGCTGCTTATTATGTATCTAATTTAACTTTTTTTTTATTCTTTCATATTCTTAGCTCAGTAGACTATACTTTAATAATAACATATGAGTGTAAGTGTACTATCTTTAATGAATGTGTACGTTTTCTGTAAGTTTAGGTAGTTCCCTAAACTAGTTTATAAGTTCCACATAGTTACTCTGTTACATAGTTCACAGACTCTCTAACCACATTCAAATCGTGTCTTAAGACCTATTTATTCAGAAGTGCTTATCTTGCATGATTTTGGGCTGCATTAAAATCTTGTATATTTTTTTACAAAAGACAAAGAAAAAGGATATAGATAATAGACATCACCTAGACAAGCCTCACAGCTACTGGAGCAGAGTCATTTGGAGTGTCACAACTACAGTATAAATGTTTAAATGTTTGGAGAAGAGTCAACAAGGCCTACAGTAAACAGTACATCATCCCCACTGTAAATCATGGTAGTGGATCTCTTATGCACCGGGCACAGGGAAGTTAGTCAAAATTGATGGCAAGATGAATGCAGCATGTTATTAGAAAATACTGGCAGACAGTTTAAATGGATCACCAAAGTGGGGTGATTATTTATTGGTATTAACTTTTTTCTGTCTCTTTGAAGATTCAGAAGCAGCTGAACAAGGCTCTGGATGACATGTCAATGAGCCTGTGCACGCTGAAGGAAGGAATGAGCTACACAAAGTGCCTGCCTACACATGGCCTCACACATAAACAAGTCCTAGACAGCATCAAAGAGTACCAGACACTGAGTGAGTCAGTTCAAGTGGCTTCTGTGATGAATTCTATGCGTGATATTGATAAACACTGCCTGTGTCTGTAATGTGTAGTACTTTAAGGCAGTTACCAACCCCAGACAACAAACTAACATCATAAAACAATGAATTGGTCAGAGGATTAGCACTCTTGGAATGCAAAATGTGACATGCTCAACAGTGGCCAATTTAATGCCATTGTGACCAAAAACAGCCAACGACAACGTTTGGCTAGCGCTAGAACTGACATTTTGGTGTGTAACAACCAGTGTTGGGGGACGTTACTTTTTAAAGTAACTAATTACATTACAAAATTACTGTCATTAAAAAGTAATCAGTT
>JAOVVB010000041.1:18938897-18962505 GCA_028570985.1 Heterobranchus longifilis
GTGTGTGTGTGTGTGTGTGTGTCTGAAGCCGAGATGGGGTGGCGGGGGGTGTAAAGGCGAGAGTGTGTGAAGGGGTACGGTGTCAAATTATGCGCACGCACACACATAACGACGGAGAGGGAAAAAATGGATCTTTAACCTTTTTAAAGAGACTTTCTTTTGCTTTACACACATGCACACGTGTGTTAAAGGAAACAGTACACTCACGCTGTACACACGCGCTTACAAACTTAGTAAGATTAGGTAACAGTACACGCGTGCACGGATGTTGATTATACCAGTGAGAGACGTGCACCAAGACCCAGCAGGGGAGACGATTACCCGCAATTCCGCAGCGCAAGAGAGAGAAAAACCATTGGTTTAGTTGTGATCATGTGATGCTTGGCGTCAAAACAAGAAGCCCATACATGCTACATGATACTCTGTACTCGTAAAACCAAGACTTGTTCGTTTATCAAGTCAAAATTTGTTAAAAATCTTTGCTTGTCTTGCGGAGCACTCGCAAACTGCGTTACTCGCAATCCGAGGTTCCACTGTCCCAATATATTTCACAACCCAACCCCTTCCATTCATTTCCTTTTCATATTTCAAAACACCAGATTTTTTTCATCCCTCACATAAAATACAGCTAGTAACATACTGTAAGGAATTATTCTCCAAATTTGACAAAAAACTTTAATTACTCAAAATTGCAAACCTTCCCTTTAATGTTATAGCTATACTGTATGTGTGCATCTACATTTAATAATTTACTAAAGTGCAGTGTAGAATTTGAAGATGAACACCCTGTGCTTCATTTCTCACCCTGACACACCCTTCTCACTAGAACTGTATAAATCTGGACTCATCAGTTCTCATGACCTTTTTCATATTTTTCAAATGCCGATCTTTATGCTTTTTTTTTTTAATAACTAAAAAGTGATTTTCTCATGACCACACAGGTGTTTAGTCCCAGGAGTTCTCACGACGTTGCGCATGTGGAAATCTTTTTACTTTCACTATTAAACATACAGTAGTAGTGATTTGTATTGTTACATTTTTCCAATGCAATATAGTACTGTATCTCAAGCATTGAGATGGCAATTTTTTTTTTTTCAATTCTGACCTGGTGATTGCAAATTTGGCTAATTACATTTTGTTTTTCACTTCTAAACTATAATTGACAGCAAACAAATTTTTATACACGTTTTATTAAATAGAAAATTCAGTTGTAATGTTTATAATAAAACATAGACTATTAAATACGTTGACATTTTTTTTCCCAAACTGGACATGATTACAGGACTTTCTCTCACAAAAAAAAAATAAATAAAATGTTCCAGGTGTCTGGATAGAGATTACTCTCATCATCTTTATCTATACCACTTTATCCTGTATACAGGGTTGCAGGGAGCCTGGATCCTATCCCAGGAGACTTAGGGCATGAGATTGGATACACGCTGAATACCATTCATAAACTTCGGGCAATTTGATGAACGCACATGGAGGATAGCACTATCAACGTAAGAGTGCAAGGATGCCACATCCAATTGGCTCCTAGACCAGAGTTCTAATGCTTTTTTGTTGTACTGTTTTTGGAGCCCATGCATGTAAATTTGGTTGTCACAAAATCAGATCTGATCATCCAGTTTTCACTCAGCTATGATTTTTTGGGTGACTGATTGGTGCATTTTAAATTATAATAATACATTAAACAGTTATTAACTGGTGACCGGTTCATGGGCCCATGGCCCATCCATGCCTGTGGGGAATAAAAGCCAGCCCATATACTGTAGTCTGATCTCACAGAAAAGCCAATTCAGCCAATTTAAAAAAAAAAAATAAAAATAAGAATGCCGGACACTATAGAAAGGCACCAGAACACTCAATGCACCAGAATCTACCATATAATATAATGCCCAGCAGGCAAAGAGTCCAAGCCTGCCGTCCCAGGCTCCAAACTCCCCAGGTACGAGCCGACCCATGGGATGGACCGAATAAAGTCCATGGAGGCCCCACCTCACAACACAACAGCACCCAAAGGATCCGCTGCCAGTGTCCTTGTGCCAGAAAGCACATCACACTCACAGAGACTCTGCAGGCCATGCTAGTTCAATGTTAATATTTTTAATCTTATGACTGATCGGTGTATATGTGTGCTGGATAGAATAGATTCTGATTCTTCTGAATATTGATAGTAAAAGAAGTTATCCACAATTTGAGTGTGTGAGTTTAAAAATAGCTATCACAGTTAACAAAAAAATTACAATTAAGTTTATAAAAATGTTTATATCATTTAAATATAAATATATTCTACAAATTGACATATTTCATAGCTTTCTTCATACATCCTGTATGTTCAGCCTGTGACATTTAAATGAATGAGAAAAACATCTTTCAAATCTTGACAAAAGTCCCCAAATCTCTACAACTATCTGAAGAAAAAAAAAGTAATTTTCCCAGGACATGGAAAAAGTTTAATATCATTTTCACTTTTAGAAAAAGGTACAAAATGAGTCATACCACTCCTTTTTCCTAGGAATCTATACAATTATATCATAATATATGTTATGACCCATAAGTTAATGGACAGGCTTATTCCCATATCCTGTGAATTACTCAAAAAATTTGATCTCATTTGTCTCTTTAACATAAAATTCTATCTAATTTGAAACAGTATGTTGGAAAAAGTTTTACAAATTTGCAAAGAAATGAAGCAGTCAGAAAAAATGGCACAAACGCATTGGAAAAAAAACTATTTTAGATAAAGTAATATAACTTAATTTTTCAATAAAAACATGACTATTGTAACTTTAGTTCAAAATAGGTTTTATGACCTAAATTCATTTAAAAGTAGGAGCTTTTTGACCCTTTGAACTTTTGATGCTTTAACTTTTTGACTTTCATTTGAAAACATTCTTGACTGAATAATCCAATTTTTAATTAATACAAATTAACACATTATTTATATTTTTACCTAGGCATCTCTTCTCAGGATCATTTCTCTTATTGTAGAGGAAAGATCCAGAGCCACACAACTCAACCCGTTTCAGTCACGTTTGTTTTATATTTCAAAAGCCAGTGGCTGTTTATTACCAGATTATTTTTCATCCTTCATACAGAAGACAGCTAGTGACATAAGGAGTTATTCTCTAAATTTGACAAAAAGCTGTGTTAGATTAAAATTGCAAACCTTTGCTTTAATGTAATAGCTATGTGTGTCCATCTACATTTGATAAATTCACTAAACTGCAGTGTAGAATTTGAAGATGAGCACCCTGTGCTTCCTTTCTCACCCTGACACACCCTTCTCACTAGAACTGTATAAATCTGGACTCATCAGTCCCCATGACTGTAAAATGTTAAAATGAGCTGAAAATGTTGCCTAAACAATTTTTTTTTTCATTTATATTTTTTTTATATCATTGTATCTAATTAAATAGCCATATACAAAATATAAATGAAAAGAAAAAAATGACCTCAAATTTTTTAGCTATAAGACAATAAGAATAAATATGTTCTTTTTAAATTAAACAAACTTTCGATGAAGTACTTCATGATGCATTTACAGTAGCTAATGTATATCAGGTCATCTTCACATATATTATTAAACATGCCAGGAAACAAAAACCTACAAATAGCAAAGATACTTAGCACAATCAGCACCAACCAATATTTCTGCTTTATGAATCATAGCAGATATCTTCCTCAAAGATTATGCTGACTGCCGATGTTAACATCTATTTCTGAGTTTTGGGAATTGAAAATAATTCAAATATTTGCATGGAACAAGTGAAAAAAAAGCAAAATGCAAATGTAGCTTGTATGCCTATACTGTCCTTGACTTATATACTGTTCTTGACGTATATGAAATATTATTACAAGACACATGAAATTACAAGATGTAAATAGAGCCAGATTGTGGAAACATCAATGATAACAATTTTCAAAAAGGTTTAAAACACAATGAGGAAAAATACAATAAAATAAAAACAACAAAAAAGCAGAATAATCACAAACAGAAAACACACAAAAAACTCTAATAAAAAGTCTCTAATAAAAGTACATGTGCTCTCAGTGCACAGGATTCAACAAATAAAAAAATGTATATACAGTACATGTTTTATAATTATATTGGTATATGTCCCTTGGTTTAATCTTCTAAAGTAATAGCTTGGTTAGGAAGTTTGAGGTGAGAATAAGATATAAGTTATCTAAAAATGCATATAGTGGTTGCATATAGTAGTAGTACAAGTCTACTATGTAGCTGTTTCTAAATTTCAGTTAGTGTACCATGTATGATTGATATGATATCCTGCCTGAAGCTAGAAGCGTAAAGATGTCACTCTACTCAGTAGGCAGGCGGAAGTCTGTTAAATTAATAAATTTCATTAAATCACTGAATTTAAATATTGTGAATGACTATAAGATCTAAAGATCTTATCGTAAATCTGTGGTAACCCAGTTCCTCTCTCACTCCCTCCCTCTCTCTCTTGCTCTCTCTTTGTCTCTCTCGATCTTGCTCGCTCTAGGTCTAATTCTGTGGTATTGCAACTACAGACACACAGTTTTGGTGTGTGTACATTCATGAGCTGTTTTCGAGCAGGTTACATGCAGATATGTAAGTTAGAGTTTATTGATTTTTATTGATCGCAGCAGTTTTGATAAGCAGTCAACATGCTTTAAGCTTTGTGTTAAATGTGATTTTAATGCTTTCCGGCTTCCGCGAGAAATTAGAAACAAAAAATTGTTTCAGTGACTTAAAAAAAACTGATTATAGATTAATTTATTCATATTATATAATGTCATACTGTTAATGATGTTAGTATGATGGTAGTATACACATAAGTTGCTATTTTTAATTGAATGTAAATTATGTAAATGATTTTTATATATATATATATTTACACACACACACACACACACACACACACACACACACATATACACACACAAACACGTGGGTGTTATTTAAACTTGCATCGTTACTTAGCCTGTTGCATTCAATCCGCCTACATTTTATCTCTGTCTGCAGTTGTCTGTCTGGAATTCCCAAACTTAATTAGCTTTTATTGTAACGCATAATATAGAAGAAAATTATATTATTTGTTTCTCATTGCTAAAAGCTTTGATTGTCGTATTACTAAAAACATAATATAACATAAACATAATAATTATACAGATTTCCTGTCGCACATGCAGTTGGAAATAATGAAATAAATGGAAAAACTAACCATATACCTACTCACCCCGACTTTTGGACGTTTTTTCAACCTGATGCTAAAGCGAAAGGCCAACATATAATTCAACCTGGGGGAAATACCGCTTTTAGTCATTTAACATCCTCAACAATTTCAGTTTTCATTTACTCTAAATTAGTCCGGTTCTGTGAAGATGATTTATTATTTAGAGATTTAGAAAATATGTGCCATCACATGACATAAATCACACATCACTACACGGATTTAAATGCTGCTATATACATTGAACTCTATGTGGCATTCAGCGAGAACGATTCATAATTTGCAATTTAACAGCGAATATAAAGAGAGAATAGTGTATTTTATAGGATAAAAGGGAAACATATATATTAGGACATTAGCATTGGCATCTTCTTATTAACTCCAAACTCATTCCTGCAGCTAGCAGACAGTGCCAGATCACATTTTGAAATGAGGAAGTATGTCTGTTATCACACAGTTTCTAATTGATAATGAATGTAAAATATTACTATTAAATAAAGTGACAGACTCCATGTGGCGGTGCAAAAGACTACCTGCGATGACTGACAGTATTTCTTCTGATGTTGATTTTTTTTTTTTTCTTGCAGAAAATGGCCCTGGTCCTTAAAGGCTCAGATCTATTTGGTTCTGGAGAGTTTAATGACAGCTATGACTATAATTATAGTGACACAGCTTGTTGTGGAGTGGTGTGTGATCAAAAAACAAGTATGCATTTTGAAGCCATCTTCATCCCCATTCTGTACTCTGTTGCGTTTGTGCTGGGCCTGATGGGTAACGGCCTGGTGCTATTTGTGCTGTGCCAGAAGAGGCGAACGTGGAGTGTGACAGACGTCTTTGTCCTACACCTGAGCGTGGCCGACATTCTGTTACTCCTCACCTTTCCACTCTGGGCGGTGGATGCAGCGAGTGGATGGAGTTTTGGCACCGGTTTCTGCAAGCTCGCTGGAGCGCTGTTTAGGGTAGGAGTACTGTATACTGTGTCCAATGTCCTGTCTAATACTTATTTGTTTACACATTATTTTACACATATGTCTATAACAAAAACATTCTTTAATATAAATTGGAATGCTATTTTTATTTATGTTGCTTTAAACTAAATCTTTGGACATATAATAGCAATTAATCTTTGATTTTAGAGTCTCTTACAATTAGCAGAAACAAAACTTAACTCTTGGCTACCGCTATGTTGAAAACAGAACTGAAAAAACAGTTATGAGTTTCATTTGTTGCAGGATGGTGTTGATGCTGTTTAAGATTGGCTTTTTTTTTTTATAGATAAAACCTACAGTATGAATTAAATATAAAACTGTAGTTCCAGCATGGTTTTTTTCTGGAACCAATGGAGTTTTCCAGTAGTGTGTTTTATGTCCTCGCCATGTACTATTAGGTTAAAATAGGTCAAAAACTGGTAACTTTTTAATTGCAATTATAACATAACGTGTAGTGTGTTGAAGGTCCCAGCTACATCACACTCATCCTCTGGTCATTCTTGAAATCTCAAGTGGCCCAGAAGTCCTAGCAGTCTTATATTTACAGCTACAGTTATACAGCACACAAAAATGAAGAGAACACATAATCCTGGTTTGACTTGAATACCCCTCGTATGTAAATCTAGCCTATGCTTTAAGTCAAACTGGAACTAAATGTCCCTTTGAAGTTCGAGAAGTACTGTATATATGGAACCTACTTGTCTATTTCTTTACGTTCTGGACACCCAGGACAGTTTCTTTTGTAAATAATGGAGGTCACATGTCAAAGTCATCATGTGAGTTTGGATGAACTTCCTGTAGCACAGTCCTGTGCATTTATTAAGAACATCATAAAAATTGCAGATGCCGTTATCTATCAGGACAAATTACTGCTTAAAAAGTGTTGATATTATACCTCTTGAGACTAATACTCACTCAAGTGTGACACAGAAACATTTTGAAAGTGAGATGCATTCAATAACTTGAATTATGATACTGATCCCACTGATGATACAAATCCCTTATGTATTGATACTGTCCTTTAGGGAGGATGAGACTCATAATAAATACTGTACTTGCTATTAAAACTGCATTCTATAAATCATAAGAACTCACTACAGAATACAAAGTCGGTCATTGTGCCACCATAATCAGGTGAGACAGAATTCATAGCACGTGAGAATTATGTTGAATTAATTAATGGCATAGCTTGGCCTGCATACAGTTAATTTTATTGTGCTCCCTAAAGCACATAAACAGCTGTTCACACTGTCCCTCTCAGCTAGCTGTCATAAATAACACTGCATAGAAACAACCTTAGGTGACAACAAACAACCAACAACAGATATTACTATGTAGTCATATTTTCCCCTAAAGCTAAACCAGCATTCAGAAACATTACAATTCAGTAATATGTGGGACCACATTAAACAGCAACAACTTGAATTAAATGTTTTCTGTAGAAGTTTTATATCTATGGAACATTTGGCCCACTCTTCTCTACTTGATTGTTTCAGTTCAATGCTGTTTGGGGCTTTTGTTTATACACAGCTCCCTTAAGACCCTTCCCAGCATCTCAATTGGGTTGGGGTCTCAACATTTAATTGGTTATTCCAACTCCTTTATATTTTTCCCTTCAGCCATTCAGTTGGTATAACATGTTCGTATATTCATTGCTTTACTACGCACTGCCAGTTTCTCAAAGGCTGTGGGTGCAAAACAAACTTAAATGATCAACACCTCCAACACCGTGTTTTACATCTGGTACGTGGTATGTGTGGTAACATGTGAATTCTGGTTCTTAGAGCAGCTGTAGTAATGCCCCCCCCCCTCACTCCAAAACCCCACCCCACCCCATCCCAAAAAACAAAAAAAAATTTGGCCTGGAAGGCCTGGAACAATGTCCAGGTTTCACTGTGGGACCAGTGCTTTGCATGTCATTGTTTTCCATCACTACTTTATGGTTTGTCTACTTGTACCACTGATGAGGACATAGGTCTCTCTCCGCAGCCCTGTGCATTCCCCATCTTCCACTCCAGTCATTACACATGCTTATAGAGCAGACTGGAAATTCCCTGCACTCTTGAATGCATATATGGGCGCCTTTATGAAACTGGTGCACTGTGGAATATATCAGGGCTGATAAACCAGGCCCTTAACCCTCAACTGCTCAGATGTGTAATAAGATAAAAAATGTAAGTCGCTCTGGATAAGAGCGTCTGCCAAATGCCTAAATGTAAATGTTTATCAAGGTTGCTTTGATACTTTCTGACCGTCCAAAAACTCAGCAGGTGAGCTATAGTACTGGTGGAAAGAATTATCCAAGTGCATCAAGGGCTATCTATACATGAGAGGCAGCTTTGGTCTGCATTTGGCCCATGCCCTCTAGTCAGAAATTGACCATCATGTAATTTCAGTGTTCAAGTCTGTGTTCAATCACATCAAGGGTGACTGGTCTCTCCCCTTAAAAGAGCTGAGCAGCTAACCCCTTTGTTGGTCGCTACGTAGTCTTTTATTGCCCACAGATGAGCTGGCACTTCTTATGTTAGTAGGTCCTGTAGTCTCACTGGTTGTTCACTTTTGAACAATTTCTGAATAGGCTGAAGTTCTCCTAAAGTCTGCAAGGCTTCGACATACAGTAGCAATTGGGAATTGGTCATGTCCATTACAATACTTTATTTAAGGGCTTGGCAGAGTGAACACGTCTTTTTGCCCTGGAAAAGGTGCCCTGTATCACCTATAATAGTATCCAATCACTGACCATTGTAGATTTTACCATAATAATTTACTGTAAAGTTTTAACTATAAAAATCCTCAAACATCTTAAATCCACTTCTCGTGGATTCTTATTCTAACTATAAGAATTCAGCTAGGAAATTAGCACACAGGAAAACTGCTAGTTCCAGAGAGAAACCATGCAGGTGCCTAGAACATATGTAATCACTATATTTACATCTGACATCACAGAATTAAATAAGACTCATTGTTTTTTCTAGATCAACTTCTACTGTGGTATCTTCCTGCTGGCCTGCATCAGTCTGGATCGATATTTTTCCGTAGTGCATGCAGTGCAGATGTACTCACGCACAAAACCACTACTGGTGCAGTTGAGCTGCCTGGCTGTTTGGATCTTCTGTTTTCTTCTCTCCATCCCGGACTGGATATACCTGAAAGCTGAAAACGACCCTAGACGAGGTGAGAAAACTGAGTGTGCTCACCATTACTCATCTACAACATGGCGAGTGGCGTCACGCGTGCTGTACCATGTGTTGGGATTTTTGCTTCCCGCCATTGTTCTAGTCTACTGTTACTCTCGTGTCCTGCTCCGACTGCAGTGCGGATCTCAGGGTGTGCAGAAGCAGAGGGCTGTACGAGTCGTCCTCGCCTTAGTTGTGGCATTTTTCATCACCTGGACTCCCTACAACATCACCCTGCTGGTGGACACTCTCTACACACACAAAAGTACAAACAATACATGTGAGACTACAACAGCACTGGATGTTGCCCTAATTGCCACCTCTACTCTGGGCTACATGCACTGCTGTGTGAACCCGGTGCTCTACGCATTTGTTGGAGTGAAGTTTCGGCGCCACCTGCTGGACTTGATAAAGCCATTGAGATACAGGCTGCATAGCCGCGTGGAGACAGCGTCTCGCAAGAGCTCTGTGTGGTCTGCAGACACCTCACAAACCTCAGCTTTCTGATGGAGCAATACACATTCTCCTGAAACAAATTTGGATTCATTTGGATTGAAGACACCACAAAATATAGAGAATATTCTCAGTAAAGCAGGGTTCAAAAGTCTTAAGAAACTTTTTATCATTCAAACATACAAAATATTGTTGTCAAATTATTTTTTTCTCAAACAAGGTTACATTGTTTTATATTATGCAAAGGTTAACTAAAACTAACAATAACCAACTACTGAGCCATATTAATAGAATTTATGAAACAATTAACATTGTGTCTGAAGTGTATGTGTGTTACCATTTAAATGAATTACACAGAAAAATCATAGCAATATATGATGTGTGAACGGATTTTTTATGAGCAATTTTAATACTATCAAACAATGAAGCTTTGGAATATTAGTTTTTCAGAAGATATAAAGTTTTCAGATCACAGTAAATTGACAGAAAGTACATGGTAAATCCATATAAATAGCCAGTGCAATCTGGCTTGCTGATGGTCTAGAAAGTTGTATACTGTTTAATATAGGTTAAAAAGAAATTGGATGGTTGAATGAGGAAACTTCTGTTTAGCTGCAAAAACAAAAGGTCCTTAGACAGCTTAAAGGTTTCTAGATTAGTCTTTTGCACATTTGGACATGATAAATTTCATTACAGTAGAAAATTCAAAAATTAATTGTCTACAGTCCTTGAAAAAATGGAGCCACTGAATAGTGAAACATTGCAAATCAAACAAGGGTTATACATTGATCTGTTATTTAGAAGGACTGGAGCAATAAAATTCGGCTTAATGTGCATATTGGTAAGATACTAAATAAGGACATACATCAGTTTATATGTAATATTCCCCAATACATATTTTTGCATTGGACCATGAGCACCTTATATGACAAGTATTAGATGCTAAATGTGTAAGAATTTAATGTAAATATAATTTTTTTAATCAATACAGTAAAATCTATTTCCTTTGCTTAAGAAGATATGTCTATTTTCAATCCAAAATCTCACTTATAACCAGTGTTGGGGGACGTAACTTTTTAAAGTACCTAACTACATTACAAAATTACTGTCATTAAAAAGTAATCAGTTACATTACAGCGTTACTTTCTGATAAAAGTAACTAGTTAGAGCACTTTTCCACTGCAGAAAATGAAAACTCCTTTGTGATTCCTCATGCATGTTGTTTTAGTCAAGACCTTTATAATTTTTTTTCCCATCATCACTCCGTGAAGTTTGTCCCATAATCTGTTACTAATACCCCTATCTCACCTACGCGGTTTTGCGTGGTGGCTGTAAGTACAGTTCATCACGATTCACCGCGAGTTTTGGCCCTTTGATTGGGTTTCCATCTTTCCGCACGTCGGTCCTCGCATAGGCAAACCGCATAGATGAGATAGGGGAATAACAGAGGAGGACGGGGCTTATAGGACGACTTTCACACACACATACACGCACATATACTAACGGATTGGGAATGACTGCTGTCTAGCTCATGGTTGACATACATTTTCTGAATAACGGATTACATTTTTGAAAAAATAACTAAATAACTGAGTACTTAAATGGTGGACCTAACGCGTTAGATTACTCGTTACATCAAAAAAATTATTCAAGTACTCTAACGCGTTACTTTGTAACACATAACACCCAAAACTAGTGACAACGTCTGTTTAAATTCAAATCAAATTTTATTTGTCACATACACAGTCATACACAGTACAATATGCAGTGAAATGCTTAGACGATTCCCTGTGACCTTAAAATAAAAAGACTATTATAAGGAAATGAATATGAAAAAGAAAATGGAGTAAATTTAACTAAGAAAGAATACAATATTTGTACAATACAAAATATAAAATATATGAAAAATATAAGAAAAATAAGAAAAACCTAGCTTTAAAATACATTTATAAAAAGTACAGTAGTAGCAAGGGTCAACTGTAAAACAAACAAGCTCCCTTGAAGAAGGTTTCGAATGTGCAGCCACATGTTCTGCATGAGTCTAAATCACAATGATTGATGTCATAAGCAGAGCCTTTACATGCAGGTCTATCATTAGATGATGATCATCATATCATACCGGACAATTAAAAATCATGAGAGACTGCTTTAAGTGTGTGTGTGTGTGTGCGTGTGCGTGTGTGACTGTATCCTCTTTACAGAAAGTTTATAGAAACTTTCCCAGTGACTCAGTGAGTTACTCAGTGGATGCTCATAGATGACCATAAACTATGATTCTTTGTTTCAGATGAAGTACAGTGGTCCAAAGGCAAGGTTTCAGGGACAGTCTACTGGGGCGATGAAAAGCTTACAGATCTTCTTGTGAAGGTGCTGGATTTTATCAATTACTTTGTTTCCTTTCTGGTTACAATCTTCTAAATCACTGCTTTCAGGCTTGATATGATCAGATTCTATCTTCTTTAAGCTTTAACTCTGAGTTTGTAGATTACATTGGAGATTATGGCGATTTTGATGGCGCTCTTTATTCTTTACTGTCAGGTGTATGGTGAGTTTGCTTGGAGTAATCCCCTGCACCCGGACATCTTCCCTGGAGTGAGAAAGATGGAGGCTGAGGTGGTGCGGATGTCATGTTCTCTTTTCAATGGTGGGCCCGAGTCATGTGGCACAGTAAGCTCAGATTCACGACTCATTATTCATGGGAAAAAAAACGTTTTTACAAACCGTTTTTTGATTTGTAGCCAAACTTTTGCACTTTGTATGCAAAACTTTTGACTCCTCTTAGTTTTGGGGTGGAAAAATGACACTCTAACACCATCCTGTTACAGTTAATATAAAACACAATACCATATTTGCTTCATTTTTTTTCTATTGTAAACAAATTACCCTGATTTAAATATCATGCATGCAGTTCGTTGTTATTATTATTATTATTATTATTATTATTATTATCATTATTAACTTTATATGCTCACGGACATGCTCTAGACAATTTATTAAAAAATTGTTAAAATGAGTCAAAATTCTTCCAAAAAGAATGAAAGATTCAAACAGGCTAAAACTCTCAAGTAGTTAGTAGTCGAGTCAATAGGATCACAAAAACAGCTTTCACAAGACCTAAACACAGAACATATTGACCTTTCACAGAACTACAGAGGGATATAAACAGATACCAAGATTACTTTGAAAGCCCTAATTTGGCAATGGAAGGAGCTACAGTAGGCACAAAACACACCAGAGCAGAACAAAAATAACTTTCAATCTTTGCCCATTCATTAAAAACAAGATAAGAAAATACTTGGATGTTTTAAATGGCAAGACTTCATTTGTGCTATCACTTTTAAAATCACACATGTAGATTTATTTTCAGCTAAATTATGGCCCTTATAATAAATATAAAAAGACGTATGTTATTTTACAGCACACATGTGGACAGGTAATAAATCCGCCTTACATTGCATGTGTGTTTATCTAGGTCACCTCTGGTGGAACTGAGAGCATTTTGATGGCCTGTAAGGCATACAGAGACCTGGCTTATGAGCGAGGAATTAAATATCCAGAGATGTATGTATGATCTAAAATACTTCCAACGTTTGTGTTTTTGTGTGATACTGCATAGTGTGTTTAACTGTTCAAAACATTGATGTGTTGCAGCTTAGGGAAATCATGCCGAGATATTTTGACATTTTTGACTAGGATAGTCTTAAAGTAAATTTAATAGCTGAACCACAGCCTCATTTTTGTTGTTGGAAATGCTGTTTAGACATACTGAACAGCGTTAGTTAAACTTACTTCTTACAAAAACTGATCTGTGCAGGCCAAAATAATAGGCAGTGCGAAGCATTTAAATCTGTTTGCAGGTTCGTAGAGTATAGGGTCAAAGCATGTTACAGGCAGAATAAGCCATCTTGTAAGTCGCTCTGGATAAGAGCGTCTCCCAAATGTCTAAGTGTAAATATAAACAAGCCAATTTTTCTTTTTAATTTTTGGCTGTTTCCCAGGAATTACCTTCAGCTACATCTGACAGATTTCCAAGGCTCCAACACAAATTGTGCCATGTTAAATGTGTTGATTTACAACTGTGTACATGCTGTAGAATTGTTAAAGAGTCAAAAGGTTTTTATCCTAACCATGTCTATATTGTGCTAATTGTCCGTGTTAAAGAATTGCACCAGTAAGTGCTCACGCAGCATTTGACAAGGCAGCACACTACTTTGGGATGAAACTGATTCACATACCTTTGGATAAAAAGACCATGAAAGTCGATGTTAAGGTACAGTTTGAAGAGACATATGATAAACAGATAGACTTCAGTGCATTTATGATCCATAACGATTAGTTCTTCATTTTAATCCAGGCCATGAACAGAGCTATCTCTAAGAACACCGTCATGCTGGTGTGCTCCGCTCCCCAGTTCCCTCATGGAATCATAGACCCCATTGTGGAAGTAGGGAAGGTAAAAAAATATATATGTTTAATTTTAAAATGTTGCGTTGTATTTGTAATGAGACTACATCTCTCATTTAATAAATATTAGATGTCATGCATATGTTTTTGAATTAATTATTAAAATTGTTTTTGTTTGTTGTAGTTGGCAGAAAAGTACAAGATTCCCTTCCATGTAGATGCCTGCTTGGGTGGGTTCCTTATAGTCTTCATGGAAAAGGCTGGGTTCAAGCTGGAGCCATTTGACTTCCGAGTTAAAAGTGTCACAAGCATTTCAGCGGACACACATAAGGTCAGAAATGAAAAATAAGTGAACATTTGCATTATTCTGTATTTTTGAGGATCACAGGCTAACCTGTTTTTGTATAAAGGTTCTAGAATGTGAACTTAAAATAATTTGCATAACTCAACCAAAATACATAGCCATATCCAAGTTACCCATATCCAAGTAAACATGTAACATGACTTTTATGATGTTTTCTGGCTTTTTATATAACTTGGCAATCATGTTACTAAATTTTAGGTTTGATTGATTCTTTACAGTATGGCTATGCACCCAAAGGCTCCTCAGTGGTGATTTACAGAGACCAGAAGTATCGCCACTATCAGTACTTTGTAGCCCCTGACTGGCAGGGAGGAATTTATGCATCTCCTTCAATAGCTGGTTCTCGGCCTGGTGGCATCATCGCTGCCTGCTGGGCCACCATGATGTATATGGGAGAGAATGGTTATGTGGACGCCACCAGAAAGGTTGTTCAAACAGCCCGCATCATTGCAGCAGGGTAAAACAGACAGGATGAAGCTCATGTTTCTCATGCGTTAGCAGTATGTAATGGCAAATTAACTGATTATGCACTGGTTTTCTTTGTTAGTGTCCGAAAAGTGGAGGGACTGTTTGTGTTTGGAAACCCAGAAGTCTCAGTGGTGGCCTTAGGCTCCAGTGTATTCGATATCTTCCGTTTATCCAATGCACTCACATCAAAGGGCTGGAATCTCAATACTCTCCAGTTCCCATCCAGGTTACCCATTCTGGAATAATCTTGTTTTCAGTAAAGCTAACAAACTTGATTTATTTATTTTTTTGGTGCATATCTTAACTCTGTTTGTCTGTTCACAGCATTCACATTTGTGTAACTATGCTGCACACACAACCGGGTGTGGCAGAAAAATTCATTAAAGATGTAAGGGAAGAAGTAGCAATAATAATGAAAAATCCAAAGGAGAAGACCACTGGAATGGTGAGGTTTTTATATCATATGTTTATACGTTTTATATGTTTATCTAAATCATGCAGTGATAAAGTCTGTAAGTACAGTAAAACCTAATGAACCATACAGAACCAGCGTGTACATCCTGAAAAAACATGTGTAATGTTACTTTTAAAGTATATAATATCTCTTTTATAACTTATAAAAAGCCAACAGTGAGAACAGAACTGGCTTTCAGAAAAAAAGAAATCGAGTCAGGAAGTTCTTCTGGTTAAAGAATGGAGAAAAAAAAGCAAGAAATGTTGAATAATTACAGTCCATTGGTACATCCAAACCACTGTGCCACTTCATTCTCTAATAGCACAGGTCTGAGAATAGTACAGCTGCCAGGTAAACCACTGGGTTATATTCAAGCACTTGTTCAAATATTATATTGTACTATAGTTCCAGCTTACATAGGGACTTGTAATATCTGCTTCACGTAAACTTTTTTTTTTTTGTTTTATGCACAACGTGTATAATTGTTAATGGTCTCCAGTGTTAGTGTGGTAAGGAGGTGAGGAATAAAACCAGGCTTCAGGATGAAGGGATTATAATTTTTTTTTTAAATACGACAAAGAAGAGACACTGGTGAGGGAAGGTCTGTTCATAGATGTTACTACAACATATGCTATATGACCATAAGTCCAAAAGTGCACCTGAGCATCACACCCATATTTGCTTACTGAACATCCCATTTCAAAATTGGTACCCTAATTTTTGAGGTCAGGCTCTGTGCCACTCGAAAAGGCAAACCAGCTTTTCGTCTTCAATGAAAGTAAGAGACCCAAACTTGTTCATCCTGAAGAAATTATACACAAAGCAGGGTTCACAAACCCACTGAACACATTTGGGATGGATTGGAATGATGACTGCTTTCCGTCTTGCCCTTGCTCTCTTTGTAGCAGCATTTTGGAAACTATGTTAGGGTGCGGTGGTCATGTATCTAACAACTTTTGTCCATATAGTTTAAGTGATAACAGGATGCTCCACTGTAAAAGGATAAACCCTGCAGCTGGTTACTCCAATACTGAGATAATGTTTTTACTGTTGGATAATTACTGTGGTATAAGAGGTATAAACACTTTGTGGTGCATTGATTATTTACCTTTCACAGCATAGCACATTGAAGAAGGAGTCTTTATTGCAACTTCTAAAACTATATACATTAAGTATCAAAGATAAAAAAACAGTGGACAGCCACACAGACAAACTATGGTTCAAGAAAGATATTAGACATGTGTACAGTAATTTAAAGATATAATTAAGTAAGGAACACAATTTATAAAGTAAAATAGGGCTTTTTTTTTTTTCAATGATTACAAACTGAAATCTTTGTTTAGGGAGCCGTTTACGGGATGGCCCAGACCATCCCTGATCGGTCAATGGTGACTGAGGTGTCTTGTGGCTTCCTGGATTGCCTCTACAGCACTGATGTTAAAACGGTCCAAAAAAACCACTACACCAGCAAGAAGAACCACTTTAATGGGAACTCTAAAACACACTGAATCTACTGTGATCGCTGGGGGTCTGTGCCTGCAGCTGCCCATTATATTTACATACATACTGGTGTTTCTTTTTTTTTTTTGTCCATCATTTCAATCACTCATTTGCTAATTTCTAGGTAACGCACAAGCCATATTAACCCTATTCACTTTGGGCATTTTCTTCCAGGTGTTTTACTGTAGATAGATTTGTCTGTGGTATCAACGTCAGCGCAGAAGGTTCAGGGACGGTCAGATTTTCTTTTAAAAACTGCATGTTCATATGTTCAATTTCTGTTATATATGTCTGTTGATACTTCTCATATATTTTACATTTCTCCAGCCATACTGTTGGAGGTAAATGCTCCAGCTGAACTCTCAGGTTTCACTGAATGAATAATTCAGTGAGATTTTAGTACAATTGCACAATTTCAGGAAAAACGTTCATTGCAAATTACAGACTTCTCAAATTATAACTCTTCATTTTTATGAGTACAGATGTCACAGACAGTGGTTTGATGCAAGTAAAATGAGTCCATTCAGTGTGCTGGTCCTGATCACAATCAGATAACTCTGCAGCCTTATTAATGTTACTGAGTAACATGAAAATGGACCGAGCACCATTAATAAATATTTCCAACATCATCTAATGTTGATGTACTACTCAGTTATACCTGAATAACAAAAAAAGCTTTTTGTTTTTACAAAGATTAGGATTTCTAATTCTTTTTTTTATTTTAATATTAGTACATATAATGTATATCTATAATGGTTTAATTCTAAAATGTTCTGAACAAAATTTACTGGTAATTCTGAGATGGATCCTGCCCCCACATTATATCTACCTCATAATTTGTTCTAACTGTTATACATTAAATTCATAATTTTTAATAGGTTTTCTTCATTTATAATCACAATTGGAATAAGTATTCTCATTTTTTTTATGTACTTGCCATTAATACAATGACAAATTGTTTGAACTCCTTGGGAGACGGTTGGGAGGGAGATTTTATTAAAACACTTAATTAATATTGGGAGCAGTTTTATATTTTACTTGCTTCTCTTCCCAGGAAAATACATGTGTAACAAACAGTTATGTTCTTAAACTACCCAAACTGTAAATGTTGTTAAACTACCCAATGGGAAAAGAGCTCTTGGATCAGTAGTGAAATGATGACGACACGGTACCACTGAAACATGACTGCAGACCTCATCGGCTGCTTAATTTTGTATGTATTCATAATGTTTGTGACCACTATGTGTGTTTTTACATTATGCATCACTAATAGAGTCTCATATTTCAGTAATGTAATTATTATTTTTGAGTGTACTTATTGTGTTTTTGTTTTCATACTGTAAGTTGTCACAGGGATAGAAATGTTCTTAACATCATCATCAACATCATGGGTAACGTAGGTAACATCATCAACATAATTTAAAGGTTCAACTGGTGATGTGCAACATTTAATTCTTTGTAATAGCAAGAATATTTTTCAAATCTTATTTTCATATCCAGTGTTTTATAATTGAAGCAGTTGTCCCTTTACCTACACAGAAACATTTTAAAGGCAATGAGCCTGGCATTATTACTACCTAAACGTTAGGCATCTTCATTTTTAAAAGCTGGCGTATCCATTGACTTTTATGGTTATGATTTTAGTAGCTAATGACCCACGCTGTTCACGTGTTTGTGTGTGTGTGTCTTTTGGCAGGCTCTAGTGCTAGTGCAGTGTTAGGTCAGCCTCAGGGAGAGGGCCTTTTCCACACAATGTCATATCCACTTATCATACTACCCTGTTCCTGCAAAAAATAAAATTGTACTTTGAAAATCCATCAGTCTGATGCGTCATTATTTCCTTAATATATATTTAATGTTATACTTTTGTCTAGTCACATTTGTTAATATTAATTTGAAACAGTTGTGTTGCAACAATCATCATCCACATCATCATCATCATCTAATAAGCTTCATTAAGTGGTTGTTCCAGGCCACTGCATCTCCACTAGGGCTGTTGTATGTGATGATGACAAAGATAAATTATGTCACAATATAATTCCACGACATTGCTCAAACCCTCAGTATTTTTTCTCTCAGCATTTAAAGAAAATCTTTCTATAATTTTAATGAACATATTAAACCTAATCATGGTGAAAATCAAGTATAATACATCTTTATAGGAAAGGAAGGATAGGGTCTTGAAGGCTAGGAGTTGAACCCTCAGCTTCACAGAAACGGTGTGGTTAGAAGAAAATCAGGAATGACCATGATTAGATCACTTAAATGCAAAATAAAGTGACTTGGGACAGGCATGACTCCACAAGACCTCTGGGGTGTGCTGTGGTGTCTAGCAGCAGATTCTTTGGGTGCTGTGGGCTGCGAGGTAGGGCCTCCATAGACTGACTTGTTTGTCCAGAGGCATTCCATAGATGCTCGGTCAGATTAAGATCTGGGGAACGCCGAATCAACACCCTTAAACTCTGCCTGCTAAGCACCAAGTGAGGAGGGCTATGATGCACTGAGCATTCTTCTATTTTTCTATCATGACCAGCATTACCTTTTCAAAATGGCTTGTGGTTATCAGACTGGACAGACTGGCCTTTTGTCCCCAGAGGTATAGATGAGCCTAGCATGCCCATAATCCTGTCTCCAGTTTCATCAATGATAATCAATGTTTTTCAATTCACCTGGCAGTGATGTTAGCATTGTGGCTGATCGGTATACATATAATTACATAAGCTGAATGTGTTCATTCTGCTAGTTTAAAAGCTTTACTGAATCATATAACCTTGGCAAAAAGATTAAAAGACATTTTATACTATGTTATATATCAAAACTGACTCATCATCTGACTGTAGTTAGTTAAATTGAGCCCTTGACACAGACAGAAATATTTCCATAATAATGATAGATCTTTTCTTTATTTAATCCAACATATGGCTGATGGTTGCACCCAATGAACAATTCAACCTCTATTTACTATTTAGCCCATCTGCTTTGCATGTCTTTTGTGTAAAAGGTTGGTCAAAAGATTGGACACTCTTGTGTGTGCAGATATTCAGAATAAATTCAGAATTATTGGGTTTTGCTTTATTTTGGAGATTAAGGCTTATCCATCAAAATTGTTGAAATACTCTACAAAATCATGATCATAAGGGAAGCAATGTCCTGTGCACAACAAATAGGAAATAAATGCATAATACTTTTTTCAGGGCAGAGTAGATATTAGGTTACAGGTATAAAACACAAGAAGATCCTGTACAGATAGCTATTAATTTACAGATGATTTATCCTGTGTTTTCATTGATACCGTCTGTGTAACAGGCCATCAAAGATGTTCAGTTTGGGATTGGATTAGTATGCATTTGGAAAACCCAACCAACTTAATACTTTTAATTGAGCAGTCTAAGACATACGACAGTCGTCCTCACAACACTGAAACTTGATCAATGAAAGTAGCAAGAGTAATGTCACGCTTAGACAGTCCTCCACACTCATGTGTACTGAGGGTGATGTGAACCTGGCAAAGAGAAATCCCATGAGGGGTGGAGTTATTGACAAATCATGAAATGAATTTCTCTTGATGAGAATGAAAACACTGAATTCAATATTATTTATATACCTTATTGTAAACATTGAACCACTCTGGATGATGATCCATTTTCTCAGCCTGTAGTGCTACTCTAGACATAAACCCAAAAGCCTAGGAAAAATAAAAGTCATTCATATTATTCAACTAAAAGGATGTCATTTATGCGGTAAGATGTTTTATATGTATGCTGTGCTCTCACTGTCGAGTAATAACTAATTCTGTATGGATGCTCACCTGGTTAAAGTCTTTGAAAACAAACTCCTTATAGAGGGCATCCCTGCCCACCACTTCGGCCCACTGTGCGCTGCGGAGCATGGGGAGGAGCTGCTCTCTCTCCTCCAAAGACAGAACCTGAATCTTACCAGCCTGCATGGTTACAACAGACACATTCACAGTGATTTAGTTAGTTCTTTAGATGCACAAAAATACAACAAGGCTACTAAAAACATACACACAGGCAGCAAGCAAAGCTCAAGCTTAAACCTAGGAGCACAGAGCTGCGAAGTGAATAGAAATGCCACCTGCTGCGTTAGTGTGCTGCCATAAATGTAATATAACTGCATATTAAAAACAAAAAAGATCATTTAATTCATGCATTTTTCCTGAGGCTACACACCCTTTCCATTTACTTTACAGCATGAGTAGTCTAATGACATTACGTGCATGTGATATTTATTATTATTCCATCCATCTCTCTAGGAACCTCTGTAGTGAACCTATCTACTGTGGAGTGATCTTTGGTGCCAGTGGTGATGATCTTTCTATTTATTCCCATTTTTTTTTTTTGACCTCCAGTCAACATTCGCATGCATATTCACACACTACAAGCAAATTGGAAGCACCATTTATTTATTTATTATTATTATTATTATAAAATATATGTGAATACATATAAATAAAACATTACATTCTATATTGGGGAAAGTACAAGTACGTTATTAAACATTTTTGCAGTACTAAAACCTAAACAGCAATGCAAGAGTTACAATCATTCAGCAGGGGGATGTTTCATAACGGAGCTCTGTGATTGGATGCAGTAGAGCACATCTGGACGCAATGATGACTTGCTTTTTCAGGTTCAGGAGATTTCACCATGCAGGTCACACTGAGCTGGTTAACGCTTTCCCTTTCCTGTGACTTATAACAGTTTCACCAAATCACAACTTTAATCCTACTTTCAAACTTTAATCCTACTTTCAAACTTTAATCCTACTTTCAAGAAAGTAGGTTAAGTGAAAATGTTTCGAAAAAATCCAAAGTTAAAAATTCTCTTCAAGAGAAATCAAGCTTTTAATGAAAAAGTAGTTCATTTCATTTGTAATGGATGAGAATTTATGCTTTCATGACAATGATACATAGTGTATGATCAAATCAAGCTACTTCAAAAAGCTTTGATTCATGACTTCACTGCAAATTGACATTCACATGGTGTAATCGCAGATCAGTTGTGTTTTCTTTATAATTATGTGCGACTCCGAAACCAAGTGTGAATAAGTGGCATCAGCACTTTCCTCTCTCTGTGACACAATGAAGCTGATAACATCCTCACACATCAATCAACACGTTTCTTAGCAACAAGATATGTAATCTAAAGCTAAATACATGCACACAAATGCATGAAAAAACATGCATGAAAATGGTATATGGTAATAGCAATATAATGTGCTTCTAATTATAAGAAAACAGACAGAATCGAAAACCTGAAATTACACTCCCACCGTAACGTTACAGCCTGAAAAACAACAGCAACAGGTGAAACACATCGGCGGTACTTTTATACGCGCCAAACAGCACACCACACGCTATGCACAGCTTAATACAATAAATAAAGTTGTATTATAATAAGTATCTGCTATGTACCCACCATGACTTCTCTGAAATCAGTACCGCTTTCTCCTGCTCCGTCTCTCCAGCTCTGCATTAAACACGTCCCCATACCCGTATTTTCTCAAACCCCGCCCCTGGGCCTACGATTGGTCAAAATCCCATATTGCCACGCAATCTCCCGCGTTCATTTGCTACCTCCTATCAACCCTACAACAGGAGGCGGGCTTTATCGCAATACGGGTAGAGAAATGAAACTAGCGCGAGTTAATGCGCCTCACACCGCGCCTGAAAACACCCCCTCCTCAGGTGGGGCGGAAGAAGCCCAGCAGCTACGGTATTATCTGTGTAAACCAAATAACTGACCTCCTCTAAACAAGGGTCAGTTAAGGGGCCTGCATAGGTTTGTTTTAAGGTGAAGTATTGAAAAATAAACGGTCATTGACGAGGCCATAGATGTAAATGTACTTATGAATTAAGGTAGACACGTCAACTCTGTCGCCATCTTAGAGAGGCTGTGGAAGTGCAGTATCCATAAGAAAACCCTGTGTTAGTGAGGTTTAATCAGTAAAAACTAAAGGCTTCAATTTGCTATGCAGAATAAAGAATGTACTTTTGAGGAATGGAAAAATGTTATGTGGTCTGTCAGTCAGGGTAAGAAGTAAACACGTCTTATGCACCTTTCCTTGATCTTGTCTGCTTGATCCGCCACTTCTACACACTCTTTCTTCTTGACTGGTTTCCTTCTCAGTACCACTCAGCATCTTTTGTTGGAGTTCTGTAAGGTGCATCACCACCACCTTTCTCTCCTTAGGTTCCCAGTCTTTTTAAACCGAATTCACAGGCCAGTCTTCCTCAAAAACCACAGCAAATGCTGCCTTCCCTGATCAGTGACTTCCCATTTCAAAAGACTCTTAACATTGCCTAGGGACCTAGAGATCTAGCCTCTCCTTCATATATTCCCTGCACGAGAACATAACATGCTTGACAGTTTCACTTTCATGGCATACCTCTGTTCCGTTGGGTGTCCCATTGGGTGTTTACCTACTATAAGTAGAGTGCTATTAAGGTTGCTGTGTGCAATTCTTAGTTTAATTGTTAATTCTTCTTCTCTCTCTCCCCCTCTTTCTCTTTCCTCTCTCCCCCTGTCTCCCCCTTTCACTCTTTCTCTCTCTCTGTC
>JAOVVB010000041.1:18989428-19010345 GCA_028570985.1 Heterobranchus longifilis
ATGCTGCATGTAGCTGGCACCTCCTAATCGACTCTAAATCTCTTGATACAGTAAGATAGGATAAAGTGGAAAGTACATTTCCTTCGAAAAGCACAGCTGTGTGTTTTAACTAAAAGGCACCATCAGTCACTAAAATCACTTCCTCTCATGCTGCAGCAAGGTGGAGTGTTTCCGCTTTTTATTTGATTTGTTGGATCGATGATTGGGATTATATTGTTTCACACGGTCCTCCTCTATGTGCCACAAAGAGGTTTTCAATTAACTAAATGCACAGATTAGCATCAATCTTCTTGTCCATGTCTGTTCTTCAGCACCCCTCGACCTAAAGAAGTGATTAGTTTCTGCCAGGCAGGTCACACCTCTGTGCTGACAGACACACTCCTCAACACTGATACTCTACAGCATTAAATACCTGACAAAAAGAAAATGATGGACTTAATGTTAGAAATTATTTACTTGATAGAAATCCACACTGCTTTGATTATAAACATGGGGCTGTGTAAAGTTTCAAAGCATGGCATTATGGGTTTCTTCCAGGGTCTCCAGATCCATCCAATGTTCCAAAATGTTTACAGTAGGTGGATTGCTCAATTACTGTTGGTCTGAATGTAAATTGAAAATGAATTGAATGTATATCATTTTTTATTTTAAATGAAATGGTTAAATTATTTTTTAAATATATATTTTTTCATTATTAGAGGTTAACTAAGACAGAATCACATCACTTCAAGGCTTAAAAGTACCACATGTACCATCTTGTACCTATGGAGAGTCTACCTTTAAAAAAATAAATAAATAGTTGAAAGTAAATGTTATTCAACAAGTTTCTCTTTTAGATGTTTTTTATTTATTTTTCAAGTTATAAACTGCCTCTATTTTATGTGTATAAGTGGCATTGTCCTGGCTGCGGATACCTGGAGTACTTCAGCGATTGGCTTTCACTTACTTTATCCTGTCACTAATGCAGATGCTTTCTCCCTATCGAGAGATCCCACAAAGTCAGGTGTGTCAGCGTATTTGTGAACTTTCTAATTCATACTATACCATTTTGAGAGTTTTTAAAAGAGAAGACACAACTCTCTGAGCACATTGTCCTAAGAGATGAAATGTCATTGTGTCTTTCTTGGTGTATTTTGCAGGTCCGCTGGTGGAGCCCTGTTCAGGATGTGATCCTCTACTGGTCTGAGTGGATTTTTATTCTGTTTCTAGAGACTGTGTGGCTGTGTGTGACCTTCCTTCTGCCCGTGCCCAACTGCCCCACGTGAGTTGTAGGAACCCCACAGAGAAACGTGTGCATAAATCACCAATGCAGTAAAGCATTTGAGACATATGTTTAATCTACATCCAGGAGCTTGATCTGAATGTAATATGATTAGGATATCATTCGTAAGTCACGTTAATAATATTAGCTGGGTGACATGTACGTCATGATCACTGTTCATCAAAGTCAAAGCGTAGTGCCTTTTTAAGCAAACATGTATTGAATAATGCTTTTGTATTTTGTAGTCATAAAGGTATACACAGTTATGGCTTGATTTGTGTGCATGAGTGAAAGAGAGGGAGAGAGAAAGAAAAGGAAAGTGTGCATGCAAGCAGCCTTGTGTGTTGTGCAGCTCTTATGAGACACTCCTGATGATTTATGAGTGTGTGGCAAATGCTTCAGAGGGAATAATTAGCCAATCTCAGTTTGTCATGTGCACTAAAAGGAGGCAGAGGCAGAAGATCCATCTTCCTCAATTTTCCTTTATATTTTTCTCTTCTGTTATTTTTTTGTTCACCAAATTACTGTATTTATTCCTGTTTTTCTCATCTCCATTTTTTTCCTTTTATACATGTTCTCATTCTGTTAAACCCTATACCAGAATCAATACACATGCAGACAGCTTAGTAACTTCAGGATTAAATATACATTATTACTTAGAATTTTCATCTATATCTATCTGTGAACCTCTGTAGTTTATCTAGGGACTGTCGAAGTGAGTGGTGACCATTGTATTTATTCACATTTTTTTCGACCATGGTAGGACCTCCAGTTAATATTCACACACGCATTCTACAGGCAAATTGGAAACGCCAATTAGACTAATCTGCATGTCTTTGTCTAATCTGCATGCCACTATATTGTGGGAAAAAACTGGGGTTCCCGGAGGAAACCCACCAAGCATGGGGAGAACATGCAAACATCATTCACACAGTCCCCGAGGTGGGAATCAAACCCAGACCCTGGAGGTGCAAGACAACAGTGATAAACACTAAGACACCGTGCCACCTTTTAAGAATGTGCTCAACTGAGAGAATGACTGTGTTCAGTTTTTGTGTGGTCAGGCACAGAAATCATGTACTTGCTTTTTACAGTGGGTATTTAGGAGCTGGAGGTATAGGTGATAATGGTCTCTACCCAAACTGCACAGGAGGGGCTGCTGCATATATAGATAGATGGTTATTAGGACATAATATCTACTGGCATCCAACTTGCAAGGTAAGAAAAAGAGCCCCTACAACAAAGTCTACTCTGGGAAATCTACTCTTCATGGTTGTAGACCTGAAAGAATTTAAACTATCTTATATTTACTGTTGATATTTTATATTTTCATTCACAGGCCATGTATCACACAACCCAGCCTTTTGACCCAGAAGGAGTTCTAGGTACTATTAATTCGATTGTCATGGGATTCATTGGAATGCAAGTAAGTAAGTCTTAAATTACATACTGTACATATGTACTTAATCCTTCTAATTTGCAAGTATGCTACCCACAGTGCCAGCAGGTTTTTGTTTTTTTTTTGTATAAATTTGTTTCATCATTAACCTGTAAAACAAAAGGAGGGGCTTTCATGTACAGAGTTTGCAGTGAGGTTGTCTGCATAACATGTAATTATTAAATAAATGTAATTATTAATGGTCTGTAAATAAAATTATTAAAAAAAAGATACACTTAGTTTCACTAAGTTCAATTAGTAGCACTAAAAGCAACCCGACACTATATGCATTTAATATAATATGATATAATAACTTATTATTTATTTATTTGATTTAATAAGTTACTTACAAACCATTTTTGTACATGGAGGTCCACGGTTGTTATAAGTGACCGTTATAAGTGAGGACTGAATTGTTTTCTCTTCTACAAAGACTTGGTCAATATTTGTGAATAACATTTTTAATTTCCTGTCCTTACCCCACCACATGAAAGAGCCTAATGATGTTATTACAGGTGACTGGGCTGGACTGGTTCCGCTGACACACAGCTGCTTCCTCTCAGGGACACAGGGAAGTGTGTAGTGTAGCATAGTGTCCTATAATATAGTGCTGTCTATCAAAGGACCAAAACTTTTCTCACCCCTTGGTAGTGGCATTGCTCTTGAGGGGTGAGAACTTGCCGTGCAAACCTGGGCACATTGCTCTCCTCCCTGAGGTCGGAGATGAAAAACAGTTAGAGGCAAGTCCATCAATCAGCACGCCTTAGAGAACACGGCAGGTGTCAGCCTTTGGCGCTTGTGTTCGTCCGCTACTGCGTCCTCGGCTGAGCCATATTCGTCATCACTGGCTTAATCAGTAAGCGTGGAGAGCAGTGAAACCCGACCTCAGTGTCAGGGACATAACCAGCACATCCGCTAGCAGCAGCCTTACCAAATCTATCCTTATGCAAGTTAAGCATTCGGTGAGCCCTGTATTCCAAACTATGATGTGGGATTCTGGTTTTAGTAGAATTTTAATTTACATTATGAGAGCTTTATTGTGCCCCAAACAAACTGTGTATTAATTTCATATCACAACCAGATGTTTTCCCACTGGTTTAAGTAGTTCACAGCAGAGTCCACACCATTTAATTAACAACCAACATGGTTCATTTGTATGAGAATATGGACGTTCATAAATACTGTAAGTTTTAAGTGAATACTGGGATTTTTTTTGGGGGGTAGAAAAAAGACAACATTTCAATATCGTATCTATGAACACTTACATATTTAAGGTATTATAAGTTATAATGTGACTTTCATTTTTTAAGGCAGGAAAAATTTTTCTCTTCTACCGCAAACTGAACAAGAAGATCATCATACGATTCATAATCTGGGCTGCCATCCTGGTATGTGCTTAACATCATGCACAAAAAGTGAACCACTTTAACATACTCACAAGTAAATTTCACAAGTATAGGATTTTTTGTAAATGCAATGCTGAGTTTAGACCTTCTGCAAGCTTTCCTAATTTCTTTCTGTTATTTATTTCTTTTTTCAACATTTTAATAAAAAGCAGCATAGCGATGGAGTAAGCACATAACAGGAGAGGAAAATTGTTGAAAGGCTAATATCTACAGGAAGATAAAAGACATACAGCTGATATCTAAACTGTACTATGAGACCTTTGTGGCAAACAAGTGTTATATTGCATGTAGTTGCAGACAGTTAATGAAGTAGGTAGGCATCATATGATCTGTCTCTACATGCACAGAATAGGTTCCCAGGCAGAGACTGGTATCCATACTCTCTTGAGACTGGACCGGATGACTCGCACAGCTTGTGGATCTCTGGCATATTAACTGTTAATGTTACATATTAATTACACATCATGTAAAGAAGACAATCAAATTTTTTACTAGTGTATTGTTCCCAACATTTGTAACTTACTTGGATAATGAACTGTTATCCAACTTGTCAGTTGGATGTACATTATATTAAATCCAGTGGAGTTTAAATAAAACATTTTTGCCCTAGCAATAAAAGAAATTTATAGCAGATAGGGCATATGTTGAAATTTACTTTGCTTATTAAAAATAATTAAATGGACTTAATTATGGGAAGAGGATTGGTGCTTTGGGAATGCTCCATTTGGGTGGTCTGAATGGAAAAGGGGACATAAGCCAGGGTGGTGATGTGGTGTGTGGTGTGGGAGGGTATTTAAACCTTTGTCCCCTGGGGGTTATGTGAGATGTCCTCTTCTCTGAGAGCCTTCTGGACAAAGAAGAGAGCAGGGTTCACACAGAAATGTTTAGCTGTAATTTGGTTTATTTAGGGGCATCTGGGCATAATACCATATGTACACAATGTATGTATTTCTCATGCAGATTATAACTTATTCGTATATAACTAGTTTCAGGCGGCAACTAAAAAACACCAGTTTAAAATCAATAAACAAGCAGTAAATTGTATTGTGCAACCAAGTCTCTAATTAGGACCATGGAATATTGGGTTGTATGTTGCAGGAAAATCCTGCTGCTGACTTGTTTTGGAGTCTGGTAGCAGATTTTCTGGAATGGCCTCTCCAGGGAGCACATGTGCTGATTGAAGGCTTTTGTCTGGTAGACTCAAGACATCAGCTGAACAGCTCAATGACCAAAGGAAACTTAGTACTTTGTTAAAACTAATAATATAAAATCAGTTTTGTATGAAATATGCAAACCAATGAAATCTGTATTTTTATCATTTTGTTTTACCATCTTGGAGCAAAAACATATTTAATGTCTTTTTTTAATTATATAAATTACCTGCATACCATATTTAACTATAAATAGCTTTAAAATTAGACAGGTATAAAAGAATGTTAATGACTTACAGTAACTACACAGGAAATACCAGCAATGTAATTTTGAAACATTGTGAAAAGTTGTTTTGACCAGGCTGGTCCTTGCTACGCTCTTAGGACCACTGGTAATCAGTCTCAGGCTTTAGATTTAGAAAATTATTGTCTTTAATGTAATGCTTTTTTTTTTTTATATAAAAGGTAAAATATATCTATTTTTTTCATGAATACATTAAGAGAGCACATATTGTGATCCCATTGTTAAAAGATGGCTGGTACCATTATTTCAGTATTTTAAATTTTATTATCCTCAGCTCCTATGACAAATTGGTCCATTACAGCCTCCATGTTGAATCACACTGGCCATTATGGCAGAGGGATATTGCTCAGTGTGCTGAAATAAAGGAAAGGAGATCTGTTATACTTCACCTGGAGGCAAAGCATGATAAAATAAACTAGCCAACAGTAAAACATTATGTTGATAAAATAACGCTAAAGCATTATATTCCCACCACTTTTCATGTATGCCAAAAGCTCTGTTAAAGAAATATAGCTAAGGGTCAAGGTTGCCTCAGGATTGCCTTTACACTATCCACCATTCAGGGGACAGATGATATTTTGTTTCAATGAATATGTAGTTTTATGTATATATATATATCGTGTGTGTGTGTGTGTGTGTGTGTGTGTGTGTGTGTGTGTGTGTGTGTGTGTGAAGTAGTAATACTGTTCAAATGTTCTTGTTATGAGCTGTGAGGAGTAGAATCTAGAAACTAGAAAGAACTTTTGAGGAGTTTAATGTGAAATTGCTACACTCCAGGCTAGACTGAAATAGCCAGTCACAGAAAAATATGACTTGAAATATTTATTGGCACACAGAGCTGAGAAGCCAAAATGTACACCATAACTTCAGCAAGCACCAGAACAGCTATCAGTTATTACTGACATCTCTAGAGAGCAGTATGATTTAATAGGAAATGCTGCAGGTTCAACAGTCTCTTCTATGCTTAATACACTCATGACACAAGGGGTTATATTCTGGTTAAGCAAGTGTAATGGTCTCCTACCACATCAGCAATATAATAAACCATAGTGTAAAAGAGTAAGGCTAGCAGCAGTGATGTGAATCCTGTGGCATGAGATGATCTTTTGAAGCTGTTGTTCCTCTATGTCCTCATAAACAGCACCCCTGGGTTAATTAGAGTTCAACGATCAGTGGTTGGCCATGTGAGATTAAAATTGAGCGATTGCCCCACATAGCACTGATAGTCCTGCATCCTACCTACATAGCCTGGAGACTCAATCTAAAACCAGCCAAGCTATTTCCACATCATCGATTCTGTCATCTATACAAGTGATGGATATTCCTCTAACAAGCAGGTTTGGATGCTGATGTGTCCTTCCTTGCCGAAGCAAAATACATCTGTCCAAGTCAGAGCCTGCATTAAAAAAATCTACTTGCACATTTACTGTAAATGTTTGCAGTTTTTCAGAGAATGTAGGTATCACCATTTGTGTGTAGTGACAGACGGAGTAAGAAATGATGTAAACCATGTAGCAGGAAGCATGATTTATTTCAAATGATATGGAATTAATTTCTTCTTGGCCTATGAAAGATGTGTTGCATTGTGTTCAGGTCTGTAAAATTTGGCTAGACTCACCTCTCAGAAGCTCAGCTAATCTGCTTGAATATTTATTGTGCTTTTCTAGATCTCCAGTGTCCGAGAGTGCTTACTTTATGGCTCAGCATTGATTTGAAATCTGTTTCGTTTTGACCCTCAGGGAATCTTGGCGGCCATCCTTTCTAAGTGCACACGAGACTCTGGATTTATACCTGTCAATAAAAACCTTTGGTAAGTGCTTCCTGACCCCCTAAATCCAACCACTTATCTCAACAGTAAAGAAGGGATGAGTCTACAGTAGGCACAAATCAGAGGCTGCTAAAACACACATTTACTTACCTCTAACTGTGGACTAGCCTGTAAATAATCACCCTTTCACTTGTAAGAATGAGGCATGCCAGGTGATGCATCCTCTAACAAGATCACTCTTCTTAACAGCCAAGAAAGAGAGAAGCTTTACACTTCCAACTCTCCATCATGTCAAAAGACAGCTTCTCAATAGAACTCTCATATAGTGCTTGGTAAAATGTGCAGGCATGATGCTAGCACTAAACAGCAAAAAGTTTGAGACATAAACCTATCTCAAATAGAAATCTTTCCAAATTACATGTATGCTACTGTCCAGAATAAAAGTAATTGTTATTAACAGTACAATTCACATTATTTTCCGTTAATANNNNGGGTGGGTGGGTGGGTGTGTGTGGGTGTGTGAGTGTGTGGTGCATGTTTTGTCTTGCGACTTGAGACTTTCTTCCATCTATGCACATCTAACTCAATTACATACCTGAGTTTAATGGACAGATCATAATATGCAGCTTATTGAGCCCCTGAGAGTGTCTGTCTTGATTCCTAAAAGTAATTAACCATGAGCTGAGAGTCAGTTTTGGCTCCGCGTCAGCTGACATAAGAAATGCCTGCTGGAGCACCCTGGGATGCAGCCATTTTACATTAGACAAAAATTCCAGCCAGCATCCTCGTACTTAGGAACCGACAGGAATGTGATTTGTTGGCAGACCTCTGGATTTTCTTTTTTTGAGCAAATGCCAAACATTCACTTTGGATGCTAATGTTTCTCTTAGGCATAATCTCAGGACACATTCTGTGCATTGTAAATTATTTATCTGTTTCTTTGTAATTTGTTTTCTTTATCATTATTGTTTGTTCAGTCTATTGTGGCCCTGCTGAATACACTATAAAATACTGATATGTGTCCTTTGTGCATGTGTGAAAAGTTTTAATGTTATTAAAACCCTGCCTTTCAAATGAACAAAATCTGGAATATATATATAAGGAAGACTGTAAAAGCAAGGAAGAATTATGTTATGTTATATCATATCATATCATATCATATTATACTCTTAGACTACTAGGCTTCCTCACAGGTACAAACTAAAGTACAACTAAACCATGAGCCTTTAACTTACCTTCATATTTAATTAATGCCTGGAATTGTAGATTGAAAAAAATATCAAGAAGTCATTATAAATTTAAACAAGACATTACCAAAATAAAAAAACACATCTACACTTTTCGGGAAAACTCTTGAATGGTTTATTATGGGTTCAGGTTCTTGCCAGAAGAACAGTTCATTCTACATTTAAAATTTGTACAACTTTTCTAGCATTCTACATTTAACCATTTTGTTTGTTTCACTCATCTTCTAGGTCCCTGTCCTATGTGGCCTTTATGGGCTCTATGTCCTTTGTGTTGCTGGGTATGATGTATTTTGTGGTGGACATCAAGGGATGGTGGGGTGGCCAACCTTTCATTTATCCTGGTGCGATCAAGCAGGAAACTCATGCACAACTAATGACATTACAATGTACTTGTATCCTTATATGCAGCTCTTGTAGCACTTTATATGGAAGTGTTTTTAATATTTCAACACATTTCCTAATGTCTTATATATTTATATTATAAATATATATATTTATACATTTGATGGAGGAACCAATTTGTTAATTTAGTGTGAACTGGTTTTCAGGAATGAACTCCATCATGGTGTATGTGGGCCATTCCCTGCTGGGCTTTTACTTTCCTTTCAGCTGGGAGATGCGCAACCAGGACAGTCACTGGGAGCCACTGTTCCAGAGCCTGTGGGGAACTGTACTCTGGATCTTTATCGCTTATTTGCTTTACCGCAAACATTTTTTCCTTAAAATCTAAGTTTGTCTTTTGTTTAATTATGTAGAGCGAGATGACCCAACTTCCAAATATGGTGTTTTTTTTATTATTCAAATTAATGTTTCTGTGTTAGCCGTGATGTATTCATTTAATTCATAAAACTGAATGTAGGTTATTCCCGTTCCCAATTAGTAAAAAGGTATCTGTGCTGAAACCTGCCTGTCTGATTTACTGGTTCCTGCAGACACCTGGGTTTTTATTTGTTGTCAGTTGCATAAGGCTCTGAATGTACTGATTAAATCATTGGGGCTGAAGTAGTACTTAACAAATTAGAATAAGTGATTCTGCCACTTCGAGGGTGACCATTTTGAACCGGTTGCCATAGTCAGCCCCCTTCAGGGCTGTAAGACAGAGAGTGAGTACCATCTGCTCTTCAGCTGACAGTCTTTTAATAGGGGTCAAGCTGGACTGCTCACCAAGGAGTAGCTCTAATAAGGGCACACTTTTCAGACTCACTAATGCAAAATCAGGAAAATTACCTTGCTGGTTCTCGTTTTTTTTCACAAGTGGATCTACATCAAATAAGGCAAAGTCAGTACAAGCTTCACTTATTAACTCTGATAAAAGAAATTTGAATAATAAATGTTTAACAGCATCTCCAACCTCTCTCCCAGCTGTGAGTGGTTATCAAGGGAGCGTTAGTCAGAATGGGAAGATTTAATTTCTCTGCATGAGAGTTCTCAGAAGCAGCTTCACATGGAACATTTTCAGACGTCCTCTCATTAACAAACTGCATTATGTCTTGTTCCATAAAAAGAGAAAGTTACTTAACAGACATTACTTGGTTATTGTAACTGTTGTTGTTGTTCTTTTTGTTTACATAGCTATCAAAAGTTTGAATCTTTTGAATTATCTTTTACTATTGTCCTGAAAATTCAATCAAAATATGTCTCTGTTAGATTAGGAGAAAGCTTTTCATTTGGAGCTGATCAAATTAACTACAGTAGTCCTAGAATAAAGTTGATTAAATAATAAAGGAAATGGAGTAATAAGCATTGATATACTACAGATCATAATGGCAGTGTGTTTTTTGTTATGTGTAATTATGGGTGTCACACTAGGAGATGAAAATGTGAAATGTTTCTGTTTTCTTGTTTTGTTCATTAGAATTAGAAAATACTCTAGATGGAAAACTAAACTAAATATACTACTAACATTAATGTGTAAGCATATTCAAACTTAGTATCACTAGCTACGCCCAGTTCTTTAAACACCAGATGACCAGAGGTGGTAAACATTAACTGGGCCTTACTGTGTGCAGACAAGCCAGTCATCCTGGAGCAGCATGTTTTTAAGTGAGGCCCATAGGGGCGAGACACTCCTTGTAGTGTGGCAGTTTGGGCAGTCAGCCTGCCACTAGGCCATGGCAATGACATCCATCACCCAATGGTCTATGTCATGTTAGACATGGATATACCCATGTCTTTACTCAATGAAAATGGAAGAAATAGTCTGTTTGAAAACCAGGTTTTTGCCTAAGGTAACGGCAACCCCTCAAATTACATTTCCACCAGTGCATGCAAGACAAAGTTATTATTTCCCCTGAGGTTGTCACTAGCAAAAAGACAGTTTCAGTTTCACTTCACTTTCCGCATCCTGCATAGGCTGTAAGGTGCTCCAGCACACTGAGAGAATTTCCACTTTAGGGTTTTGAGGGGCATGGCTTATGGTGGTGCGTTGCTTTTTCAGAAAGTTATAAATAAATTAATGATCCCCCAGTTCAATTTCATGCACGGTTCTTGCACACTGCAGTAGCCACCAAATACAGTACACCTTTAGTGTGAATGGGAGCTAGACAGTTTGACCTGTAAGAGCTGCCTTTATCAGCTAGCCGTCTGGCTCTCCAGAGAGAGGCACAATTGAGAATGAATTGATATACATATGCCAATGAGTACAGTAAGCCTCAGTGAGAATAACCATGAATGGGCCCACTTGAGGAGCTTCCACTGAATCTAAATCTGACAGCATGCTGTATCAGTGCAAATGATGTCTCAACCACAGGTCGTGGCCTTAAGATGGTTAATGCAAACTGCCATCACATTTAAGATGGCAAACACATTGTTGATGCCTGTCTTTGGCTTTTAGGGAATTCAGACATTGGCTGCACAACTGCAGGTCTTGCTGTATGGTACATGAGCCAGCTACTGCCTACTAGTGTAGAGCGGCAGGAGTTAAGGAAGTAAGGCTCTCAAATGTGCTAGCAGCATGGCACCAAAGGCCCCTCACCTGTCTGATAGAAGGGGATGTGGTAGTTACCAGAAAAAATTAAAAGATAAAAGAATGGTCTACTGGAGAAAATGAAGTAGGTGACCAGGTGAAATTCACCGAACCTGGTTTTTAAGAAGGAGTGAAATAGAATCTCATTTGAATAAGCTAATTTTACAAGAGAAACTCACTGTGGACATGTGTCATGGATCTTGCTTTGTGTTTGCTTGTCTTTATTGATTACTATTGACAATGTCTCAAATTCACATGTTATGGCTACTGTAGACTAAATAGTCTTTGTTAATAGAGACCTTTTAGGCTCGGTCATGTGCCCTTTTAAGTAAAGCTACATAAACACTGTCTTCCTATAAGAAATATATTGACAGTGTGATAATATTCCTACAAAATGGAGCAACGTCAATCTATGCACTCTATTAATGCAAAAATGTATTTTATTTGTGTGTATTAGCTATAAATTGCTTATCACAAGTCTCTTTTGAGAGCAAATGTTCATTACTTGGGCTAAAAGAAATAAGTGTAACTTTAAGTAGTAACTTTAAGATTTATTAACAGGACCAAAATTCTGCCTTTGCATTTGTGATTAAGAACAACATTAGACTGCAACTAAATAAATGAGTCACTAAGTCCTGAATGTACACCAGCGTAGTGCATCTTTTAATTCAATTGCATTGTTACTTTTAGGAAAGCATTGGACGCCCCTAGGGACAAAGCACATAAAAAGTGAAAAACACAAACATTACAGAAACGTGCTGTGAAACCAAAAAGCAAACAAAAATATCAAAGTGCAGATATTACAGAAATATGCTCCAAACAACAAAAACACAAAAATGTCAGAACATGAAAAAAGAAAATCTTTAAAAGAGATTTGCTACACCAGAAGTGCTCTGGGGACATTTGGGGCGGGGGGTGATGAGCTCGATTTGGTCTAGCGGCTGCAGCAACCAAGAGCTCCCAATGAATGAAACGTCAGTCAGTGTAACTGTTTGTTTTGATGTTATTAGAACTATTGTGTTGTGCATTATTACAGAAATAGAATAAAGTTGCATAGTAAATATTAGCACCAATTAATTTACCTATAGCCTTTTCCATGTGCTTTAGCTTTTGCATGTGTTTTTGTATTTGCAATGCGTTTCCATATTGTTTGTGCTGTCATTTTTGTATGTACACAGGAAAACATTACTGATGTGGCATTTTTAATCTTCATATAGTTTTTAGTAGACCTCTGTTCAGCAGTCACTGTGTAACTGTGGTGTTATCGTGGACTGTTGCCAGACACAGAGGCAGAGCCACAAGTGATGAGACTGAGGTGATCTGCTAATCAGAGAGAGTAACCTCACTTCCATTGCCAGCTCAACAACCAAACTCAAGAGGAACAATAATATACTGCATTGATTAATAGTGCTAAATAGTCATTGGGTCAGAATAGTTTGCTTCAATATGTTACATTAGTGGCTTAATATATTTTCTTTTGGTAGTAACACCCATCTCTAAAACTAAGCACTGCCAGGAAGTATTTGAGCGTTCTCTGTACTGTTTCCTTGCCATATAAGTCATCACCTTATGACCGTGAATCCATGTACATAGCCTATTAAAAAATAGGCACTATGTAAAACTTTTTCTCATGTCTTTATCATTATACTGAGTAGCCCACATGGCCTTCTGTCCTCTATTCAATTGTAAAACCCTGGTTACAGATGTCACTTGTCTTACATTCCAGACCACCAGGGTAGATTTTTTTTACAGGGTTCATTTCATTTAATTCATTTATCTTCTATACTGCTTATCCCATACAGGGTTGTGAGGTGGCTGGAGCCTATCCCAGGAGATGTTGGGCACGAGGTGGGGTACACCACAGACAGGGTTCCAATCCATCACAGGGCACACACACACACACACACTATGGGAAATTTGGTAACACCAAGCATGGGCAATTTGGGAAAACCCAATAAGCACGGAAAGTACAAGCAAACTCCATGCACACAGACCAAAGGCGGGAATCAAACCCCAACCCTGAAGGTGCAAGGTGACAGTGATAACCACTAAACCATCGTGCCACCACTAATGGAGGATGTACAAAAATACTATAGTTGGCCCAACTTCACCAGAATAATGTGAGGTATGTGTAGTAGGAATATACAGTATAGGTACTGTAGGTAGACTGCTGCGAAATGTTTATTTTATGTTTTGAACAGAAGAAGGTGACGGTCCAGGTACCAGCAGCAGGGAGTGCAGGGTGCTTTGGTAGAGAATTACCTGCCAGACTAACATGCAACAAACCGAATTATAGCTCTTTCAAATTGTGGGTGTAAACATTGTGGATTTATGTGCAAAGCCTCATTGACTTGGAGCACTGGTCCCAGAGCTGGTCTATTTTTCAGCCTAAGGCTTCTGTATGTTCCATTGCAGCTATTTTGCATGCCATTTTGTGCTCTTTAATAAAACTGGTGCATTGTGTAATATCCCAGGGCAGGGCTGGGCATTTACTCAGCTGTGTTGAGTGCATGATTCAGCTTTACTAAAGTAGTCTTAACACTAGCCCATAACATACAGACCACCTGTACTGCAGTGGACTCAATTTCTAAAAACTTCATGAAGCTTTTTTTCTGTAATTAGAAGGGGCACGGAAAACAAGTATTTAAAAGAAACATTTAATAGATAGGTACTATTACTACTATTCCTACTACTGCTACTACTACTACTAATTATAATAATAATCGGAAAGGCGGCACGTGGCGTAGTCGTTAGCACTGTGGTCTTGCACCTCCAGGGTCAGGATTTGATTCCCACCTCGGGTCTGTGTGCATGGAGTTTGCATGTTCTCCCCGTGCTTGGTGGGTTTCCTCCGGGTAATGCTGTTTCCTCCTACAGTCCAAATACATACAGATTAGGCAAATTGGCAATCCCAAATTGTCCGTTGTGTGTGTGTGTGTGTGTGTGTGTGTGTGTGTGTGTGTGTGTGTGTTCCATGTGATGGATTGGCAACCTGTCAAGGATGTACCCCGCCTCATGCCATTTCTTTTAGGATAGGCTCCAGGCGCCCCGCAACCCTGCACAGGATAAGCGTTATAGAAGATTGATAATAATAATATCATAAATATTTTTCTCTTGTTTGTCCTTATTACTGAAAACCAGTAATGGAATTACAACTTACTTCACAATTTAATTTCTTTTTTTTTTACATACATCATTTAAATGTAAGAATGTTATCTAGACTGTAATCTCATTTTTTTGTAAATTTATCATAGAAAAAACATTAAGCTACAACCTATACATGGGATAAACAATCATATATCCAGCCTACTAGATAATTTCTATTTAGCAGCCATCTCCATTTAGCTGTCTTGTTCTGCTGATATTTAATCAGTGCAACATCTTGTTTTCCCTGTTTACTGCTCATGTATACTGTCATAAGCTTCTTCGGTTCTTAAATCAGAGTGATTGCATTTTGCCTGGGAAAACCAACATAAGCATTCTTTATTGGGACAATGGCCTATAAAATATGTTACGTCAAATTAATGGAAAACATCTTCTTTGGTTCAGGGTAACTTAAAGCGTCGATCAGTGTCTTTCAAGCACGGGACTGATTTGCTCAGCCTACCATTTCCTACGAAAAGCTAAAATAGGTGATGATGCCACGTACATGTGTTAATTCAACCCTGGGAATGTTACATGTTACATTATGTTAGATCTGTTCAGTGGTCCATACATGTCCTTTAATTAGCCTCTAAGACTTTGTTTAGGGAATCCGAGAATGTCGGTGATGCTGTAGCTGCGTGCGCGCTCAACATTATGCCTAAGTTGATCCTCCCCCTGCGTTTCCGCACACACACACACACACACACGCGCGCGCGCGCGCGCACACACACATACGCAGACGCACGCGCGCGCGCACACGCACACTCTCAGCAGCCCGTCAATGGGATACTCAGCATACGGACTTCTTTGGACTCCTGCATAACAAAAAAAAACAAAACGTTTACCTTTTATTATATTTTGTGGTCTGTTTTTTTTCTCCCCAAAACAAAAGCGCTCCGGGTTTGATCGGGTTGATTTAGCTGATTGTTGTGAAATCACCCTTATGACAGTGCGACATGGGTAGGACGCGGGTTTTTACGCTGTGGGGAGACACCGTCCTGGTCCTCTTGCTTCTCTGGGAAGGTAAGTCTGAGCTTTGAGCTTAGTGTCCTACGCAGACTTTACAACATTATTTTAATTTAAACTAATAAATAATACATACGTCTGTTTCAACCACTTCGTGAAGCTATTATTGCGCATTTGCACTTGTTCCATTTAAAGTTACCCAAGTCATAACCACGTATCATATGACTTTACTCTAATGAGGTTCAGACTGAATGGTGGATAAAACCGTCTAATACTAAGGTCACAATTTTCCAATATGGTAAACTTTATTGTCCATTTCGACCACTGGAAATTGCCTTTGGCTTCATAATAGCTACACCAAAAACTCAGACCACATCAACCCACACAGAAAAAGACATGATCCAATAATCAGAACACAAAGAAGAGACATAAGAACATGAACATGCTTCTGTCTCTTGTTAAAGAGTTAGTAATTATTATGTAAGAATAAATATGTTGTTTAGTAATCAAATACCCACATTAGGAATTTATAACAGCAACAGCTTTTGTGGCTTGTTTTGATCAGTTATTGTACATTCTTAGAAAAACGTCTTTTGTTTAGGGTTGTCCTTTTCCTAAAAAAATGCTACTTCAGTACTTTATCTTTGTCAGGTCTTATATAGAATTTTTACAGTTCTTCCAAGGAGGACAATATAGTTCCCCCTAAGGGCTCTAGCGTTTACCTTTTTTTTTTAGGTCTTGGCAGTGATGCACTGGAATCACAGGGCGAGCACCTCAATATAGAATTTGGAAGCCTAAAAAATAAAACACAGTTTTAGCTCATTGAAAATACAAAGAGAGAAAATAGTCACACAAAACACACATTTATGTTGCCTTTTGTACAACTAGACATTGTAAATCCTGTAGGTTTAATTGTGTCCTAGAGCATCTCTCTTACTTATTTTCACTCAAAGAGAATATGCCATTACCCTGTTATAAGTGGAAAGCTGTATTGCAGCCACAGAAATTAGAGCACATGCTTTACACAAGCCATATATACCCTGCTATATTTTATAATCCCATTTAAAACCCTCAGTGCAACTGCACTAACACTACCCTCTGAAAAATGACTATATTTAAATTGTAACTCATAGCTTAGAGGTATGTAGATAAGGCTCTGTGGCTAGTTACATTAACAGGGAATAATCACACTTATGCAGTTTGAGTGCAGGCAAAAGTAGTACATAGCAGAGGTTTCATTGCTATTTTGGTCATCCAGAAAGCATGGAGCTTTGTGTGCCTGCCTGTGAGCACAGTTTCAATATTCCCCCTTTGTAAGGCTGAGCTGTGACACTCTGATCAGTAAATGATCAAGCTTAAAATAAAATATCAGTTATGATCAACTGAAAATATACTTTATTAAAGTGATATGATTCATTCAATATTATTTGTTTTATTTACAAAGTTTATTGTAATATGTGTAATCCACATGCAAGCACAAAACATATGAATTCAGTTTACGCTGTTGGCTTCCTCATATCTGGACTTGCATTGTGTTGAATTTAAACTGAAAAAAAATTCTAATATAAATTCCATTTTTTGTTATTGTTATTATTTATCTTATTTTTTTATTATTCTCCAAGGCAGTTTAATCTCTGCAGAATATGAAATAAAACTATTTTTTTTTTATTTGTTCGTAATTATTTGGTGCATAACTTTTGTAAGATGCTTATTTTAAAAAAGAAAAAAATTACTGTGTGATTTGTTACTGCTTGCTGTGAAGTATGCCTAATGCCTAAGAGGTCAGGTTGGGGGGCGGGGGGGAACTAATGAAAATGATTTTTGCCACATTACTTTACTATGGTCAGTTGATTAGGTTCTGAAATTGATTACTGGGAATTACTGTGCAGTCTTTGCAGAACTTCATTTCAAAGACTTAATACATAAAGAGTAGAGCTTTTTCCCAATCTGTTTTCAATACAGTTTAAATCTTGTTTTAACGTCTTCATCATAAAATGCTCTCATAGAATATAATATTTCTTTTTTCAATGTGATTACTCACAGTATTTGCACATGAGATGCTGTCCTGTTGTGAGATCTTTTTTTTGTTTTTTGAGAAGTGTGTTTCATAAAACAGCCCATGTTGATAATGGTACAGTGCCCTATTTCCTGACAGTTCAGAAAACAAAGGTTGAGTGGCCGTCAGAGGGCAGGTGTGCAGCAGGTGGGCAGAACTCTCAACAAACATGGTGTGTTTGTCTTCTGAAGGGAAAATACTGGCAGTAAAATAATAGAGCACACAGCTCTGATAACAGATGAGGCTTAAAATCACTCATTAAAGACACGAGATGGTTGGCAGCTCCTCCTAGAAAATAGATCTCATTTATTTTATGACATGTCACCCAATGAAAATGGATGGTACAAAAGTAACGAGTTTTGACTATATGGGTAGTAAGGGAAATAATCCACTATCACTGTCTGATGTTTCAGCCCACACTTTGACATTTGCACTGTAGCTAGATTACTGGAATTATTCTGTGTTTTGATTACTCATCCTTTTTTTATAGAGCCATTTTATGTTGATGCAATGTATTTGCATCAGAAGAGCATAAGACTTATGTTGCTAACAAGGCTGGGCTTATGGTTTTGGTGTCTCTTTTATACTCAGTTGTTTTGATCCAGCATTAGATTTATGTTTACTCATGGAAAACGCATTGGGTGGGGCAGTCTGGTCTGTAGAACAAATCATATATTACTGTCCTTTGAGTCAGGACCTGAACAGACTAACCATGTAGGAGACCCAAGAAACACTGTTTACTGGACAATGGAATTGATACCAGGGTGTTGTCTCACTATACTGTCATATCAGAATGAGCTCACGTTTAATATCATATACCACACATTAAATATTCAGCAACATTTCTGGATGAACATTGTTAGATATCATGGAAAACATCAGTGTAACAATGAGAATTTTTTTGTTCAGATCTGCGTTTTTTCCTTTGTGACTTTGGGTGTTTTTTTCCTGCTTTGATAAGAATGCATCATTTTTTGTAACAGGGTTATGATATTTAATTTATGATATTATAAAATATCACTGGAGTAATATAACAAATCTGTGTCAGATTCTTTGAAATGTTTTGTTATTTTTATGATTGTTAGGCATTTTTTAATTGTCAGTAGGCATAGTTTTCGTGGCAAGTTTTTTTTTATCTCACCAAATTTTAAACAAAACCAAACAACTTTTAAGTAGATTAAAAGCAAAGAAGTTTATTGAAGACAAACATAGATAGACAGCTCTGAACCGGCCAGAAAGACAGACCCTCCAGAAAAAGCTCTAACTATGGGGTTGTCGAAGTTCATAACTTCCTTATTTTTCATGGGTTTATATACCTGATGAGTGCCTCATCGCTCCATCGCTGTTCTTTTATTCGACCAAATTTTTATTTAATATTCAATAGGTATATGTTAATCTGTTCAGCCTAGTGGTGTGTAACTCCCAATTCCATTCTTTCCCCCTCTTATCTCATCTTTTATTTATTATTTATTCATGTCTGGGTCAGTCTTATTGGGCCTCCAAAAATTTAATTATGCTTTTTCCTTTTTTCGAAGAGAGTTTGGTTTGTACCTCTTTTCCTAACCAGAATTTCGACCACTAGTGCAGACGGCTTAATTTTTCCATCAGAGAAAGTTTTGACATTTTTCCAAGATGCGTAATAATCTTATTCTTATTTTCCTATTTTTTTGTTCCTTTCCCAACAGTCATGTCTCAACTGTCCGTAGTATGCTTAAAGTTATTGAAATAAATAATTTATTTATTAATTTTTATTTGTATTATACTTTTTTTATGATCTGAAGATTACATGTGATATAATGATTAATTGCAGAACTTAATTACGGTTAGGATCAATATGATTAATTTTGTCAATGCTTGATTACATTAGATTATATTATTTTAATTATTTTTTTTTTTTTCTGATTTAAAAAACTTTAATAAAAAGTTAAAGAAAATAAAAGTAAAGATAATTCTTCTCTTAAATCATAATTTGATCCTTAACCTATATGATTTTAAACATTGACGTTTGATAATGTACATATACATATATGGATTGTATATATGGAGTAATTATAGACACAACCATCATTGATGAATTTTAGTTATGTAGTGTAATATAGAGTGATAAGTGTTAGTTGTAGTAGTAAGGGATAGTAATGGATTTGATTATTGATTATTGATCCCTTTGTTTCTTAGCTTTAAATAAAAAAGGAAGCCTGGCCATCTGTGCTCTTGCATCTGGAAAAAAATAAACGGAAGTAAAAGTTATTTCTTTATTTTTTCCTAAGTGTCTGTGTTAATCTTAGTTAGGCAAAGTACTTTCTGTACTTTTCCATTACGCTCAGTCTGCATTAAAGTTCCTTATTTCTTGCTCTCTGTGTGTACCGGTCATCCTTTGGTTACACTCTTATAAAGTTTTCTACAGTTTTCAACTTGATTAAGGTTAAAAAAGGAGTATAATAATATAAAATAAGATAAAATTAGTAAGTATTATTAGTACATTGTTAGTTTAGATATTATATTAGGTTATATTATTTCTTGTTAACATTAATGGTTTAAATCTATCTCTGCCTCCTACCTGCCTACTTCCCTAATTTGAGTGTCTGGTCCACAGGCCCTGTTTCTCTCTGGTATGGTTCTTTCACAGAGGCCTTCTGGGTATTGGGCATTAAACCTACTTTAAGTTAGACTAAATAGCACCAAATTCCTAAAATACAACTGAAATTCAATAAAATTCTCCACAGTGTACTATATATGCTTTGTTAATGATTTTCAGTTCAGTGTACATTACTGTCATTTTATGATCTGTTTTTCATAATTTATATGAAAATAAGGTTTATGTAAAGGATAAATCCATGTTGTAGACACAGGCTGTAATATAACACAAGAATGAGACTCTAGGACTCTTATGTCTAATATGCATCCTGCATGCTTTTATTACATGTAGGCTATGGTGGCCATATCTCTATACATCTGTATACTGTATTGATCAAAATATCAATGTCACCCAGAAGAGGATGGGTTTCATCTTCAGACTGTTTATACTCATGGTTTCTTCCCTGTGCCATATTGCAGAGTTTTTCGTTGCTTAAGATGATAAATAATTGCAAAAAAATTTTATTTACCATAAAACCATTTTGACAGAGAAGTCAATTTTCATTCACCTCTGTAGCCACTGCATCTTTTCTACCTGTACAACATAGGAAAGGCTGACATACAGCAATATGTATGT
>JAOVVB010000041.1:19010355-19021168 GCA_028570985.1 Heterobranchus longifilis
TGTCAATATCCACATAATCCTGAGTCCTTTTGTGTTTTGGGTGTGTGAAACATTGATTTGTGGATCCATGGTTATGACCCTGTTACCCTATCTGTTGAACTGGGATGACTTCTGACCTTTTACACTCTCACCCAAGTGGTAATCTCTCATGATCAGGCCACAGGAGATTGCTCACTGCAAAGGAAGTAGTGCTAGCTGATCATGGTAAGCTTGGCCCTTGCTATGTCTGCATTAGCACAATCATTTTCATCAGCAGCCACTGCTTTTGAGACAGAGCAGGCCAATAAATCTTATTTGATGCATGACACTATTTGATTTAGCCACTTATTACATTATATGATTTAGTTTAGCCTGTGTCTTGAGTTGCTTTCAGAGAGCGTGTAAATCTTGCTGATTTTCTTGCTATCGTCACCACTTTTGCATGATGGCGCAAATACAAAGTTGATTAGACTGCATTCCAGAGAAGAGTTTTGTCTTTTTATATTCTACACTTACAGTACATTGGCAACATAATTTTTTTTATACATGCCTCAACGGTTGAAATCCACCTCTTAAATAAATTTTTATGAATGTTTCTAACAATAGTTTCTTACTTTTAATTAAAATGTAAGAAATTTTTATTATCTATATTTTAGTAAAACTAAGTATCGTAATGTAGTGATCACCCTTATGGTATCACAGGCTCGGTTGTTTTCTCAACCCTTAGAAAAACTCTGGCTACATGCTTTGAGTATGTGTTGTTTTCTGTATGTCTACTGTATGTCACTATGCCTTACTCTATTAGTGTTGCACAGGTCAGCTGAGAATATAATATAATATAATATAATATAATATAATATAATATAATATAATATAATATAATATAATATAATATAATATAATATACTTAAGCTTTCAGATGTATGATAAATCAATATGCATTGTGATGTTAAGATAAACTTTATAGTGGATTGTAGTTTGTTTTGATTTCAAAACCATCGCATCTAGATTAAAAACCTGGGTAGGTCACAGAAATGATTGAAAGCACCTTAATTTGGGATGAGTCTGTCACATAGTGTTGTGTCTGAATGAGCTGAATGTGGTGCAACAGAATGTGGTGCATGTGGACTGCTATACCTTTTAAAGCTCCAGCCCTGATCTTTCAGTTAGTTAAGGGTCACATTTCCATCCCATGCATCACTGGAATCTAATTTGCTTTGGTGTAGGCACAAGGAGACATTGATTGAAATTATGTCCCAAGGGCATTTGGAGCTCTTGTTCTCTACATGAGTCTTTACACGTTATGTTCCAGTGGTTGGTGAGGCATTTGTTAGTGATCATTTACAGCAATGAACAACAATCAGAACATGGCTTTGCTGATGTTGTCTCTTTCCAGTTACTTAAAAAGGTCTAATAATTGACCGGCCTTTTTATAATGTTTGCTACGCATGATCAGTCAATCAATCAGTCTATGACTTTTCAATGGTGAAACCAAATTTAATTATTTATATAGTTTATTCCCTTGCCACTATTTCACAATGCAAGAAAAGATGTTCTTTATGGTTCAGTGTTTTAAAGTTAGTGGTTCATGCAAAATTACCCAGTGAACAATTTAATCCATGGAGTAAAGAACTGAAAAGCCAGCAGGTGATCACAGTAAAATGTATGGACAAGCCATAGGTTGATGCAGAAGGGATATTTATCACAGTGATCTAGAAGTGTCTTTCATTTGGATGATAATGGATTATCACTAGGATCAAACCCTCAAAAAGTCTCATTTATCCTGTTTGTTTGTGTCCTCAATGCCCTTTTATCTTTGAGTCCATCTTAAATTAAATTTTAAACTCTAGATTAGATTTGCTGGTAATTTCCCTGATAATAATGACATTGAATAGAACATGTTGTGTAAAGGTTTCTCATTTGTGGGTCCTAATGTCCTGGGAAATCCCAAGAGAGCCTACAAACCAAATTTAAATGTAGAGCCCAATCCAACAACAGACTTTAAATTAGATTTTCCTAATGAGTGATGTCTATTCCTGATGCATTTTATTCCTTGCTTAACTTGATGGTGATGGTGGTTGCATTGGTATTAAATTAAAATGCCTGCCTGTTTTATTTAGAAAACCATGACTGTTAAATAATAAGATATTCATGCAGTTCTTTACTTGGTTGGACTGGTGAATCAGGTTAAGACTGAATCTTGGAGAAACCTTTCTGAAACATTTTGCATTTTACATTTTAGAATCTTGCTTGTAAACTTTTTAAATACAAAGTCTGCAGTGGCTATTTAACAAGAGTCAATGCTTAAAAAATATAGTTTTAGACTTACCAAATAATTCAACCACTATGAATATGTGGATAAGAGCTCTGGCATGCATAGAATATGGTGAAGGGAAATTGGAACATAATGATCAATAATAACAGCCCTTTATTGAATTGTAGCTTAATTGGCAGCCTTTTAGTTAATTAAATCGCTGCCGTGGTGGAGTAATGATTTTTTGCTATATTATGCACATTATACACAGTCATTACCATTTGCTTTATAAGTATTTAGTAACCCTTACATGTTTGCATTTTTTATTTATGCTGGATTGTTGTTCAGTTCTGAGACATGAAAGGAATATCCAGTTATTTATATTATAATTTTTTTCCAGCTCTACGATTTGTTTGCTGTATGACTGATAAGTTAATGTGCATTAGGCTAAAGGGAAGGAGAGTTTTCAGTTTTGCCGGTCTTTATTACTATAGCTATTGATTGACCAGCTGTCAGACTAAATGCCTGACTTCCAGTCGGCCATTGTTTGGCGACATTGGCTGTGTATGCTGACCTTGAAGGAAAGGGCATGGGCCATGTTTTCCCACAGATCAGTACTTTGTTTTGTGACCTCCACTGACTATAGCAAATAACCAGTCCATTTATACTCAGCCGTTGTGTTCCAGTAAGGAAAGAACATGGAGTTAGGATTATGATTGCTACGTAAACATGTAGTAATTTTGAGTCATTTCAGCTACAGCCATGTTGCTTTAACGGAACAGTGGGTAATTGCAGTAAATGCATCTCCGTAGTACTTACACATAACATCACATGAATAGCACTCTTTGACGGCTAAATGGATTATGGGATGGTAGAATCCTCTGACTGTTTGCATGCTTCCGCTTTCTGTTGAGTTCAGGAGAATGGCGAGTAAGAGCCTCTCTCTCTCTCTGTAACAGCTCATGATGTCATAGATGCTAAATCTCTCTGAGCTAATCAAGTTCATGTCTTTGTCCTGACCGATCCAGAGGGCGTTTCTCATCATTCGGCTGACTCGCTGAACAGCCAATACGTCCTTCACTGAGACTCCACATGTACGATGAGGTTTGGCCGAGGTTTTCAGACTGCTATTGAAGTATGTGTATTAGTATGGAGTGGCCTTTTTTTCATATCCTTACGTAAAAGTATGGCCACAACAGCTTTTGTTAAAGTTTTTAACACCATAGGCTGACATGTCATTATTAGAAGATTTACACCTTTGAACGTTAAAACCAAAATCATATATTTTTATATATTGCTTTTGCAGCTGTGTATGTGAGTATTTTACAGACAATTGGTGTGGGAACTGAAATTATTGCAGCAGACTGCCCCATTGTGCTTTTTCTGCATGATCCAGGCTGTGGCTAGAAAAGGTCATGTCCGTGCACTCGCATTGAATATTTTTGATCAATTGGCAATACAAATGCACCAACAGTATATTTAAGGTTAATAATCTATCGACTTTTCTGAACGTTTTTTTTTTCTCTCTAAATGTAAACAACACCAGCTTTTTGCTGTAATTTTAATACAGAAAATATTTAAGACCTTCAGAAACTACATCAGACAAACTCTCCCCAATGCACTATGTTGGTGTACTTAGTGGGTATTTTTTTGCATAGAATTAATTAAGGATTCCACCGATAAAAATAAATAAATAAATTCTTATACAGAAAGAGAAAGGCCAGACATTTTACCACATGCTCTGTTACAATTGTGTGTAAAACTACGTGTTCGTTGCTGTTCCTTATTTTAAAAATAAGAAAAATGCCAAAAATTTATTCTTTTGTGACATTCTTGAAATATGATATTGCATATAACCTCTTTATAATTACTCTAACAAATTTGGCTTCCATTTTTATTTTAATTGGAACTGCTTAAAGATGTTTTGTGATTGTGTTCAAGATCACAACACATCCTTCATTTAAATCTCTTCACAAGGCATTATTTAATTGTCTCCAGTGGAAGTATTATACTGCACTCCCTGATTAAATGTTTAACATCTAGAACTCTTTCTGATTGGGGATTCGAGAACGCTTGCTACTTCCGCACTACAGAACAGCTGACGGTAGTTCGAGAGTGACGGTTCAAAAAAGCCTCTCAGTAAAGCATTCTAGAACATTTTCTTGTGGAAACTTTTTAGATCAATTCCTAGTTAAGCCCTCGCAAAATGCTTTTGGGGATCTAGAACACTGTTACTCATCAAAATCACTTATTGGTTATGTAGAAAACATTATTTAGGGATGTAGGTGTTCTACATCCCTAAATAATGTTTTAGGCCAATAATTTAAGACACTCAACAGTAAAATGCCAAAAAAGCACTAGTTATGACAAGTAGAATGTTTCCTAGTTAAGCATTTTAAGACACTTTGCAGTAAAGCATGATCAAGCATTCTAGATCACGTCCTGTTTAAGGGTTAAAAAATGCTAAGATAAGGGATCTAGAAGACTTACAGCTTAAGCATTTAAGACTCTTTCTGGTTAACATATCTAAAACATGTCCGTGGCACACATCACACAGTGCTGGTGAAGACCCCTTCATTAATCATTCTAGATCACCTATTTGTTGTGGGTTCTAAGACATTCCCTGTTTAAGGGATTTCGGACACTTCTTCCATATAGGATCTAGAATATTTTCTGGGTAAGAATGATAAGACACTAAAAGGTAAAGTGGCAAAAAAGACTACCTAGTCTAGAACAATTCACAGTTAAGGAATCTAGAACACTTCCTGGTAATGATATCTGGAATGCATTCTAGTAAAGCATTTTAAGACAATTTGCAGTAAAGTGCAAAAAAAGACTGTGTCTGGTCAAACACTCTAGACGCTTGGGACCTAAAAGCTGTTATAGCATTTTTCAGACAGGAATCTAAAACACTTTCTGCTTAAGCATTTAAGACGTTAAAGAAATCTACATCACTTCCTTATTACACTATGCAGTAAAATGTTACTTAACCAGTTAGTTAACCGGCCTACTTAGTTAACCCGTCTAGACGATTATCTCATTAAGGGTTTTAGAACACTTTTATCTTAGGGGATCTAGAACAGTTCCTGCTTTTCAGTCCTTTTTAAGGCACGCTGAAGATGACTGCCTGGTCACGCATTCGGGGGAAAAAAAAACACAAAAAAAAAAAAAACACTAATGCTTCAGGGTTCGAAGACATTTTTCTGATTCAGGCATCCAACAGGCCTCCTATTTACAGGATCCAGGACACCTGCTAGTTAAACATTTTGCAGGAAAAAGTGGAGAAGGCCACCTGGTCACACACTCGACAACAGTTCGCATGATTAGGGATCTGAAAGGCATCTTGTTCAGCATTTGAACAGATTTCACAGTAGAGTGTTCTAGAGCACTTCCTGGTTCTTTTGGAATTGAAAGAATTTCTAGAGTACTGTTAATTTCAGGTCTTTTCTCAAATCTCACTGCAGTGTAGGGCGAGACGCTGCAACTCGCTTTAAGCCTGCTATTTAAATTCACATCTGGCATCGACCTGCTGCTTCTGTTCCAACAAACTAGCCTTTGTGTGTGTGTGTGTGTGTGTGTGTGTGTGTGTGTGTGTGTGTGTCTGCTTATACCATCACATTCAGTGTAAAGACTGAGGTCACAAAATTCCAGGACATAAAAGGCTCAGGAGAAGCTTTACAATGTGCTGTATAGTATTTACTCCTACTGTAAAACAATGACATTTTGTTGTGGTCTGTTTTTCTATTAAAAAAAAAAAGAGAAAAAAAGCGAGAAACAGAAGGAAAGAGAGAAAGTATTTTAAACAGTTTTTAACTCTACACTGGCCGAGCAGATTTTTGTTTTGAGCCTGGCCTGCAGCAAAATTTAATTTGAAGACTTCAGAATGATTTATGAAGAAGCGCATATTTACCGTATAGGACTCTAGATCCAGGCCTCTTGCTTAAAAAACAAATTAAAAAAAAATACACACACACACATGCACACTTCTGAAAGAACCACGACCACAAACAAACAATCATTCTCTCGACCTTAAATTATATGATCACAACATGCTTAAACACACGCTTACTCCCATTTCAGCGTACATTTGTATTAAATCATATGCATCAACTTTGTTATGAACAAACAATTTTCATTTCACCCTGACATGAAACTAGAAAACCGGGTCGTGTATTGCGTTCATATTTTATTCTGTGGGAAAAGAAAGACAGCTTTTGTGGTGTGTATTTGAGTGATGGTAAAATGTTGTGTGTTAATGGGAAGTAGGCGGGACTTTTAAAGGGTATTGGCTAATATTGATTTGGAGAGGAAAAAAAAGGGGGAAAAAAAAAAAACAACACAAGACTCATCCATTTTGGAATGTTCATGAATACCGCACAGAGCTTTAACAATGATGACAACATAAAAAAAAAAAAAAAGAAAATTAGGGCTGTCTGAGAAGTTCAGATGCTGCAAGAAAGAAAAGCTAAAGTATTCAGCTGAACTTTCATCAAACTGGCAAGAAGAAAAAAAATTGTTTCTGTGACTGTTCCGACTGTTGACTGTGTAATTCTGCTCGCACCATTTAGGGAAGTGCACACAGGCTGCGAGGAGAACGGGTTCCATCAAACAGACAGAGCTAACCCGAGCACTGCCAAAGAGAAAGTACTTCACACTGACTTATTCAACCGCCTCAAAAAACTTAACCCTTTCCAGCAGAACCACAGCTAGTGGAGACTTCTTAGATCTGATGTGGAAATCTGGGTAAAAAGCTGAAGCAACCCCAGACCATAACACTACCCCCAGAGACTCTGGAATACGTCAAACTGGACTCATCAGACCACGTGCGATTTTTCCTCTGCTCACAAGTCCAATCTTTCTGATAATCCCTAGCAATCCCTTTTCCCTGATTAGTTTCATTAGCAAGCAGTTTTCCTATGGCCACACAGCTGTTTGGTCCCAATCCTGAGAGTTCTCATGCTCTTACTTTCAGTATTAAACAAAGCTGTGATTTTTACTGTCAGTTGTTTTATGATGCAACTTTACCACGCATTTAAAGGCATTTTCACATCAAGGCCGAGGGTCGTTTTTAGGAAAATTAGGCCGTAAGTCTGGTTCGCACAATCGTTCTGTGCTTGTTCCTGAGTCCGCTGCAAAAGGTGGTCTCGAGAATAATATGGCGCACTTAGGCGTGGACTGAATCAGATACGAAAGCCTATCGTACCTAAGAACGGGAGTAGATTGCTGTTTAGACGCAACATCAATCGTGTGTCGTCAATCTCCTCCAAAATCCCCATGTGCGTCTTTGACCTACAAATCCGTAGCTGATACAGTAGGAAGCCATGTTAGAGCGTTGCTTTTGACCTCTTTTCCCCGAAATTTCAATAACAAAAGGGATAGTGCGAATTCATTGTTCAAATCAAATAAAAAAAAAACGCAGGCACACTCTTACAGAAACTATATCGAGGTTATAAACACACCACTGTTGTTCTTTCCGCGTCAAAGAGAAAAGATCATATATGCTGTCCAGAGCATGTAATTTGTTTGGTTTTACAGGCGAAGCTGGGCGGTCACACTGACACGGCAAACGTGGATAAAAATAGAGCAGAGGAGGTAAAAACACACATCCAGCCTACACGGTGGCAAGACCTACAGCCAAATGGTCTAAAAAAAAAAACTTTGATGGCTGCACTAGTTCCCAACCACTGACAACAGAAGTGCAGCGACTTAGCCTTTTACAGTAGGTCTAATAAAGTACTCTTAAGCATTATTCCTGGAAAACACTCCTGGGTCTAGTAAAAGGTATTCAGTGTGAGACAGAAAGTATTATTTATTTAACAAAAAATGAGAAAAATCTACGCATTCATCTCTTTTGTATAACTCTCTTGTTATAAGCAATATGGTTCTATATTAAGATGGAAATTTCTGCCAGTATAACTGTATGAGACTCTACTACTTAGAGCTCGCGCTGATAAAAAATTAATTAATTAATGGAGAACTTTACTTGAATACAAAAGCATTTTTTTTCTAAAGACCATATTTTACTCTAAAATCAATACAGACTGTAGGAAACCTTAAAAACAGAGCAGCGCTTCAGGGAACGGTGTGAAAAGCCTGCTGAGTCGAGCATAAGCTTACAGTCTGAGTTGAACATTAATAATATTAAACCCAACGCTAGCTCACCGTCAGGGAGGGAGATTCCTGCACATGAAACCATAAAAGTGACAGAAGAGCCAGAAAAATCTTTCAGACTGCAGCTGCTATCAGAACCAGCAATGACACAATCGGGAAAGCTTTCGAACAGAAGTTGTGCACGATGTAGAACGAGGCTTGATATTAAGTTCTGCCACTCTTGTACCTTATCCCCAACAGCCGTACCACGTAACTATACATACACTAGGCTTCCGAGATCATTTGATCACACACACTTATAATTGTTGTTCAATGACGCTACCGCCGTGATCATAGAGAAAGGCGATGTAATTTTTTTTTTTTTAAAAGATCTGGTTACACTTTGGCTGTAACCAAACCTTGCTAGATGCCCGTTAATATTTTTTATTTTTATTTTATCATGGTCAGGGATCCTTGCAAAATGATGAGTAATGACAAAATTCTTATTTAGAGATGCAGCCCTGATGAACACAGCAGCACGATTGTTCAGTTTCTTAATCTAAATTTCAAGTGTTTTTTGCGAGGGAAAGCTAGCAAACTAATGTGTCCATTTCAGCTAAACAAACACTTAATATTCCTTAGTGTTGTATTTCATATTCCTGAAACAAGTACATGAATGAATACAAGGTACTAGTCATCCCTGCATTCCATCTGAGTGCGTTTCCTGAGAATGGTTCATGAGCCATGGCACAAAACCACCCTGATTAATTATTTAAGCAGACATTAATATTGCTTGCGAGTAGCAAGGTTTACTTTCTTAACTTTGTGTGAGCGCACATCCCACATGGTTAAAGTTTCCGCTTATAATGAAGCCGATTTTGCTCGGCATATTAATTAGAGGGAGCAAATTTGTAAATCAGATTTCACAACCATCCTCTGGTAGAACAGCACTACAACAGCAGTCAGCTACAGTCATATGGTTGAGCTGTGAGTGAAAATTCCTTACCACCCAACACCAGACACGCAGTATATACAGCATATAGTACAAGATGTTCCTGTCTACAGTATCTCGCTTTCCATTTCTTCCATGATCTGCACTTACGTGTCTTAATAGGTCTACTTATATGTATCCTCTCTTTCAATCTTAAGCAAAACAGATGATCAGATGATGTGAAACGTTTTTTGTTTCCCAGCCACACAAGGCATTTAATGAGTGCTGGCAGAAGTTAAAAACTAACAGCAGTCCTGTTACTCTTATTCTCATACACTTAATCCGAACCATAAACTCCCACGTCAACATAAAGGGGAAAAAAAAAAGAAATTCCAGCTTAAAGAGAAATTCCAGTCAGGGAGCAAAGAATGAATTGGAATGAATAAGAAAATACAGTGTAAAAATATACACACCTAATTAAGTAAGGAATAATGCATGACAGGTAAGGTAGTTGCCAAGTGGTGGATCACTACCCCCTTGCTAAAGTGCAATATTTTCGTTTAATCACACATCTTGAGTGTGTAATTCCTCTTATACCACAGGATATGGAAAAGGATAAAACTTGGGCTGCGTTTTCATTGGCTTGTAGTGTAATGATGCTTAAAATAAAATTTTATTTAGAGACTTCTGACACAGAAAAGCGATAATCAGATCCCAGTTACGTCTGGGATACTGGGGATCAAATCCCAGTTACGTCTCAGTCGTGCTCTTTGAAGGTCATGTGACCTACTCGCTCTACAATATTAATCAAAATGACAGTAAACGATCACGAGAATCCTTGAGCACACGCGAGTGGAAGCAGGTGGATATTGCTTTTCTCAGAGTGTTGCAGGTCGGAAGTACAGTAATGTTGCCCGAAGCAGCAGTTTAAAAAGATCAGCTGGCTTCACTTGTCTGGGAAAAAGCGTGTGATAGTCTTCACCCTTCATGGTTGATCAGGAAGAACCCAAAGATGGTGGGAATTTAGCAATGATGGACCCGAAATCGTAAAATATGTTTCAATTTTATACATTTCCAGTAAAGCAAAACACATTTAAAGTATTAAGCGAGAATTAGCCTACTCTGCATGTCTTTGAAATGTGGGCGGAAACCGGGAGTACCCAGAGGAATCCCATCAGGCATGGGAAGAAGATGCAAACTTCACGTGCACAGACCCACAGTGATCACCACTACGCAACCATGACACTTAAATGCAAACATATACATTTAAAATATATACAAAAAAAGTTTAAAAATTAATTTTGAAAATCAGTGTGATGAGTGTAGCTGTTTAAGAAAGGGTGGGGTTACACATTGTATTGTAGTCAGCCACTAGAGAGCCCCAGGCAAAATATGGTTTCACTTTTAAACCGGTTCAAGTCCACCCATGCATCATTAAATTACACTAATTTAATCCCTCCTATTCTTCAAACCTCATCTGAAAACCATAACTTCATAACTAGCCACTGTTCCATGTTTTCAAGTCAGACATTGCAGTGAACCATCTATCTAGAAGGCAG
>JAOVVB010000041.1:19021268-19073091 GCA_028570985.1 Heterobranchus longifilis
CTCACTCCTATTTATAACCTGCAGGTGCGTCTAATCAGATGACGTCACCTGACCGAGGTTATATAAGCCAAAATTTGTTTTCACGCAGCATCGAGTGTAGCCTTTGAAAGGGAACAGCACACCACCTTCACTAACTGTGACAGCTAGCCAGGCGAGAAAGACAGCTGAAGTCAAGTTAAGTGAAGTAAAGTAGGCTTTTAGTGTCATTCCAACCATATACAGTTCAGTATACAGTGAAACAAAACAACCTTCCTCCAGGACCAAGGTGCTACATACATGCAATAACATTAATTAACAACACAGCTCTACCGGAACCAGCTAGATAACTAAGAGACCTAATTAGCTGACTAGCTCAGATAAGACAGATTTACATTTTATATTTTTAAGTTAACCTAAAACTACTTCTATACAAAAAAGAGACAACAATAGCCAACAAAGTGCACATGCAAATGTGCAAATAAAGAGCAACAGAGTAACAAACACAACAACGTAACATGTTTCAGTACTTTTGTAGTAATGAGGTATCAGTTGAGGTAGTGGGAGGAAAAACAGTACATTTGACATTCCTGAGTAGCAGCAATTAATGAAATTTTTTTCTGCAAAAAATAGCAAGAAGATTGTGCAATATAGTGCAAAAAGAGAAGATCAGGTAGGTAGGTATGAACAAATTGTGAGATGGTTATAGACCAGAGTGTTTGTGCATGTGTGTGTTTATCAGTTCAGTCCTGATGTTATTTAGACCATCTGAGTGACCATCTGAGTGATTTGTGTGTGTGTGTGTTTTATCAGTCCAGTCCCTTTGTATTGAGGAGACAGATGGCTTGTGGGTAAAAACTGTTACATAGTCTTAATGTCAGTGCCTAAATGGTTCAGCACCTTTTTCCAGATGGCAGAAGGGTGAAGAGTGAGTAAGAGGGGTGTGTCTGATCAGCCACAATGCTGTGGCTTTGCGGATGCAGCGTGTGGTGTATATGTTTTCAATAGAGGGGAGAGAGACCCCGATGATCTTCTCAGCTGTCCTCACTATCTGCTGTAGGGTCTTGCAGTCCGATATGGCACAATTCCCGAACCAGACGGTGATGCAGCTGCTCAAGATGCTCTCAATTGTCTCTCTATAGGTGGTAAGGCTTGGTGGTGTAATCTGGGCCCTCCTCAGCCTTCTCAGGAAGAAAATATGTTGTTGGGCTTTCTTGTGCAGAGAGCTGGTGTTGAGGGACCAGGTGAGGTTCTCCTCCAGGTGGACACCCAGGAATTTTGTGCTCTTGACGATCTCCACAGAAGAGCTGTCGATGCTGAGCGGAGAGTGATCACTCCGTGTCCTCCTGAAGTGAACAAACATCTCTTTTGTCTTATCGACAGGTTGTTGTCTTTACACCAGTCCGTTAGCCTCTGCACTTCTGTATGCTGACTTGTCATTCTTGCTGATGAGACCCACCACGGTCGTGTCATCAGCAAACTTGATGATATGATTGGAGCTGTGTGTCGCTACCAGATGAAACCAAAATAGAACTTTTTAGTAAAAACTCAACTTGTCGTATTTGGAGGAGAAAGAATGCTGAGTTGCATCCAAAGAATACCATACCTACTGTGAAACATGCTTTGGGGCTGTTTTTCTGCAAAGGGAACGAGACGACTAATCCGTGTAAAGGAAAGAATGAATGGGGCCATGTATTGTGAGGCTTCGTAAGAAGCATTTCTAGGTCCTGGAGTGGCCTAGCCAGTCTCCAGATATCAACCCCATAGAAAATCTTTGGAGGGAGTTAAAAGTCCATGTTGCCCAGCGACAGCCCCAAAACATCACTGCTCTAGAGGTGCTCTGCATGGAGGAATGGGCCAAAATACCAGCAACAGTGTGTGAAAACTGTGTGAAGACTTATAGAAAATGTTTGACCTCTGTCATTGCCAACAAATATTGTAAACAAATAAAGTATTGAGATGAAATTTTGTTATTGACCAAATACTTATTTTCCACGATAATTTGCAAATAGATTATTTAAAAATCCTACAATGTGATTTTCTGGATTTATTTTTCTTATTCTGTCTCTCATTGTTGAGGTATACCTATGATGAAAATTACAGGCCTTTCTCATCTTTTTAAGTGGGAGAACTTGCACAATTGGTGACTGACTAAATACTTTTTTGCCCCACTGTATATATAAAATTTTTCATTTCTCTTATATTGAGTAATAATGATTGAGATAATAATTCTTATTTGATTATTCATTATAAAAATGACATAAAGCATAGCATATTTTCACAAAAAAAGACAAAAAGCGCACACAACAAATAAAAAAGGCAAATCAATTAAAGTGTCTAAAGTCATGCTTAATTATAATGGTAATTTCACCACAACTGAATATTATAAAGTGTTCAAGTGGTATGTTGAAACGCAGTGGTACTGTAGTTTTAGTGTGTGTGGTGGTTTGGGTGAATTGTTTTTCAGCACCCCACCAATAAAAGAATGTAAAAAAATTAAAAAACAACTTTCTCTCTTATGCTTTAGTCAGACAAGTAAATAATCATAACTATATAAAAAAAGTTCCAATGTTGTGTTAGCAAGCAGCAGTTTAACAAACTGAAGTGTTATACTGGACTATTTTATTACATGGATAATATTATACTCATAAAGAGATAACATATTTGCATACCTTTGTCTTTTGCTTGTTTTTCTTTCTCTTTCTTCTTATTTTCAAACCTGAGCACTTAATGTTTTTTTTTTTAATCAACGAACACTAGGCCATTACCCATCCCTAATTAAAAGTCAAGACTAAACCATTTTACCTTGTGGGTCTGTAGACTGGTTATATATTATTCTTAAATAAAATCGCACAACAGAAATATGAGATATATCTGCAAAACTATACAGCATAGTATACATTCACAGTATTATGAATGATCTGTGATTTATTTGGTAGTATTTTATAGTGTGATTGATTGAACTAGTTGCATAGCTGTGCAAGGTTAGATATTCACTTTTTTTTTTGTCTGGGGAGACCCGACCCCGAACAACTGAGTCAGTCCCATGCCTCTCTCACAAGTAGAATCAGGGTACTAAGAAGGTTAAATGACTCACACGGTGATATGAAAAATGTGACGTGCAACAGAACAATAGAAAACCAATTGCACAAATGTTATCATTCTGAATGTTTATATTGTTTTGTTCCTGCATGCCCTGTGCCGCCCCCAGGTAAGATGCCGCGCTGGAGGGCTATGCATGTTGTCAATATCCAAATCCATGGTGAAACACATATTGCATGTGCCTTGTAATTAGATCTCAAATGACTGTTATTAATTAGTTAATGTTAGCTGGCTAGCTGAATACCACAAACTGATGATTGTTTACTTTGTTGATAATCTCTGTTATCAACAAAATAAAGGTAGCTGCTATTTTCCAACACTTTCTGATGCTTCCTAATAGTTTCTAACTTGTAGTTACAATGCCTTCTTCCTATTAAGTGTTCAGAATTACTAACTTAGAACCCACAAATATACCCTAGAAAGCGTAATTTATGCTTTAGTACTCAATGATCTTGTCTGCAAAAAACAAAAAACAATAATGTTTTTTAAAAAATCTGCACTGTTTGTAGGCATCTTTAAGTATAATTTGTTATTTTAAACCAGTTTCCTTCTTGAGGTTGATTATTGAACCTCTTCACTCTCATCATTTAATGAGCAGATTTGCTTGTCATCTTCCCATGATTAATCAACCAAATCTACTTCTTTGGCTTATTGTTCTGCCACTAACACCTGCAGTATTAGCACTATTATAAATTAGTATTTATTAGTATTTAGTAATTAGTATAAATGATAGTATTTAGAAATAAATGCTATAAATTAATGTTATTTTGATGTTGTATTTGCAACATTGTATTGGTGTCAATTATTCACCATTATCCTATTGTGATGCAGCACTAAAGAACTAACCTCAAAATTACATTATGAATGTAAAGTGATCCAAAAAATGCTATCTTGACATCTTCCCATCTTCTATCTTGGCACCTTCAGATAGCCAAAAATCTGCATGTAACATTGCAGAGATGTAATGCTTGTACGTATTATCTCATCTTCTCTCATAACTAACATTAGGTTAAAATTTACAACTAACTTACTTCAACAGTCAGGTTGCTACACAAAGCATAGTTTATATTTTTATATCAGTGCTATAACACTGCAAAGCTGTAACTGCAGTAGATAATTAAATCTTTGGTCTTAATATGAATACTTTAAATTGCAATAAATTCTATTACCACTCGCAACCAGCAAATTACTCCGAGCATAAAATGCACAGCACAACTAATGTTGCAATGGTATTCTGCTAAAGGCTAGCAATAACTTATGCCATAAAACTCACTAAATTCCAAAATCTACATACTGCTACTTTAACTTAACCATGCACTGAGTTCAATTTTTCTGTCCCTTACATCACTTTGATCACTGAAAGTATGTTTTTTTTATGAGCCTTAGGGTACACTGGATACAGTAGTGGTATTGAATTGGTATCATATTCTATATGTTTCAAAAATAATTTCCCCTAGTATTCAGTAAATGTCTGTTTTATTGACTTAATTTAATTTTATTTAATATATTTTTTCTGAATTCACATATCTACACAGATTTACAGAATTATTTCTTCACAAATTAAAGGAAATATATGTTAATGATGATCACCTTGAAAGCCTGAAGAAAACTTTTTGGTTTCTGAATCATGTACAATAGAACGAACCTCTCTAAATGCAAGCGCCATATGAATTCAATAACCTTTGCCTGATTTATTGGCAAATCCACAATCTAATTTTTAAACATTTATCTCTTTGAAAATATTATGCATTATTATTATGCTTTGGTGAATCTAATAGGATACTGATATTTTGCCTTCCTTTTACATTACACAAATAACGGTACAGGTATTGGAGATTTAAACAATTAAATATAGTGAAGCAACTGCCTTACAATGATACATAGCTTACAAAGTAACTGTATTACTTTTGATGTTTGTCTGTGTCTAAGCAAGGCTTTTAATAAAAGAGGTTGGAGAGTGCCTGGGAGTATCTCCATTCTTCAGGAAGCCATGTCTTGTATCTATCAATTCGAACTCCTGTCATCCCAGCACAGTTAAATCAAATCAGTGTCTGAAACCAGATCCAATGCCTAAACTACAACAACAGAAATAGAAAATCTAGTTCCTATGTCTGCTAATGATATTACTACGTTCCTAAGTGGCTGCCCACAGCCGTCGGACAGGAACACAAGAGGGATATAATTACAGGCCGAACACTCGCCTCTCCAATTTCCAGTAAAGCACATGGGGCTGTTATGGTGTTTTATAGATTACCCATCCCCCCAATACGCACAGTCTCACTGTAGGTAATGATTCATTTCTTCACAGTATTATGTTATCCACTATAATTAAACTTCCCAAGGTGAGTACAAGGAGAAATGGAAACCACATCATATTGACATGTGAGAAATTCATTAAGAGGCTCGTCAGTGTCATATGAGATACTGCTTTACTTGTCATTCACTAAAGCGCTTGATCTAAAACCTGGATGTGTTTCTTGATTTCACTCAGTAACGCGCTTTTTCTCATGAATGAACAGCTGTATACACACAGATAATTCTCTGTGGAGCTTGGAAACTGAGAAAAAAGTATTTGGATATGAATATGTGAATTATATACACATACAGGGGCACCATAAGGGGGCGTATGTCTGGACAATTCCAGGGGCCCTTGATTGACAGGGGCTCTTTAAAAATGCTATGACAATTAAAAAATGGTTGGCTTTGTCAAGATTGGGGGCCCAGTATATTAGGATATCAAGGGGGCCTGAACATCTAGCAGCATCCCTGTGCACTAAAGTGACTTTACTAAGGGGGGTGGTTTTGTGAGTTAGTGGTTGAAATTTGAAACAGAAACCTAAATTCAAATTTAAAAAAAAAAAAATGCTTCTTTTATGCAAGTTGGCATCTGGTATCTCTACGGAAAAGTAGATGATTTTGGCATGTTCCAACAAATAAAACTGTTTAAAGTATATCACACTTGATTAACTAGGTTCTAGCAGTGAAGTTAAGCAATTGATGCTGAATAGATGCTCAGCGTATGTCATTAAGTAATGCTCTTCCTAGTTAGCCAGCCAGTAAGTAGCTGCTTAATAGAAATTTGGGTATTCTTACCTCATTTAGGTTTATGTAATACATTTTAACTTCACCAAAACTCTACTCCATGGCCTTTCACAACTGTTTATAGAAGCTGGCATTAAAAAAATGGCTAAATGCCTTCCCCTAGAAACCAAAATGCTTCATCTCTGGCCTAATATACAGTTAGTCAAACGTTTTGGATATACCTTCTTATTGAGTGTTTTTTATTTTATTTTTTTAAACATTGTTTATTAATATTGAAGACTTTATGAATTTATGACAGAACAAATATGGAATTATGTTGTCAACAAAAATGGGTTAAATAGAGGGGTGTTTGGGTTTTTTGGGTTATTGTCCTATTGGAAAATAAATGGTGGTCCCACACCAAGTGCAAACCAGATGGGATGGCATGTCTCTGAAAAATGCTGTGGTAGGAACGCTGGTTAAGTGTGACCTTAATTTCGACTCCAACAGTGTCACCAGCAAAGAATCTCCATCCGATCACACCATCTCCATGCTTCATAATGGGAACCACACATTCAGAAACGGTGTGTTTTTACCCTCTTTACATTTAACAAGGACATGGTGGTTATAACCAAAAATCTCAAATTTGCACTCATCGGACCAAGTCACCTTTTAGTTTTCCTTTGATGTCCAATTTTTGTGATTTCTGGTCACAGCAAATCTCTCCTGTTTGTTTTTCTTCAAAAGTAATGGTTTCTTTGCCGTTTCTTTGCCACACAGTCTTCTCTGAACAGTGAATATTGTAATATGTCTGCCGCTTGAACTATGTGTGCTCTAAGGTTTTTGAGGCTGATCAGTCTAATAAACGTATCCTCTGTTTTTTTAGACTGCAACTGAAGTGATTTTTTACTTTATTAAAAGTAATGATTGATTGATTTTTCTCTATAATTAAGTGACTCTTGTCATAATATGGGTTTAGACAATAGATGTAGTGGCACTAATAGGGCTAGTGACTCTGTACCCACCCTTCCTCTGCACTAAAGCACATTAGGAAGGTAAGAAATGTGACAGATTAACTCTTGTCAAGGCACACCTGTAAGTGAAAAATAATTCCTGGTGACTACCTCATGAATCTGATAAGAGAATGTCATGAGTGTGCCAAGCATTTGAAACATTAGAATTTTTAAAGATTGCTCAGGTTTAGATTTTTTGAATCATCAGATATGCAAAATTCATATTCTGAAATTTCCAAGCTCCATATTTCTTTGCAAATATATGAAAGGTCAGTTGGTAAAAAATGTTAAAACAAAAGGAAGAAAATAAAGTGTGTGTGTGTGTATGTTTGAGGGGGGGGATTACTGTGTGTATATTCAATGTAATATCAACTAATCCAGTTTTTGACTAAAGTTAAATCAGGAAAAATATATGTTTACCTAAAGCTCTAACTTTCCAACAAATCAATGTTGTGCCTGAGTGGCTCATATCTGTTTTCTCCTCTGGTTCAGTTTTGTCTGGGACAGACTGCAACATGAGGGGTCCTCCATTCACATTTAGTTAATATACTGCTATACATCAGTGCTGCTTTTTAGTGCCTGATCCTAATAATGTTCTTGACTGTGTGTTTATTGTAAAGCAGCAATATTTCTTTGTATAATATGCACTTGTGCAATAAATGGAAATTAAACATTCTTCTTGCTTGGGTATAGAATATGCCAGCAAGAAGACAAACTACTAACTGCAATTAATAAATAAATAATAAGTGATGAAAGTAATAGACAAAATTATTTATTTTTCTTATTTCTTTTGCTTACGTTAAGTTATAGCAAAATATGAAAAAGCCCCATTGGTTACTGAAGGCAATATTATTGTCACCCTAGCTCTGCAAATCACTTCATGTCTGGCTCCTTTTATTTATCACAGGCTCTTGGGGACTGTATTTTCCTCAGCCCACATACACAGAGAGCATCTATATTGGCCAGGCAGCAGGTACACCAGTGCTTCAGGTGCATCCCATGCGGGAGAGAGCTTCAGAGCAGCCATACTTCTGCCTGTACTGGAAGAAACTTCAGAAACCTCCTTATGCATCGTGGTTCTATATCGACCCTGCGACAGGAGTGATCTACATGAACAAAACTCTGGATTGGACAGATTTTGAGTCATTATGTGAGTTTAAATAGATATAGGTATAGATATAGATATTTTTTTTCTTACTTTTCTTGCTTTAGGTTAACAGAATGCAATACCGTGTCTTGTAAATGATTATTGTGGTTCTTTAATATAAAAAAAAATGCCAAGAGACTCGATAATCATTCATGAGTCTGTTTTAATGTTTTGCAATGATGATATATCTTCTAGCTAGCAACTGGCCTGCGCTGGCAAGGAAGTTGTCCCTGAAAGTGACAGTATCCTCAATGCAATGCGCTCAGTGTCCCAGTGTGGAGATCAATCTTATATTCTTCAATGCAACAGCACCCGCATGTGGCCACATGAAGAAAATGAAACTGTGCTTTCCTGATCGCGACACAAACCCCCACATCAAGGAGAACCGCATACCCGGATCTTTGCGCCAGCTTCGTCGCTTTACCCATGCTAACCTCTGTCCCAACTACACCATCAGCTATGAGGTGGAAACAGGTACCATCAAATCTGAAGGCTGATTTTTATTCTATTAACCCAAAGTTATAGGGTTATGTTAAACATTAAAGCAAATCTGTATTTATAACTGATAACTAGAAAAACATACTTATACTTATTCACAAGTATTTATTTATATATGCTATCTATTTTGTTTGCAGAGACCCCAGGGCCATTTGTGGTCAATGACACCACTTCTGAGCTGGTAGTCACAGCACCTTTAGACCGTGAGGAAAAGGAGGTCTATCTTCTGCTCATAAAATGTTTAGTACGGACAGAAGAGACATTGTATACTGTTCTTACTCCCCTGCATATCAACATATATGATGAGGATGACAATCCCCCCTATGTGAATGGCACAGACACTGAGGATGTGCTTATAGAATTTAGCCGCAGTAAGGTGAGCAATATACTAAAGCCTCTTTATGTCGTTTTGAATTTTACACGCCTTTTGTGGGTGACAAATTTTATAAAATCCAGATAATGCAAATAGCTTAAATTCAATTAAAATCATGTTTCATCCCGTTTTTATCAGAAAAATAGCTGTCATGAACCCTTAGCCTTTCAATGTCTCTTCCTGTTTAATCAAGGTCTAATAAGTGTTGCTATCCCTTTGCAGGGAGCTGTGTTTGGCAATCTGTTTGTTTATGACAGAGACACAACTTCTACCTATCAGAAGGAACAGAGCCAGAATAAGTATGTATGGACGCTTTTGACTAATGACTCCTGGATTAAAGACACATTTACTATTCAGCAGAATTTCAGTGAAGAAAAGCCCATCTTTGGCAACGTGCGAGGCACAGTCTATAAATACAGTAAGGATGCTGAAACACTGTCTGGTTCAAACTGATTGGTCACTTTGAGTTACTCACAGGAAGTTTATTTATTTTTCCTCTTTTGTCCTTGTGCAGAGTTGCTTCTCAACAGGAACATTTTAGTGGATGAGAAGCGCTCATTTCAGTTGGATTTTCTGGTCAATGATACTACATTTCAAGGCCCTGAGGGAACTCTGATGCTGCATTTCAATGTTACCATCTTGCCAGTTCCTATAAGCTTCGGTAACACTTCCTACAACTTTGGGCTCTCTCGGAAGTCCATGGCCTACTCCAAGGTGCAAAGTTATTGCTTGTTTATTGTTGCAGATTTACATTATTTCAGTCAGTATTTTCTGACTGCTGAAGCAATACAGATGCTGTTTGCAAGTCATTGTACTCTGGCATTGTACAAATAATGAAGAAATGTTTGTAAAGTGAATTACTAATCGTTTAACTTAAATGACCGTTTCCCTTCTGGGTGGTTCTTTTTAGATTGACAATGTATGTGTGGACAACTGCCTGAAGTTCAAGGGTATTGAAATTGCATACCATTTAGAGTTGGGTGACAAGAACATCTCGGCTGACATTCAGTCCTGCTACACGGCAGTTGATGTGGCACGGAATCTCGAGGACATGTCTGGTGTTCTCTATGTAAACGACACAGAGCCCCTACACAGGCCTGAATGTCAGGAGCTGCATTATGTGCTTGTTGCTGATGAGCTGCATAAGAAGTTTCAGACAAAAACAGCAGTCATCATCAGTTTTGAAGGCGAAGGTAAGTGTTGTTCTCTTTGCCTGAAAGGACTTTGGTGGAAGGTAATGTCACTAGGCTTGACTTGCTGTATGTGTATGACTCTGTTGTAGCGGATCCTTTAATGACAGAGGGGCAGCGCTTGTTGGCCTGTGCAGCAAAGAGACAGCGTGAGGAGTGTGAGACATTTAGAGGCCTGGGAACTCCCAGTGGAAGATGTCAGTGGAGACAGAGCACAGAAAAGGGTGGTAGGTCTTAATGTTCATCTTTATCATTAGCTGCACAACGGTGTGTGTACAGTGTATTGTTGTTTTGAATTTTTATTTATAATTTGCAGTATATAACACTTTTCAAATTGTACATTTGCATTCTTTTACAGTCATATCAGAAAAGTACTCCACTTGTTCTCCAGACCTGCGTACTTGTCCAGATGGCTACTGTGATGTGATTGAAAGCAAAAATATATCCATATGTCCGCAGGATTGCACCCGTGAGCAGATCTTCAGCTTTTGGGATTTTATGCTTTGTGAATTATTGATTACGTCTATTATTGTGAGCTATACACACTTAGTGCTTCTGTTGTCTTGTTAGGTGAGCCAATTATTGGAGGCCATGAGAGAGGCCTGATGCTTGGCATTAAGGCAGGACATGGAACCTGCTATTGCTATTCAGAAAAGTGTTTTTGTGAGCAAGATGATATGGAAGGTGAACGCTTTACTCCTTGTGTTCAAACTTTACATTATTAATCATGTGGATGGTCTTGGAAGAGTTAATTGAATTTGATATAAACCATGCTTTTGGGTTTTAACTTCTCATTGTGATCATTTTAGATCATTCTAGATTCTTGTCCAAACTCATGCAGTAGGTGTCCTTTGGCATTAACATGTAGTGCTTTTTTATTTCTTATACAGAGGCGATATGCGATGATATGTGTAAGACTGTCATAGCCACTGCAGTCCTTCTCTCCTTTATCGTCTCAATTCTCCTCTCCTCCTACTTCATCCATCGTTATCACAAGAGCACCCCCAAACCACCCATCGCTTCAGCTGAGATGACTTTCCGCAGACCTGCGCAGTCCTATCCTATCAGCTACTCTGCCAACAATGTCCGACGAGGATCTCTGGACTCCATGGAAAACCAGGTCGCCATCGACACCTTCAAGATACCTGTAAGGGCTTTTACGTGATTTTTAACGCTTTATTTATTATTGGGCAGTCTAGTGTATAAAAAGTCTGGTAAAGTGTTTGAGCATTCTTTCAGGTGTAGATGTTGTTGTTTTGACTTAACAGGAGGATCCGAAGTGGGAATTCCCACGAAAGAACCTAGTCCTGGGTAAAACTCTCGGAGAGGGAGAGTTTGGGAAGGTCGTAAAAGCAACAGCATTCCGGCTTAAAGGAAAGGCAGGCTACACTACAGTAGCTGTAAAAATGTTGAAAGGTAAGACAAACAACAATGTAAGTCTAAAAACCAAAGGCTGCTATCATCTAAATGCACCGACACTGAAGGTCACGGACGCAAATTCTGAATAGAAAAAAGATAGATTTTAAAATAAATGTGTGTTTATAACAAATGGCACACTTATACACCAAAAATGCACATGCCTAACAATACATAATTGGCATTTCCTTATTTAGCACCATTAGCAAGCTGTCTGCATAAAGTGTTAATGTTTCCAGCTAAGCATTAATCTTGTTAGGCTATACTTCTCTATAAGCAACCCAATCTTGCTAAGATGTTAGTTAATTTTAATCTAGGTGTCTTATATAAAGTTATTAAACCAAGTATTAGCATTGCCCAAAAGTACTAGCTTTGTATTGTTGTCTTTACCAGCAGCTATTTGATAGCAAACTAGCCAACTTTAGGCTAATTTATATAGTGTGTACCAGTAGCAAGCTACCAAACATTAGCTTGTGTTATATATTATAATTAAAACCAGTAACCAATAAACTAGTAATATAGATTTTACATCATATAGGCAGTCACTTCTACATAATAATAACTGGCAATGATGAATGTGGGTTAAGGTTATATTGTATCTATGTGTTATTAGCCTGTGTATCATAAATGACACCAATAATTCAAAATTGCAGCAAAGTGTTATTTTACAAGTGCTGTGTATCTCTCTATTTCATACAGAAAACGCTTCTCACAGTGAACTTCGTGACCTGTTGTCAGAATTCACCTTGCTTAAGCAGGTCAACCATCCACATGTAATAAAAATGTATGGTGCTTGTAGCCAGGATGGTAAGAAACATATATATTTCAAATTTTCTCATTTCAGAAATTGCTGTTTGAATTTTTTTAAGAAACCTTTTTTACTTTCGTTGTCTGTCTGCGGTCTGTTCAGGCCCCTTGTATCTGATCGTTGAATATGCCAAGTATGGATCACTGCGAAACTTTCTGAGAGAGAGCCGGAAAGTGGGGCCCAGCTATATGGGTAACGATGCCAACCGCAACTCCAGCTACCTTGAGAATCCTGATGAAAGAGCTCTGACCATGGGAGACCTCATCTCATTTGCCTGGCAGATTTCCAGAGGAATGCAATACCTAGCTGAAATGAAGGTACACTTGCACTTTGTATTTGAGTTGATAGTGTAATGTATATACTGTAGCATGTGGTGTTGGTATCTCACAGGTCCTGGGTCTGGGCTTTGAACTTCAGCTCTACCTAGTGTTTACACCAACGCTTATTCATGGTTTCATTTATTTAATGTCATATTTTTTTGTAGCTTGTTCATAGAGATCTTGCTGCAAGGAATGTGCTTGTAGCAGAGGGCAGAAAGATGAAGATATCAGACTTTGGTTTGTCTCGAGATGTCTATGAGGAAGATTCCTATGTGAAGAGGAGCAAGGTACTAAAGTAAAATGTTCTGGTTTTGAATTGAATCACTTTTTTAGATATACAGAACTGTTGTAAGCAACATACTTGAGTCATTTTATAATTTGGGGTTAATGTCACATGAGTAAAAACAACAAAAACACAGTTCCATCTCACTAGAACAAATAGTGGTTCAAGTTAGTAAATTTCTTCAGTATGACAAGTTCGGCTGATACTCAGGAGCCATACAGCCACTTCCGGACAAAATGCACTATAACTTTGTAATATACAAACTACAGTAAATTGAGCTTGATAAACTTACAAAAGAAATGAACATGTTTGCAGCCTGGTACAAAAAACCTGTTTTGGTCTCAACAGTTAGATTTCCTCTTTATCACAAGTGGGGTGAATTTTTATACAATATATATTATATACTATATATTAAATATTTTTATTATGACAATTTTCAAGCTAAGTGAAGCATAGGATGCATATAATCTTTGTGTGATATTATAGCATGCTTTCCCTTATTAAGTTAAATATGACTTAAATATTTTTTAAGAAATGTTTTGTTATAAGTATATTATCATCTATTGGATGTGGAATCGACCCCAAATTATAGAATGACCCTCATAGCATATTAATGAGGTGTAGTGCAGTAATATTTGAAACATATTGTATTCCCACTTTTCAGGGTCGTATTCCTGTCAAATGGATGGCTATTGAATCCCTGTTTGACCACATATATACCACACAAAGCGATGTGTAAGTACATATTCTGTATTATATGACAAGAAAACGATTTCAAATAACTAGTTCTGTGACAATGTTTTAAAGGTTCTCTCTTTCGTTTTAAGCTGGTCCTTCGGAGTGCTCTTATGGGAAATCGTGACCCTGGGTGGAAATCCGTACCCAGGCATTGCACCAGAGCGACTCTTTAATCTACTCAAGACTGGCTACAGGATGGAAAAACCTGAGAACTGCACTGAAGAAATGTGTGTTTAACGTGCACTGCATGTTTAATTATTTTTCTTGTCATTATCTAAATGATATGCACAAAATGCCATGCATGTTATAATATACAAAACCAATAAATTGTCCTGTGAACTACTAAATATGGAATATTGGGCACATAAATGGTTATGACACACTATGAAATGTGGCTGATGAATTGTCTTTTATGAAACAGGTATAATCTGATGCTTCGCTGCTGGAAGCAGGAACCAGATAAGAGACCGACCTTTAGTGAGATCAGCAAAGAGCTGGAGAAGATGATGGTGAAAAGCAGAGTAAGAATAATAAGAAATGCCTATACTCACATCCCCATATGCATACTAAAATGACAACAAACCTGGGCCTGTTTTTTACCAGCCCAAGGCACTTGTACTTCCTTAGTGCTGACACAAGTCATGTAAGATGTTCAGGGGTAAGTGAGCAAATGGCCCTAGGAAATATGTTCCACCTTGCTTGCATTTCAGTACAAGATTTATTAGACTGTCAGATTTGTTGCTCATTCAGCTATAAAAGTTTAAATAGTTTATTTTTAAAGTGCTTACTATTGATTAGCATGTACTAAAACTGAGGGTCTTGATGGGTTATGTTTTATTATATTGGTAAGATTGCTCAAGGTAAGTGTCTTACCCCTGTCTTTTACAGCAACAAGATAATGTCTTGGTAGCTATTTTTACTCTTAAGTGAAGCAAAGTATTAAAAATTTAAATTTTTAGTTTGCTTTTAAAGATATTAAAGCTTTTATATAAAAAATCTGATTTTTAAAAAACATGATTCATGCTCTCCTAAGCTAACCATTATCAGTCATTAAACTATTTAGCTCTCTCTCTGTCTCTCACTCTTCCTTCAAGTCTTAATAGCCCTTTTTTCTCTCTTAAAAGGACTATCTGGATCTGGCAGCTTCCACTCCTGCAGACGCACTGCTATATGACGACACTCTGTCTGAAGAGGATACTCCTCTAGTGGACTGTAATAACGCCCCTCTCCCTCGAACCCTCCCTTCCACTTGGATTGAAAACAAGCTCTATGGTAGAATTTCCCATGCATTCACTCGATTCTAAAACAAAAAAAATAAAACCTGTTTGTCTTTAAATGGCTTCCATAGAGAGGATGTGCTGAGATTGTGCTAATGGAATGAACGTGAGAGATGTCTGAAAAAAAAAAAATGTGAGATTTTAAAATGAGTTAGTATGTGGTGTAAATGATCAGATTTTTTATTTTGGACCTCCTTCTGATGTACATGAATACATTCACAGGTTACATTAGTTCCTAAATGTAAGCATGACAGTTTCAGATAATTATTTTGTAATAGCTAATGTTACCTTTTGGTTTACAGTTTTTTTTTTTATTTACATTAGAACCAGGTCCCATCTGAAAAAATCTGTCTGGTATAAATTACATACTCATATTCTCTGTAATATCTTTTACATATTACCAAAGTTAAGTGTTTATAGTAGGCTCAAAATGCTGAACAGAGACGCAGTAAGGCTTTTTAATTAAACTCTTCCATTATGACTAAATAAGCAAGGCTTTAGTCATTTAGTGTATTTAGCAATAAACTTACTTTCTATGCAGCTATCCTCATGCCCTGATCATCAGGAAATATTCCGAAAAGTTGCATACTAGTAAGGCTGGATTGCTTTATGTTCTATTGTATAAAGAAATACTAATAGATGTTACATAAGAAAACAACATAGACAATAAAATACCACATCATAGGTTATTGCATGAATATAGAAACACTTCATGTAAATATTGGGACCAAAGACATCTCTCATGCACTCTTAAACTTAAATTTTGATATTTGTGGTGCACATAAACAAGAAAGAGTTTGTTTGAGAGCCTTACTGTCTGCCCTCTAATTTTTTTCCCTTCAGTGCAGAAACAGTGATATGTTTTCATTTTTAGGCATGTCATACCCGAACTGGCCTGAGAAGAGCCCGGTACTGCTCAACAGACTTGATGCAACTAATCCAGAATTTACAAGATATGCCAATGATAGTGTTTATGCAAACTGGATGGCTTTGCCTTCTCCTACAAAAATTATGGACAAGCTTGATAGTTAAAGAAAAATAGTTGCAGATGTGTAAATGTATATTTAACTGTATATAAGTTATACGATGCTAAAGTTTGTTCCCTTTTATTTCTGTTGCTTTAGCATTCTGTATAAAGAGGCGTCTAACTGCAAATTGGCTGGAATTACTCACACTGTTATACACAGTATTTAGGTATCTTCATCTTGAAGTCCTGTTGCCAATGTGATATCACTGCATGACTGTGTACAAAGTTTAATGTGCATATTCAGTGTCTTTCAAGTGCCTGTGTCGCTTCTTCTATAGCCTCAAGTATGAAATATAACAAATGAAATCTCAGCCCAGAAATTAAAAGGGAACTTCTTTTCCATCACCTGCTGTAGATTTTTTTTTTTTTATAATTGTACAAAGAATTGATACCAAGGCCATATAAAGAATTGCAACTTATTCTTGAACCCTTTGCCAAATGAATAATACCAATGAAATTTGTCACAATTATCCAATATTTCTTAAGATACCTCAAATTTAAACTGATTCTAAACAGTGTAAATATACTGATTTAGTGTCTCATGGCCAGTTATTTTTGATTTCTCGTGAAGACATTCTTTGTGCAACCATTCTAATGCAAATGAGTGTGATTTCTTGTTATATTATCATAACATTATTAATTTGAAATCAATAAAACTGGTAGACATTGCTTGGCTCATTGCTTGGTTTTATACAGTATTATACCGCATATGTTGTATATAAATAAAATCAGAAAAAAATTACTCTTTATGACACACTGCACAAGAAGTCGATGTCTCACATGCATAGCACTCCCCTGAAGCCACAATCCCTTTCTTCATTACAGTAAAAATGGCACTAAACAATTAAACACTACTTTCACCTTAAACAAAGCAAAAAACATTTCTCATTACATCAAACACATTGATGCTGATATGACTGAATTTCAACTGGCTGAGTTCAGAAATGCTTCAGAAACCATTCTCTTTGAATGGATGATGATATCCATAGAAAATAATTTCAGTACACAGTATACACAACAATACACAACAAGAAAATAAAACGGCATGCTTAAATCATAGGCAGTAATTTAGGGGGAAAGTAAAGTGATGTCTGCAATGGATTTGCACCCCATCCAGGGTGTACCCTGCGTTGTGTCTTATGTCTCTTGGGATAGGCTCCAGTGGCTTGGTGGTAGGCTTCTTGCTTGTCATGTGTTTGATTCCCAGACAATGTCCAAACCCAGCCATTAAGAGCATCTTTATTACAGGTCCTCCTTGATGGGAACAGCCAAAGAAGAAGAACATCACAATAGCTTGAGGCAAGAAAGTAATATTTAATAAAAACAGATTACAATAAATACACAATAAACAATCAGTATAAGAAATACTTATACTGTAATTTGATACACTGACAAAACAACAAAGTATTTTCAACTTAACTTTCTCCTCTTGTGGATGGTTTCACATGGATACCCTAGATCTGCATTTCCAACAACCATGTAGTACATGTGTGTCCCTCTTTCTTCAGTGAATAATCTCACCCATATACCCTAGATCTGTATTTAGGAACTGCTGCTGTGATCATATATACAGTGTCAGATTTATTTCAACATACTTAGTACTGTTTGAGTTTACCTAAGCAATATCACAAAAGAGGGAGTGCTGTTGTGTGGTTATCAGCATGGATGTGATGCAGTTGTAGGTACCATAGTAAGGCCATAGCTTAAGTGCTGAAGGCATCACAGCAGTTCTGATATCTAGCAAAAGAGCATGACCTCAAGTGTGATAATGCTATAATGATCGGTTCTTTTGATGTTCTGGAGGTACTTGACATAGGGCACCTTGCCAAACGCTTAAATATGCTCTCTTTGCTGAGTGTGCATTTGTCTATTTCTCCTGGTCGACGTTTATTGGGGTGGACACAACAAACAATAATTCTTCTTCTAATTAATCTTAAAACTTAACAATTCAGACACTCTTCTTTTTGAAAAAAAAAAACCCAACAGGCCCCCAGAGAATGTACACGTGATAAGCAGTGCATAAAACAGATGGAATAAACGAATGTTACAGTTTCTTCCACCACTGCTCTTGTTTTGAATAGATATAAAATAAAAATAGGGGGGGGGGGAGGGGGGAAATCCTATTATATGTTATTTCTAGGGGGTTTGATTCCCATCTCGGGTCTGTGTGCATGTTATCCCTGTGCTTGGTGGGTTTCCTCCGGGTACTCCAGTTTCCTTCCACAGTTAACTTAAATGTCCATCTGTCTTGTTCCAGCTAGCCAGCAAATTAGTTCTCTACGTTAGATAGTTAGTCTTTTGTTAATTTATGCTGTAAATTTATGTTGTCATGTCAATCTGTCTTGTCTCAGCTAGCCAGCCAATTAGGCTTCTTAGTTAGCTAGTTAGTTTTCTGTTAATTTTTGTTTTTAATTTTTGTTGCATGTAGCACATTGGTCCTGGAGGAACATTCTTTTGTTTCACTGTGTACTAACTGTATATGGTTGAAGTGACAATAAAGCCTACTTGACTTGACAATCCAAAGGCATGCCAATTAGGCTAACATGATGTTAGTCTTTCGGCTGCTCCCGTTGAAGGATTGCCACAGCAGACTATACGATACGCACAGAACTTGGCACAGGTTTTACGTTGGATGCCCTAACTGACAGAACCCTTCCATTTTATCCGGGCTTGGGACCAGCACCGGGGTTTGGGCATTGGGTGGGTGGGAATCAAACACAAGTCTTCCGCTCAGTGGTGCTGTCGGTTTCTCAACTGGCATGGCATGAGAGAAATCTATCACTGAGCCACCAATGTCCTCAGGTGTGTGTGTGTGTGTGTGTGTGTGCCCTGCAATAGATTGGGCACCCTGTCCAGGGTGTACCCTGCCTCGTGCCCTGACTCTCCTGGGATAGGGTCCAGGTCCCCTACGACCCAGTACACAGGATAAACCGGTATAGAAGATGAATGAATAAGTGAGTTATTTCATTAATGATTGTTACCACTGGAAATGATTTAAACTACACAAATTACAACCTCGGAGTTAAGAGTCAGTGTACTTTTATTCTGAAGTGCAGCAGAAAAAAAAGACAACAACAACCGGAAACTGGACATAATTCTGTGCTTCCGTGTTTTCTGCCCCGTGGCGTTTAGCTCACACGTTTGTTTCCTATCTATCGGCTCGCGTTTCTAAAATAAAAGTAAACATTAATGTAACATGAAGGTAAGTAAAAAGAAAGAGCTTTCGCGATAGATTCTGCAAAGAAAATAACTTCCGCCTAAACGTTCACGCTCACGGGCGAATCCCTCCATCCTTTCCTCTAGTTCTCCTTCCCGCTAACCGCGATGCGTCTGTATTCAACCTCGTATTGTGATTTTATGAATGACAATATGGCTTAAAAGTCATTTAAAGCCATTGCGTCTGGTTTTGGACCCATTGTACGAGCTGCTCTTTAAAGTTGCTGAGGTAGTTTACTTCTGTTTAGGTAACGTGTGTTCTTTAAATCATATTTATCAGAACAGTTCCACCGAATGCTGTATTAGTTAAACGGGAGATACCCTTGTTATGTTGCTCGCGAGTGTGTGTTTTGAGTTGAATTACTGTGCAAATGTTAATATTTTTACTACACGTTAAATCCATCAGGTCGAGCTGTAATACTGTCCAGCTTCACGTCTAACCTGTGTGTTTTGGAGAATGTTCAGGTGGACTTGAGGAAGCTGAGACTGAGGAACATGTTTGTCATGTTTGAAATTAGATTACGTCATATGTTTTGGGAGAACAGTAAAGAAAATGAAAAAACTATTTCCCATGCCTGGACATGCTCCTGTATTTATTATTATAAGCAGCGTGTAATCTGATATGACCTGAGATATAAGACATGGAGGTGATGTGGCATAGAGTGAATTCAGGTTGATCTAAAAAGCGGTTTGTGTCAGTTGATGAGCAGGCACTTTTTGTAATCTGCTTGATTTTTGGGTCAAAATATTAATCATGAACTAATGGCAGATGCAGCAAAAGTTAATTTTTCTTTTTTTATGTTAAGCAGAGAGCTTGGCATTCACAGAAAAAAAAATATTTTTTGGCTTGTTCCTATTCTAATGAAGAAAAAAAAATCATATTTTTCCAGATGGCACATTACTGTTGAGCCGGATCAAGGTAAACATGAAGACACGGCGAGCTTTGCCAGCTGTATAGTCACACGTTTTTGAGGAATCTGAATATGAACACTGAAATGCCATAGGAATGCTATATGACTGCAGGGGTGTAACTTCGCTGCACTCCACGCCCACATTTTCTCTTTCAGATGAATACAGAATTGATTTAAAACAAAATGAAGCCTTTATAAACGTGTCATGGATTAGACCTGTCTGCGCATAAAGTGAGGTTTTGGCAAAAAAGCCCTGAAGATGTGTGGCTGATCAGGAGAACTGTGTGCCCCTCCCCGCTATGCCCAGACGAGGGCTGCCACTGCAAGGCCGGGTGCGCTGGCTCCTTCTGGGTATATTTTTGCTCTTTGTCTTCCTCTTCTTTGCCTACTTACTGGAATGTACACCACCTGCAGATGTGAACCATGGGTTGCCTGGCCTCGGAGGGGAACCTTATGGAAAAGATTATTATCAGGCACTGCTTCAGGAGCAAGAGGAGCGGCACCTCAGCCGAGCGGCCAGCCTCAAGAGGCAGATTGCCCAGCTTAAACAGGAGCTGCAGGAGATGAATGACAAGCTGAAGAGCTTGCAAGAGAGAAAAGAGAGCCCTGGAATACAGGGCCTGGTTGATGGTAAAGATCAGGAACCGAGTGATTTGTTGGATTTCCTGCATTCGCAGATCGATAAGGCCGAGGTGAATACAGGAGCAAGGCTCCCCAGCGAGTATGCCTTAGTGCCTTTTGAAAGTTTCACCACAACAAAAGTTTATCAGTTGGAGATGGGGCTCACTCGGCATCCTGAAGAAAAGCCTGTACGCAAGGACCGGCGAGATGAGCTAGTGGAGGTAATTGAGGCAGGCCTGGATGTCCTTAACAATCCTGATGAAGAGGATGGTCAAGAGGAAGACATCCCCATGCAGAGACAGACCTTCACAGACAGCAACTTTATTGAAGGTAAGAACATTGAACTTTTCATATTATGAATGTTTGCATATTTGCCATTTTAAAAAAGTGTAAATTTTGACTGGTCAGGACATTGTGTGACTTTTTATGCTTTCTAGGCCTCTACAGGACTGAGCGGGATAAAGGAACACAGTACGAGTTGTACTTTGCAAAGGAAAATTCACATGAATTCCGTCATGTAACTCTGTTCCGTCCATTTGGTCCCTTAATGAAAGTTAGGAGCACATCTGTGGACACCGCCAACACAATCATTAATATCATAGTGCCTTTGTCAGGCAGAACAGAAGCTTTTATTCAGTTTCTACACAACTTCAGGTATGTATGGTGGCATGAAGTCTGTAAAGGTACCTGAATAAGTCGGGCTTTAATAGGTTGTTGTTCCCTCAGCTTAGAAATTAGAAATTGTATACATTTAGGGTGTAAAAGGAGCAGATGTTTACTGTATATTCAGCAATCTCGCACATGCTGAGAAGTATATTGGAAGATTTAATGAAGTGTGAAATCGAGCAGTTAATGTGCAGATCTTTGCCATACATATGTAGACTGTGCCTCAGTTGTGGCTGAAGGTTTTTTTTTTCTTCTATGTTGGTTTGAGTGCAATAAAAGTGTTTAATTTTTAAATGAAGTAGGATGTAATTAAAATGAGAGATGCTTCAGTAAAAAATACATTATTGCATTTTTATTTAGGGAGGTGTGTATACATCAGGATAAGCGAGTCCATCTTACAGTGGTTTACTTTGGGGAAGATGGTTTGCAAGAGGTGACATCATCCTTACAAAAAATGTCCAGGTTTGTGCTGTACAACATTTCTGTTCTCGGTCTAGCGGTTGGTTGTCAGAGGTGATATAACAAAAATAACCTATAGTTTGTAATTCATCAAGCTCTAAATGATGATCTATTTGTTGTGAACAATTTTTGTTTTTTATCTAACTTCCACTTACGTTTGTCAAAGTAAAGAGAATTTCACAAACTACACTCTCATCCCTGTGGACGAGGAGTTTTCCCGTGGCAGAGGATTGGACATCGGTGCTCACGCGTGGAAAAAAGAAACCGACGTGTTGATGTTTTTCTGCGATGTAGATATTTATTTCACATTAGAATTCCTCAACGCCTGCCGTCTCAATACAATGCCTGGTATGTGATTTAATAACAAATGCGTTTATCATGTCTTGATAATCAGCTAGTAATAATCTAGAGGTTAGAGGTTTGGGTTACTGTTATCTAAGGTTTTAAAAATGTCCTGCAGTTAATCTTTACAACATTATAAAACTTATTGAGTAGAAATTATCGTGTGTGTGTGTGTGTGTGTGTGTGTGTGAGAGAGAGAGAGAGATTTAAACCTGTTTTAATTTATCCTGCTTGATGTGTATCCATTTTCTTTCCCCTGAAGGGAAACGAGTGTTCTATCCAGTAGTGTTTAGTTTATATAATCCTGCCATAGTATATGGGAATCTTGATTTGACGCCGCCCATTGAACATCAGTTGGTATGTAGCTAGATCATTTTTCCTATTCTCTTTATTTTGTGGATTGAATAAACCTGTATTTAATATTATAACTCTGCTGCATCATTTACAGATTCATAAAAAAGATGCTGGATTCTGGAGGGACTTTGGATTTGGAATGACGTGTCAGTACCGCTCAGACTTCCTCACTATCGGTCAGCTGCCATGCAACCGAGTAACATTATCTAATTTAAGTAAATGTGTGTGTTTTAATATGGCATTAAGTTTTTGTCATTAACATTCCAGGAGGATTTGATCTGGAAGTGAAGGGTTGGGGAGTGGAGGACGTCCATTTGTACAGAAAGTATCTGAGGAGCGAGCTGATCGTGATGCGCACGCCTGTTTCAGGTCTCTTCCACCTGTGGCACGAGAAGCTGTGTGCAGACGAGTTAACGCCAGAACAGTATCGCATGTGTATCCAGTCCAAAGCTATGAACGAAGCTTCTCACTCTCATTTGGGCATGTTAGTGTTCCGCGAGGAGATCGAAAACCACCTCCGCAAGCAGGCCTACAAAAGTCAGAGCAGAGCAGAGGATTGAAAAAGTTACAGTAAACCTGCTCACAGTAAGCACAGTCTTGACCACACTGAGTTTTGTCCAGATATAGCTATATTAATTAGCTACATTTTCTGAAATAATGAGAAGATATTTTATTAATTAAAATGAAGGATCACAGGTATCAACTAAGAATAAATATGGTTGGACTAAGTTAACAAAATGAAGTGCTGTATAGGATCCCACTTTGTGTGAAAGATGATCGTTATTCCTGTTCTGAAGGTCCATTTAGATTTTTTTTATTTTATTGGCCATTTTAAAATGACCAATTAAGTTGGTGCTTTTATGTTCAGCCACGCCTAACCTAGGCATGTTACTGGTTATCATATGCTAGTTTTTGTTTGTTTTTTAAACTACAGTTACTTTTTATTTGCATTAAGTATTAAAATTGTGTGTTGTGTTAATGAGGCAGTTTTTTAAAAGGTGATGCTACTAAACAAGACAATCAGTTGTAAATGGATATGAACAAAATGCTAAGAAGGAATTTAAACAAGGAAATGTAACACTTAAACTCCAGTTCAGCAAGCATCAGATTCAGCGGGTGAAAAACACCGGTCACTGCATGTGAAGTGGGTAAATGCTCACTTCACCCCAACTGGTTTTGTGTAAGCGCGGACCATTATTAATCCCTAGTAGCCATTTAGTTTCCATTCATAACATGTTTTTTTTTAACAGTTAAACAGTTGAGGCTACTAATTCAAGTCTGGCATCTGTAGCATCTCAAAAACAGCACAATGCAATGGTGAAGGCACCTTTTTTCAAATAAAGATGGACAGCAGTCTTTCAGCTTTGTATTGACTTCCGTTTGTAATGATGTCCATTGTCAAAAACATGTATAGTACACCAGCTCTCAGTCACTGGCACACAGTTTGGACAAAATCAGTTTAATGGGTGAATTATGGGTCTTCTTTACACAGGTCTTAAGTCTTCATTACCTAATTACCTAATACAGTAACGTTTCTGTTTCTACCATGATTCATAAAGTCTAGTGAACACCACTGTCTTTCACAGCTCTATAAAAATGCTGATATATGGTGGAACTTACCACCACTCTATAATTCTCAGTTTCTTAATTTAAGATATACAGAATAATACGCATGTATTCTTATTTATACAAGAAGAAGAAAAAAAGAATAGGAAATAAAAAGGAAGTCATTCATCTGCCTGCCTGAAAAGTTCAAAACCATTTCAAATGACAGGTGCTTTATTTTATTATTATTTTTAATTATCACATCAGTGCGCTGATTGCTCTGGCCATATGTCCATAGTCTTATAAACCTCTTTAAGGAAGAACAAAGCTGTGTCCTCAGATTCCCTGGAAAATGAAATAAGAAAATTGTCAGTAAAAAAGAAAAGATTCCAACATATTTCTATCATTGGACACTACGTTGTATGAAACATACCAGTAACACAGGTGACTCTGGAGAGCAAAGAGGTATTCGTTGAAGCTCTCAATGGGCTTCTCTTGCAGGACATAATCAATGCGACGACCTCCGTTCAGCATGCCCACCTTCACCCGAGTTTCTTCCTCCTTTACAGGCTCAGGACTCTCCATCACTAGCTTATCGTCATCTGTACACACATTTGAATAATTATCATTGCTTACAAATCTTGCAAAGAAAAAATGTAGCTGAGAAAACTTCTCAAAGCTCACCTTCTTTTTGCATTTCCTCTTCTTCTTTTATCTGACTGGCCACTATGGCCAGCTGTTCATGCAGCTTTGTGGAGGCAGTATGAGCACGAGCAAAATCATGCAGGGTCTGCCATGCAGTCTTTAAAGAACTGATGAAGCCCTGCTTCAAGTCAGAACCCATCCTGGACAGGCTCTCCTTTAATTCTGAAGAAAAGAAAATACCAAACGTTGGTGGTGTTAATCATGATTAGATACAAAATCTAAAATATAAATAATTCTACCATACACACCAAGATGAAGCCTTTTCCTCCCTTTATGATGAGGAATCAAAACTGGCTCCAGTTCTATGTCTGGTAAAATCATTGGCTCGAGCCTGTATGCCACTGGATCCAACTGACAACAGAGAACATTTTATGTTTAAACTAATCAGATAACTGGCACAGACCTAATTTCAATATAAAACTAATTCCCTGTAATATTATCGATAAGCTAACAAGTTAATCCATTGTTACCAGTCATGTACAGGGGTGATAAACATTTTTACACGTGGTTGAAAACTGAGTTTCAAAATAAAAACTTTTTACTTTCAAAAAGGTAATGACAAATATAATAAATTTTGGGATGTGTTGAAACATACCGGATGATAAATGTTAAAGAAGCCTTTGCAGGTGGGTAGCTGGTACGTCTCCTCGAGTTTCTCCACCCCTCGCACTGTCAGAAACATGCCGATAGGAGAGCCGAGTGCGAAGAAATTGACCGGGTCAAAGTCCAGAGCATGATACACCACAGACACCTATGGGGGGGGAAAAAACACTTAATGTCAACAACTACTGTCTTCCATTTCACAAAAGAAATAAAATTAATTAAACTGTCCCAGGTCATATGGTCCACTATGACCTATAGCCCTGAAGTGTACATAAAATGAGTGCAAATATTAAGAGCTCGTCTGTAGCTTTGTAATTTGTATAGCAGGTTTCTTATCCTTTAGGGAAGAAGGATAGTTGCCAGGTTAGCTTCTTCAGTCTTGTTAGTTTCTGTTCTACTCTCTCCACCACAACTTTATTATTTTTGTTTATTCCATTTTTTCTAACTTCAAATGTGCTTGTACAAAGTGACAAAATAAATGCCAATTGTATAACCTGTTTGTGGGGAAACACTGGCTGTAATCACAAGGCAATAAATCTAAGATATATATATATATTTTTTTTTTTTTACAATAAGCATTCAGCAGGGCTGCCAACGTAGAAGTGATAATGTGCTGTAATATGGATGCACTAGGGAACATTGCGCTGCATTCACAATTCAACCCACATTGTTCAATTCTGATTTTATTGGTCAGATCAGATTTGCATATCATGACAGTTCATGTTTATAATTACAAGTGACTTTTATCTTACTTTAATGTGGACACATCTGTCCTTGAAATAGCATATGCGTACATCCATACGTCTTTGCTTGCATGTTGCCTGTTTGAACTTAGAATTAAGACTCCATTAGCTGGCACTGCAGACAAGTTCATTTATGGCTACGCTTTGTTATTTCCTCTGACATTCTTTCAAACATTGCTCTATTTATGTAGGTTTCCTCCAGTTTTGCTTGGACTTATTGCTCCAGATATCTACAAATTCACCGATTTCACTTTCCCTCTGCTGTGCCCCACTGTTGAAATTAAATGCCTGTGCTGCCATTGCTGACTGATGATGTCAGCCTGCTACACATGTGCAGAGGAAAAATGTCGCATGAATTCTAATCTGACGGTTCAAGTCGCATGACCACGTATTGTATAATGTAATATATATCCGAAATAGTACAATATATGAAACTGACCCGGAGTCAATCTGAAAACGTGTTGGAAATGTGAACGTAGCTTTTCCCATGATCATTAAGATAGGCCTAGAACTTTACCTGCCCAGTGCCAATTTCAAAGCAGTTGTAATCCACATGCATGGACGACATAAGCCTGCCCACTGGGACTTTGGAGCTGGTAACGGTTGTGGTTGATTCAGTGTGTTGAGTGTTTGAAACTTCTTTAATATCTTCTTTAGCTACAACCTTCTCTCTTGCAGCCTGTTGTGCAGCCTAAAAAAATCACAGAGAAAAATGGGTTTGAACTATCTGCATTAATTAAAAACTCTCAAACAGTATCTGCTTTACATGAACATAATGTTTACCTGCTTTGCTGCCTTCTCTTTAACAAACTTTGCAAGTTTTTTGCGTGGGCCCAAAGGAATACCCATTTCTTTTAAATCATCCACTGTGCACATAAGCTGCAGAGAGACAAACAGGGAACAAGAAAGAGAGCGTGGGAGAGAATATCAGCATAATCTGGCTTACCAAATGAATAAATGCATAAGTTTAAAAATAATTTTAAAAATCATCAATGATTGCTCTTACCAGTGACTCAACATCAATCTTCTCCTGTTCGAAGGTGCTGAGGTACTCAGACAGGCCCAGCTGCTCTAGAACAGATGACAGATTAGCCACATCCTCTTCCTCCTCCTTTGATTCCTCTGCTACAGCCGGGCTGAATACCTCAGTGGCCTGGGGGACAGGAGGACTCGCCTAAAACAAACACAAGTCATTCATTCACTCTGCTGCTACGGAATTACATAGTAGTTGCAGACATGGGGTGCAAGCCGAAATCCAAAATAAACACAGCTTTCTAAAGCTCTAGTTTCAATTATAGATACAATGGCTAGCCAAAGAAAATTGTCAAATTATTGGCCTGAATCAAGCAAACAATACAATTACTGGAATTGGGTTAAGAGCTGTCCAACACGTTATTAAAACCAGGTGAATTTGCACTGTAAAAAATAAATAAATCATCAGGAGGACTCATAGCTATGTTTAGAAATAAAACTAAGAGCATTTCCACACAGAGGAACCACATGTTAGCGAGACCAATCAAAGGAAAGGGGCTTCGATGGACAAAATGTCATTCAGTCTGATGAGTTCAGACTGATCCTATATTCCAGAGTAAAGGGGATATCAGGGTAAGAAAGGAAGCACATGAAAGGAAGTGCTCGTCATGCATAGTGCCCACTCATTGTACAAGCCTCTGGAGGCAGTGTTATGATCTGGGGTTGCTTCAGTTTATCAGTCTAGACTCAGCAATGTTATGTGGCAATAAAATGAAGTCAACTGACTACATGAATGTACTAAATGACCAGGAAATGTCATTAACTGATTTTCTTCAAATTGTGAAAGGGGTTTCAAAGTTCCCAGCATGAGGAATCGTTTCAGAGATGACTGATAGAAGTGAGACTGGCCAGGCATTTTGACATGAAAAGTGCACTGCAAAATATTTCAAAAGATCCAAAAGGTACAACGAGGTACAGATGATGCTCACACCAGTTCAAAACATCTGATGGCCATCGGAAAGGGTAATGGAGTCACAAGTGGTTACTTTCAAGAAATTATACTCGGACAACTCCGCTTTCTGACCCATAAAACGTCCACCTAAAATCACTACAGTTATGCTCAGCAGCAAGCAATGTATGTAGCTTAATCAATATCATGATACTCATCTTAAATACCTGTTTAACTTCAGGCTGAGTGTTCTCATTTGGAGTTGAGGCAGAGGACAGGTTCTTCTGATTAGACAATAGGTCGAAAAGAATTAAGGAGCCTACAAGTACAACAATTACAGGTTACAATAAAGCAAAGGTTCAATGGTGCTCTATGAATACAGCATAAAATACTTGAGAAACTGTTTCACAGAGCAGGTTATTCATACAGGAGAAACATTTATACCTAGACTGTGTCCAGCTACTGACACACCCCCTTTGAATTCTGGGTTTCTCTGCATGAATAGGGCATAAAGTCGGTTAATCTCAAAAGCCACAGTGTCCATGATGGTTTGGCAATACGTCGGGCTGTTGTAGAACAGAACATCTAAGAGGGTTTCATTGGTAAAGTGTCGAAGGCGCACAGTGCTCGGTAAGGTGATCTTCTTTATCCGCCTTTACAGGAAACAAAATAAGCTATTTCAGTATTTAGTCAGCTTTGCACAAGCACACAAATCAGTTCCGTCTTAATAATAATTTAAGTCACTAGACACCTTGTGCTATAGCCAAACAAAATAGTCAAATTATTGGCCTGCGTCAAGGAAACAATAAAATTACTGGAAGAGCTGGGCAACAAGTTATTAAAACCTGGAAAAATAATGCCTAACCATTGACTTGGAAGAAGCAATGTGGTCGAAAAAAATACTATATATAGACTTGTGCTATATATGCACAGGTCCCAAATGATAAAGCAAGAAAAACTTGTACTAGGGATTAAAAACATGTTTAAACTGGGAAGTGCTGTACTGTACTGTATGTCAAAATTTGTAAATTATTGAACAGTTTGAAGTTGCATCTGAATTCAAAAATTTATACCTGTCCACTCCTGTGGCGTCTCCATGCAGAGCTCTGTGCCAGTGCACAGGAAGAAACTCCACACGGCTTATAACATGGTCATCTAGAGGCTTCTTAAAATGACTTTGCAGCAGCTTCAGGGAAACACTTCGGAAATCATCCACTGAGAGCCGTTGGGAATACACAGGCGCAAAGACACAGGAACAGAAATAGTTTCAGTTTTTATTACACTAACAACTTATTATTAAAAATAATTATCTTTTACTCTGCAAATTTACGACTAGAAAGAAGAGAATAAATAGCAACGTCCCTGTCTGACTTATTAGAAGTTCATAACATTAGCCATTTAATCATAGAAATAAATCTGCTAAAATGCTTTTGGATCTTACCACATTCCACCATGCTCCTGAACCGCAGGTCACACACGGGACCAATGCCATGCACCATAAACACCAAATGGTCCACTTCTGGCATTTCACCTAGTGAAGAGATGGCAGCATGGAGTACTGTATAACTGTTTCAAACTAAGCTTTATGACAAAAAGATGGTCATGGTTCTTATACAAGCCTTGCACCTCTTATAGCAAGTGCAGCAGATAGCTGACAACAGAACAGGAATTTAATTATGTTTAGTGACTGTAGGAACTGAGTGATTAAAGTGTTCCACTCACCATCAGGGACTTCATCGTGGTCATCATCCACTCCTCTCTTCACCACTCTGGGCCGAGTCTGACCATCCTGTGTGGTGCCCCATTCATCAGGCGTGGCTGTTGGCTGAAACTGCACTATGACCTGAAATGTGCACCAATACATTTTACATAGACATGACAAAGCAGCTCTTTAGTACACATCCTATCTAAAATGATGCTTGGATGACTCAGTTTAGCAGCATACCTTCGGATTGTGCATAACAATTGTTTCCCCTGAGGGAAACTCCAGCCGGCGGTGCCACTGATTAGTGCAGACAGCTTTCTTATATTCCGCCTGTCAAAACGACAAACATTCCCATAGCCTCACGCACTTCTCTTATTGCTAGCTGAAACTAAAGCATGTATGATTAATCAGAGTAAAGCAGCAGCAACAAAGAGTTCATAGTGCCCCCACTGATCTAATCAAGAAATAATTCCTGTCCAGCGATGTGAAGTACCTCCAGTTTGTCACTGAAGTCCTCAGAATAGGGGATAAAGCGGCTGTCGGTGTCTCCTTTGTAGAACCAGGTACACCGGCGCACCTCAGTGGGCTCTTCCTCCCAGTACACAGAAGTGCGACTGCGGTCATAAAGCAGCACATCATAGCGGCCACCATCTGTACTCACGATCACATTCTCCGGGTCTGGCTGGACTGAGAAACCAAAGTATACAAAATATTTTTTTCACTTGTAACATTCAGGGCTAGGATGCTGTTTCAACCTTTGATCTATAGCATGATTGCATTACACTGCCAATATTTAGTTTTGAGTGATGATACAACCATTCCAACAACCATTCAACTTGTGAACAGTGAGTGTACACTCTGAGCAAATATCATGTATTTTTCTTAAATCATTAAAATATGGCATAAGCCTTGTTTAGACAGGATTTCATTTACATAAGAAGCTGGAATGATTCCATCATTTGCAGGTGCTGCTCTAATTTTTTTCCTCTCCACATCTGGCATGTCTGTGTTTTTCTTCCTCCTCCCCTTATAAAATTAAAGATTTGATTACTTGCTGTGTTTGTCTGATCATTTTAGTCACATCTGGATGGACGCGTATGTAGCTTTGCAGGCAATTTCTGCCTCTTGCATTGGAAGAAAAACTTTTTGATTGCTAGTACTCAGCATAATTGGTCACTGGGGGCAGCCATTTCATGAATCACAAAACAACAAATGCTTTTGAGAAATCTGTTACAAACTTTCTTGATATTTAATTACAGAACCTTTCCATGAAATTAAATATAAAACATGAGAGTTTTATCACAGAGGAATATATGTAAATATATGTATATGTATTTTTTTCTAAGGGTTTTTACTGGAATGAAATTAAAACATTTTGTTTAGGTTGTCATTTGGATTCATACATTACAGAATTAAGTGATTTTAAAAAAATACTCACATAAAAATGGTATACAGTAGCTTTCGACTAGTAAAGCTCACTTATTTGTTGTTCAGAAATAGATAACGAAAATGTAAACGGATCGTGTGCGCGCACATAAATAATGGAATCCAACAATCAAATTTTTTTAATTATTATTAAGCACAGGCTCTGTGTTCTTAGTGATTGTTGATTGTATCCAGCATTTCTCCATTTCCAAGACTTTCAGCACATAACTGAAAATATGTGGAAAAGATGAAAATTGACCTGGACCAAGGAAATGAGTGTAAATTTTTAACTACTTACCAGAATGAAAAGTCTCCTCCAGTTTTATGGAATCCAGGATACTGAAGGGAAGCCAAACTTTCTTGGACTCCACTTGTTTGCAGTAAAACCAATGAGGCTGAACAGGCTCATAGACATTATACTGAGAGTATTGCATCATGGGGTTGGCTGGAACCATAGGTCCTGCAGGTCCTGCCATGCTATGTCCTGCAGGTGGGGGCGGAACCTGTGAAGGGGGAGGCTACAGAGAGACACAGTAAGCTACTGAGAACATGGGCATACTGTAGCTTTCTGGAAAATTACGTCTTACAGATACAGAAAGGCCTTTATTAACAGTGTAAAAAGATGAAATGAGTCATGTTAAATACTGTAATCAACTCAAAGATTCACTTCTAGAAGTGGGTAATATGGCAAAAAAGTATATCACTATACTTAGGGACGGTGGTGGCTCAGTGTGTTAAGGCCCTAAGTTACTGTTTAGAAGGTTGGCAGTTTGAGCCCTAGCTCCGCTAGGCTGCCGCTGTTGGGCCCTTGAGCAAGGCCCTTAACCCTGTCTGCTCCAGGGGTGCCGTAAAAATGGCTGAGCCTGCGCTCTGACCCCTGCCTGCTAACAAAGCTGCGATATGCAAAGAATAATGAATTTTACTGTGCAGTAAAATATATGTGACAAAAAGCCTGAACTTAACTTAAATATTTTGTGATATAAAATACATAAAGACATGTAGCGCTGCCAAATCAGTAATACAGCACTTTTAAATGACAACCTAACTTGACAGCCTCACTTGAAATGACAAACCTAACTTGAAATTAAAAACTAAGTTGGTCTTAACTTAGTCTACATTATTTCTTTGAAAAATATTAGAAAAGCATTATGTAATGTAAGGGACCACAACACTAACATTAATTTGTCAAATCGGCCACTCCATCCATGTCATTAAGTTAGGATTTATAGCTCATAATCACCATATCAAATGTGTTTCTGTGTAAAATCATAAAAAATCTGATTATAGCATCTCATAATATTAGGCAAATACAACTTCAGACAAACAACAACATACAAATATTCTCACTTTTGCTTTATTTATTTAACAAAAATGAAGCCAAAAAGAAAAAAAATCTTGTACGCAATACTAAGTACCATATGATTCAATAGCTTGTAGAGACACCTTTGGTAGCAATAAGTTATTAAATAGTTAATAAATAATTCTTTCCTTAATCAGTCTCTCACATCTTTGTAGACAAATTTTGGCATATTCTTCTTTACAACATTATTTCATTTCTCTATAATAATTCATAATCATTAATTGAAGAGGGAGTGCTTTTGCACATGACTATAGAATTACAGACCTTGCTCAAGGCCCCGGTAACGGCTTTCTTGCAGTTTTACAATTTAAATTTACAATTTCCTAGTCATTCATAAGGAACTTTAAGGAACACTACAGTCGTTTTAATTCCCACTGTATTAATCATATACATTAAGCTTTGACAAACGAGAAGACATACCTGGATAAATGTTGGGGGTGCGGATGGGAATGTTGGAGGTGGTGGGGTCTGAGTGTAGGGATTGAAATGCTGTGTTGTCTGATGAGGAAGTTGCTGCTGTAGCTCAGGAGCCATGATATAAGGACTGGCTTTGCTACTTGTCGCTGTGTGACGATATGGATTATAGGGCAGCTGGCTGGCCTGGGGGGGCGGAGTAGCTGTCATGTTAGGAGATGGAGTGCGTGTGCTGATAGGGTTCTGGTAAACTGCATTGCCATACTGCTGCGAGGAGTTTACATGAGAAATCGGGGGGTTTGGTGGAAGACTTGCAGCACTGGACACTAGTGAAGAAGCGGCGGTTGGGCCAACAGAAGAAGCAGGAGGCTGGGGTGGCTTGGGCCCTATTGAAGCAAACGGATCGCCAGTGCCTGCAGGTGCCGAAAAATAGCTGAGCGTTGATGGCTGAGATGCTGTTGTTGAGGTCTGACCAAGAAAGCTGTCTTCTTCACCAACTTCACTTGCATCATCTGTAAAAAGAAAAAAAGACAATATAGCAGTCATGGTTTGATTCTGCAATCTTGTTTAAAGGTAAAAACAATAGAATGAATAATGTATATGATAAAATGGTAAAATGTCTTTTGGTCAGATCTACAGATATAATAACATCTAATTATTTTATATAAACATTCATTCATATTCAGTAGATGCGTTTACATAGACCTAATATTTCACTAATAACTGAAATAATAGCCCAATCAGAATAAAAATGCATGATGTCACCAGATCAATCTGAACATTCTGGCCCTGAATATTATTAGTCATGTAAAAGCTTGATCAGCTTGATCGCTCTTGTTGGAATAAATATATTCTTTCTGCATTTTTGCCCCATACTGTGGGAATAGTAGGTGAAATTACAAGATTTCAGGAGGGACATTTTTCTTCCATTCCTGATCCTTAAACTCCGCGAGAACAAATCTTTTGCTTCAGACTTTAAAGCATCCTGGTCTTTTGTAGAGGAAGGAGCTCTGGTTGGATCAGACTTCAAATACACTATCCAATTATAGGTGTAACTGAATTCTCGTGACTAGTCATAACACAGAAGGTCGGCTTTCTCAGGAAAGATAAGAAGACGACCATAAAATTGAAGAAAACAAAAACAACAACTTCTGATTAAAAACTACCAGCAAGTTTATTGGAAGTTGGTAGGAAGTCAGAGACAAGGAGAACAGACCAGAGTTCAGGATCAAACCGGGATCCTCAAGCTCATAAATGGCAATGATCAGTAACTGCTTCAAATGATATTTGCACTACTAGAATTTTTATTTTAGTTTACTACAGTATGATGAATTGTATACAGTCAGATGTACTTTTTGCATTAATTTTGCAAATCAAAACTCAGCAAATCAAACTCAGATCCAAGTTAATAAATTACTATGGTTCAGGGAGTAAAAAGGTAAAGGTAAAAAAGGATTTTAAAAAGATTAAATCAGTGTTGCTTCCTACAGAATTATTCCGTCCAGTCTGCATTTTATTAATTGAAAATTAAAAGTGTTTAACCTTAAAAGTGATGAAAGTAACATTTTTAAAGGTTACATTTTAAAAATCGTAACTGCTGAATTCAGTGAGGGAAAATAACTCCATAAATCGCTGAACCTAAGATTCATGACCTGAATATTCAACCTGAGTTTATAGTAATAGTCCAAATAGTAAATAGTAACATGTTTCAGGTCGTTTTCATAACAACAAAAAATGTAACTTACACAGGTCCATCTACACAAGCTGATACTTAGCTAGCTAGCCACACGCTAAACTGAATGCAAAGAGGAACCAAATTTAGGCTTTATCCGGACGAAAATAAATAATTTCTATGTAATAAATCATAACGTTCTGCATTAGCGTTGACAGTTGGCAAGTAAGTCAGTGTAAAATATGTGCTATGTCTGAGGAAAAACACACAGAGTCCTACAGACCCGTCATCATTTAGCTACAGCAGCTAACTACAGCATCACTGTTAATCCCCTAACGCTTTCCGCTCCGTTTCCAGCAGCTTCTCTTACCTCCGGATAAAACCGCTGGATCAGTGGCTTGACTGACAGGAATGAACGGCAGATTAAAATTAAATTCCGGAGCTGTGGAAAAGAGCAAATTCGCGCTCGAGCTGGGGACATTGGTTTTCCTTTCAGCCATTTTTAATCAAATATTACACGTAGCTTGTTCCCAGTGCCGGATCCAACCAGCAGAGTTCACCAAACTCTTCCGTAATCGTCAGAACGACAAACAACCCTGGGCCTTTAATCACCAATCCCTATATCATTCACACTCAACTACACTAAACCGCAATCCTGTGTTGGTAAGCCTTTACACATGCAATAGAACTCCACCGGAACAGTTCACGCCATCATAATGACGCTGCAGGCCAAAGTAATCTATCATAGAGCATTCAGAAACAAAGATCAACTGTTTGTGACTGCTTTCTGCTGAAACATATGCCATAATATATGTCAGGGAAATTTAATTTAAGGAGACACGGTGATGGCTGATAGCACTGGCACCTCCAGGGTCTATGTGCATGGAGTTTGCATGTTTTCGTGCTTCTCGTGGGTTTCCTCCAGGTGCTCTGGTTTCCTCCAACAGTTCAAAGATTGTTGACATGTGTACATGAGATTAGTATGCAGATTAGTACAACTTGTGTTCCCAAATTGCCTGTAGTGTGTGAATGTGTGTGTGTGCGTGCATGTCCTGCGATGGACTGGCACCCCGTCTAGGGTGTACCCCGACGCATGCCCTGAGTCTCCTGAGGCCACCCACAACCCTGTATACAGGATGGAGTGGTATAGATGATAAGACTATCTTCAACTGCAATCCTGGAGGCTAGGGGTCCAACACAGTTTGGTGATTATTCTGCCACATATCTGATTCAATGGGTGTGTAAAGGTGTTGGTGAATTACAAGCTGTGCTAGACAGTAGCCTTCCAGGACTCAAGTTAAGATCCATGGTATATGTAATAATAATAATCATCATCAGTAACAGCATCATCTTCATCATCACCCATTCATTTTCCATATCGTTTGTCATATGTAGGGTTGCAGGCAGCCTGGTGTCTTTCCCAGGGATCTCAGGGCCCAAGGCAAAGAACAGCCAGGGTGGGATGCCAACCCATCAAAATTTTCAAGTGTTATCAGTATATATAATTTAAACACTTCATAATCCCAATTAAACCAGTTATTTGAGTCTATTTCATATATGATTTCTATAAATTCTAATTCATATACAATGTACTTTGAATCAATCTAAGATGCAGGTTGTAATACTACAAAATATATTGTTGCATAACCCTTATGCAGAATCCTATATGATAAAATTGTAATGGGGTGTGATTGTAAATGAGTGGCATACAGTAAACAAATGGGATTTGGAAATGAATTGCTGAAAGAATTTATTTAGTAGGTTATACGTGTGCATTCTGGAATTTTTGGTAAGACACAGAAATGTCAGTTTTGTAAAATATATGCTTTTTGGAAATTCCATTGCTGATTAATTCCCCAGTTTGCTTTTATAAAACCATATATCTGAGAGATGTTCAGTGGGCAAGGTTCTGTGCAGGCCACGAAAACTGTAATGCTACAGAATACAAAGACATTCTAGATAACTACAGTATGCGCATCCAACTTTGTGGCAACAGAAGATCCACATGTGACTGTGATGGTCCACGTCACATACTGCCACATACTGTCCACATACCTTTGGCTGCAGAGTGTAAATGAACATACTTAGGCGGATATGATATATTTGTCTGGCAAACTGATTTTCAGTCAACGTGACACTGGGATAAGTGTAAAAAACAACTTTATTCTGAAGAAGCAAAGTACACTATATGGACAAAAAGTATTTGGCCAAACCTGGTAATTATTGAATTCAGGTGTTTTAGTCGGGCCCCTTATCCCCAGTGAAGGAAAATTCTAATGCTTCAGCATACCAAGACATTTTTGGACAACGCTATGTTTCCAACTTTGTGGCAGGTTTGGGGAAGTATAATCTCCAGTGCACAAAGCAAGGACTATAATTTGATGAGTTGGGTGTGGAAGAACTTGACAGGCTCACACAGAGCCCTGACCTAAACCCCATCGAGCACTTTTGGGATGAAGCTCCCAGTGCCTCATAAATACTCTACAAAACGAATGGGCACAAATTCCTACAGAAACACTCGAAAATCCTGTGGACAGCCTTCCAAGGAGAGTGTAAGCTGTTATAGTTGCAAATTAGGGAACCATATTGAAGTATTTCTATTTGGACACAATATCATGGCAGGTTTAGCCAAATACCTTTGTCCATAAAGGGTAAGGAGAGGCCTTAGACTGTGAGGCATTGCTATACGCACGCGCCACGGGTCATGTGACTTTTTTTCTGCGTGACGTCATTTTCCCGCCACGGTGAGTCGCGTGCGGGTCCGGGCGGAGGGTGCTGTGAAACGTGCTTGGAGCAGCATTGTTAGCACTTTTTTTTGTGTTGTATTTAATTTCATTAATATTTAATTGTCCGAGACTCATGGCTATGCCTTCTGCTGAGGACTGGATCAATAACCCCCTGGGTGTAGTCGATGGGATTTTCGGTAAGAGACAGGAACCAAGTCTTGTTAAAGCATTGCTGTGTCCCGGTGCAGCAGTTAGCTCGCTAAACACACTGACACGTTAGTGTTATTGCCGTGTATGATTTAAACCGGTGTGTTTCTGTGTAATTATGCGCATTAAGCAGAGTTAGCATGATTGGCTAGCATTGTGTCTCATAGACTAGTAGCATGCTAGTTAGTAGAGCTCAGTCACAGGTCCGAAACACAAAGTCTCATGTTTAGCACATGTTGGCTTTATACACATTTCTTTGTGTTTTTCAGCTGAGTGCAGCTCCAGTCCAGACTGGGAGAAGAAAGTAGTGGAGTTTTTCAAAGAGAAACTGAAAGTAAACGACGCACAGTCCTGGGTAAATGTTCCATTCGTGTGTGTGTGTGTGTGTGTGTGTGTGTTGCTTACCTGGCTCATTAGATTTGTGTGTTTTTGTGCATTATGTGAATGTAATTAACACACTGACGATGTTTAGGTTCCCTCTCTGAATGATGTGCCTCTGCACTACCTGAAGCCCAACAGCTTAGTGAAGTTCCGCTGCATGGTCCAGGACATGTTTGATCCTGAATTCTTCATGGGGGTTTATGAAACAGTGGATCCTTCAACAAATGCGAAAGTAAATCAAATGCATCAATGCATTTTGTTTTTTTTAACAGCTCTGCTTTCTCATGTGCTTATGTGGCACATCCATACTTTCAGTTTGTTGACACATCAGTTTTTTTCTTTCTGTTTTGCCATTGAGGTTTCTCACAAGAGTAATTTTTTTCCATCTTGGTTAAATATTGCTGTCAAGGATGATATTTCAACTTTTCTTAATGGTCATAAGGGTGAATCAAAAATTCACACACACTGTCTGCCAAATTTATTTTAATTACCTTTTAGAAAAGACACAATTTTCAACATAATCTCCTTGCTTTTCAATACATTTGTCCATCCTTCAATACGCTACTGTAGTTACTTAATAAAAAAAAAACGTTACTGTCTTCACTTCTTCATCAGAAGTGAATCTTTGTCCTCATAGGGATGCTTGCAGGGGACTAAATCGGTAAAAATCTGATGGAGCAAAATCAGGACTATAGGCAGGATGCGTGAAAATGTTTAAACGAAGATTTTTCAGAATGTCGACAGTGTGGGTAGAAGTACAGTATGTGGATGTCCATTGTCATCCAAGATCGCAACACCTATGAATAGCAGTCCTATGCGTTTAATCCAAAGTTTATTGACGAAAAAGTAGCTGAACTTAAAAAAAAAAAAACTAAAAAAAAAGAAACCTTACACCTTGATCCAAAGGCTTCAGCACTTCAATAATCATCTCACTGTGATGAGCAGTGTTGCTTGTTGAGCCTTTTTTCCTGCTAATGTTCTAATACTGGCCCTTGAGAATCTCAGAAAACTGCAAGCATAAATTTTTTTAGCTGATGTTTGACTTTTTAACTTTTTCTTGGTCAGCAATCGATATGCCGTTTACTCTCAGGCTTGTAGTGATAAATTCATATCTCATCAGCAGTAATGATTGTAAGTAACGTTTGCTTTCCTTAGAGTATCGGTCCAAATTTATGTTTGCGGATATCCAAACGCTTCTGTTTATGTTCCTCCGTGAGTTGTTTCCGCACCAGGTACACCCTCAGACCACATAAAACTTTTTTTCGTGCAAATCACAAGGGATGCATCCATTTTTGCTCACACCACATTTACAAATGAAGTGATGTATCACGTTCACACCTGCACAGCAGTGACTGGGGACACAGTAGCCTTAAAAGAAAAGTACTGATAAGACAATCCAACAGAAGTTTTAATATAACAGTTGTGTGGTATCTTCGACCCACCGCAGGTTTCACTGAAATTTGCTTCAAAGTTGATGGAAGATGCATGTATTTAGTACAGAAGCGTACATATATGGTGAAACTTATTTTTTTATGTTTGTGTTTATCTTTCAGGTGTTGAGGTGTGGAAAGTACAAGGATGTTACTGACTGTGGGGTGAGCAATCATATAGGGATTGTTTATTTAACATTTCTGATTACCAAAATGTTTATGCTTCTAAATAATTTTTCCTTTGAGAATTGAGCTTGTTAAAATGCAGTCAAGTCTTCTTACAGTGTTTTCTTTTTATGTTTTTATTTAAAATAAAGGTTAATTGTTCATGTACACATGTTAACTTAATATTGACTCTTGAAGGTTTTGATTAAAATGAACCACAGTAACAATAAATTATGAAAGTCAACTGCAGATTCATTGTACTTTATAACTCCATTATTTTTTTGCTAAGAATTACTTTCTGTGAATTTTTTTCTTCTTGATATGTATCATATACGGCGAATACTTTCCCAACCCAGACTTTTATATCAAACATAAATGTGTCAACTTTTAGCAGGTGGATTTCGACTCAAGAAATGCTGTCACTTCAGAGAGACAAACATTTTATTGTGTCCCTATCCCGGGAGAATCTCAGTGGGTGAAGGAAATATCCTTTTGATGGAAAGCTGTCAACTTTTAGGCAATTTTTATTTATTGTATTTGACAAGCATAGAAATTTTTAGACTGCACGAGAAGTCTTCTGGTGTTGGGAAGTCTTTGTCTTTAACTATTCTGAACAGCTATGCTGGTGCCAGTCAAGCTCGAGTAGTACCTTCCACATCCTACACCCCAAACAGGCATAAACGCAGCTATGAAGAGGATGAAGAGATGGATGCGCAGTCTCAGCAGAATAAAGAAATTACTGGTATTTTTTTTATTACCGCATGCAGACTTGACAAAATATTAAATAAAATTATCTCACAATGTTAGACATGTTTTTTTTTTTTGTTTGTTTGTTTGTTTCAAACAAAACCGAAAGTTCAAGAGCTTCTCAAAAAGTTTTCTGACGTTGTTTCTTCTCACAATAGGACCACAGAACGTATCTGACTCCCACAGGAATATGGACTCGAAACGCTTGGAGACCGAAGCTCCTAGTCAGAACACCTCTCCCGCACACTGCTCGTCTACACTTGATCTCAACTTTCCTCTGCCTGGAGAGAGAGGTCCTGCCTGCCTGGTTAAGGTAGAACACTTTGTGCATCTTAATTTAATTCACAAACCATAATGATCAAGTTGCTAATCGTTTTCTCAGCTCTGTGCGCATAAAATAATTAATTAATCCTAAAATGTATGTTTTGCTTCCTTAAAATATATGAGATGGTATCAAAAAGTTTCGAGATTAGTTTTGTAACACGCCAACAGGTCACAGGGAGCACCGACCTTCATAAGTCATTGTGTCAAAAGACGTCGTCCTGTGTATATCAGGAGCTGTGCAACTGGTGCGAATCTGACCGTGTGCATTACCACATCTGCTATTTCATCATGGATAGCAAGATAAAACAAAGAGCGAACATGAATTTCTGTGTAAAACTGGGCAAATCTGCCACAGAGATGATTGAGTTCTTTGAGGTGTTTTGAGTGGCACGCGCACTTCAAGAGCGGAAGAACATCACTGGAAGATGACAAGGGATCATAAAGACCATAAAATTTCAAAACCATTTGGCAACGTGTGCATGACAATCATCAGAGAACCATCCACAACACTGCTGCCATTGTCTGTCCAGGGAATCCTCACGTTTGTATTTGAACATCCGCTGTGTTGCTGCCAAGCTCATCCCCAGGCTGGTGACCGGGGGCAGAAAGAACATTGCGTCGAAATCTGCCAAAGAACTCCATCAGTATGCCATGGATTACGTCCTTCTTGCCGAGGATCATTACCGGTGATGAAACATGGGTGTATGGGTACGACCCTGAGACAAAGCAACAGTCTTTAAAGTGAATAAGCCCATCATCTCCATGACATTTGTGGCATTGTGCATTGAGAATTTGTCCACAGGGGCGAGACTGTCTGTAGCGAAATCTACTGCCAGGTTTCAATGCGGCGAAAATTTTTTTTTTTGTAAACAGAGCTAATCCCAACTTTTTGATACTCTGTTGTATTTTTTTTTTTTTATTGATTCCTGGGTGGACATATCAGTAGGGTGTCTAGAACAAGCAGTGTGCGCGTTCATGCTATTAGTTTGGGATTGTTAGTTGCCTGGAGGACAAGAAGGTTCAGTAATCAGAAAATGAAAATTGAGCCCTTTTGATGTTTTAAAGTAGTAGTGTCTTTTTTTTTTTTTTTTTCCTCTCCATTTTACATTTGGTAAGTATGGCTATATAACTCATGATGCTGTGGCACATGTTGATGCTGTAACTACTGTATATCGCATGACACTCATTCCCAAAACCTGCTGCTGATCTAGTTGCTAGTAAACAAGTTTTGCTCAGCACATTAATATGCACAGATGACTGATAACCTCTTTTTTCAGGTTACCTCAGGGTTATATATCTTGAGAGAAAATATAATAATAATATATTGTTTGTGTAATTTAAGAAAAAGATCTAACAACTTGTAACTAAAATGCCCATGGTCAATGTTTTGACAATTAAAAGTAAGGTGTTTTCAAGACCATATATTCCTTTGAAGTTGCATTAATGCACTCACCTCGCTAAAGTGTGCTTACGTCTGCTTTTTTGAGATACAGAACTAAGTGAGCACTGTCTCTTTGTTTAACATTTGAAGGTGTACAACGAGTGGGACAGCTTCAAACTGAACGACATGCTGGAGGTCTTTGGCATTCTCTCAGTCGACCCTGCCCTCAGCATGGTAGCTGAAGACAGGTATGGCTTTTGTTTGTTCAAAACTATTTGTTTAAAACTTTCCATTTTGTTATGTTTTCAAGAACACAATTTTTACTTGAAGAGTAACGTGTTGCAGGGAGGCGTCATCTTTTCTGGACCCTTCAGAAGGCATGGAGACCGTGGAAGAGCAGAGAGCTCACAGTCCTCCTGCATCACTCGTGCCTCGACTACACATGCTGTACGCCGAGTCACTGCAACACAACAACCCGCTACTGCCCTCTGCCGTCTCAAAGGACAAGGGAACCTGTAAGACTGTGTACCAGATTTCCAATGATCTGCCTTGCTTTGTCACCTCACAAGATTTCTAATCTGCTTTCTCTACATCTTCTTTTCTCACAGTATTAAACAGCCTTATAAGCGAGATGAGCACAGTCCGAGCCGAGCTGCTTGCTTACCTCACACACATCTTCCTCGGTGACTCTCTGGCTGCTGAGTACCTCGTTTTTCATCTCATCTCCAGTGTGTGAGTGGATCATAGCACCGCCCAAAGCCTGAGTCTCTTAGGGTTATTTTGAATATGTAGGCTGTACGTCTGTCCAGTGTAATCCAGTTCAAGAAAAAGACACACTTGCAGTGTGATATTTTTTTGACCATTACAAAACCAGTCCTTATAGGATTTTTTTTTTTTTTTTTTAGCTTTATTTGCTGTTATATTTATCAAAAAAACATCAGAAAATCATGGGAAAAATTAAAAGTTTTAAAAAAAGTTTTAGTTAAAAAAACTGACTCCTTTTATTACTATAACTCCAAATATTATTTTTAGTCTGGATCCTGATGTTATCTATACTGATTTTGCACCACAGAGCTCATAAATTCTCAAATCTAACTTGTCAGTAACTTTTTTTTTTTTCTTTTCTTTTGGCCCCTATTGGCCCCATCTACTTTTGTTTAAAAACATCGGGGTTCAAGCCATGAGACCAGCCTCCACCTACTGATTACGTTGTAATATGAGAACCTAGATTTTTTTATTGTTCTTGTTAACCTTATGGGGGAAAAAAGAGGGAATGGATGAATATGGACGTGTCACAAGATGCGTAATAACAGGAAGTAACTTGTAACTTTAGATGTTTAATCTGCCTTTTGAGTGGCGCAGCAGTAAACTGCTCGCCCATATGATCCGGAGATCGCAAGTTCGATTCCCGGGTGATGCTACACCAGGTGATCCTTAGCCAGGAACTTGGGGAGCAGTTCCCTCAGTCGTACAGACATTAGCCGATCGTGGCCACCTGTGAGCTCACACAAGTGGAAGGAATCCGATAGCGCTTTCCTCAGAGTGTGTTACGCCGCTCCCTAACATGAGCAGTGGCTTCATGTGTATCGAAGGTAGCATGCTAGTTGGTATCTCTGGTTGGTATCTACCAAAGTTTAATCTTTAAAGCCATTATAAGCATGATTTGTTGTTCATAAATAAATAATAAAATGGCAAGCATTGCATGAGGTGAGGAGTAACACCGATGCTGTTATTGAAAAATAATAAGCTTCATCATGGTAAGAGAAATACTCTTCTCATCGGGACACCTCACACCACCCCATCTTCTAACAGTACACCCCTTTGCTTTTTAGTCATTACTTAGTCATTGTTTTAGTTCGCCGTATCTGTCTGTTAGTCATACTGTGAGCAGCGGGCATGTTGTTAACCTGTAACAGTTTATTCTGTCTGTCTTCATGGCCATCTTAGACTATGTGTTGTGCTGCATGAGTCATGCTGGCTCAAATTGCTATCGTCTAAAGCCCGATTCCTCACACTGTATTCATAATCATCTTGTAGGTATGCCAGACGAGATGTTCTTCCTCTGGGTAAATTTGCCCTCAATGTCAGCGGCTGCCCCCACGCTTCTCCCTACACTGAACAGCTCTACCAAATCATCCAGCAGCTTGTGCCATCTGTGAGTACTACACAATAGGTGTTGGAGAATGATTGCTTTCCTATCATGTCTATATTTATTCTCTTAATGACCGAGTTGTATCCTGTGTGTAGTCATATCGGCTCTGTATGAGTCTCCACAACATGAACACACAGCGCATGGTGCCACGGAAAGACTACACAGCTAACAGGCTGGTCAGCGGCGCTCTGCAGCTGGGCAGAAACACCTCTCTGGTTCTGGATGAGACGCAGCTTGAACAAGGTCAACTGGACACAACAGGTCAGAACACATCATTGTCACAGCGCCGTCGGTTCATGCGCGCACCAAAGATTTTTAAAAGACATGATGTTGACAGGGTTGTGTGAAAGTTTGAGTTTCTAGTCTAGCGACTGAAGTGCTTTGATGATAAAGATGCCAATATACAATTCCCTTTGTTTTAAACATAAAAACAGGCTTCAATTGGAATTTTTCAATCTGAAGGTGTAAAGGTTCGTCATTTAAAAACTCCAAACACTGCTCATTTCATCTTTTAGATTTACAGGCACATTACACTGCAGCTGTTGAAAGATGAATAATCAGGCATTTTGACATTACCGTAGCTGTTAATTCCTTTTGCACAATGATGATTCAGTTTATTTGCATAGATTTTTCTTCTTCACTTGTGCTGGATTTAATGCCTCTGGTGGCATTTTAAACATCACAGAAAACAGAGGATGCAAAGCAGAAGCTGAATGTCAACCTAGATAATATTTTTCTAGCATGCTGAGTACACACACACACACACACACACACACACACACACACACACACACACACACACACACACACACACAGTGCAGAGTGACGGAAGTCGGTCTGCCTGCTTTTGGTTGGGTGTTGACACCGTAGAGCTGTAAACAATAGTGGAGTGTTGCATTACATGAGTCACGCCGACTGGCATTTGTCTCTGCGCCTCCTGTTTTTAAAACTCGCCCACATTTCCTCCCAAGCTAACTTTTTATGTATTATTAGAAATCGCACATACATCTTGACGGATTGGCTAAATATATTTATCCTGGTTTTTAAAAAAAAGAAAAGAAAAAAAGATTTTATTCAGTTGGCACAAGCAGAATTTTTATCCACATGAGTAAGTCATACATGAGTGGGGCAGCTCTCATTTGTTCACATCTGTATCATGAATTTTAATGAGTAGCTCACACGCTGTCACCCCTGTGAATGTGTGTGTGTGCGCTATATCAAGCCGTATGCATCTCTGTGGTCTAGGCGTGCGGAACATCACAGCATTAGGAAACCTGATCTCCTGGCAGAAGGTTGATTACGACTTCAACTATCACCAGATGGAATTCCCTTGCAATATTAACGTGCTCATCATGTCCGAGGGCCGATCACTGCTCCCGGTAAGAACGCCAGGCTGTACATCTTTCTCTTGTTTTTTGCACAGTCGGACTCTTTCAGACACTAGAGGGCCGGCAGGGAGGAGAGTGCCCTTAGTTCATCGCTAGGAAGATGTGGGTGGGGGTGCGCTCTCGGAAGGCTGACATGCGCATTGCTGAATGTTTCCACAGGCAGCTGTAGAGACAGGCTGATATTTCTGTTCCGATCCACAGAGACCTTGTCAGCTCTCTGACTGGGGTCTCGACGCTGCATCACGCTGACGCTAAACACCGTATGGAATGTGCTGTGCTATTCCTGTGTGACTACTCATGAGGTTACCATGGCTGCAGCTGCACTACAAGGACGGGAAGGGGGCCAGGACAGACTATTCAGCTAAAGTCTTGACAAAGAACTGCTTAATATTAGAGTTTAAAATAGCCGGTATTATTAAAGCAGTTCCGACTCCAGGGTTGTTGTATCGTTTAATTGCCTCACAACCTCTGTAAAGGAATTACAATTATATAAAACTTGCAAGAAGGGTCGCATAATAATGACTAAACTGATAATCACAATTAGTCTCCTCAATATGAAATTAGTATTACAATTATTCTTGAACTTGCACTCACTGGCTACTCAATCATATCAGATTTATGTAATTACCCAATTCAGCCACCCGTGTGGCAGCTGTGCATAAAAATCATCAGATACAGATTGAGAGCTTCAGTTAATTTTCACATCAAATGGGAAAAATGTGATTCTGATGGCTCTGACCATAGAGTGGCTGTTAGTGTCATACAGGCTGATTGGAGGATTTCAGAATCAAGTTGAGATTTTCCCACACAACAGTCTCTGTAGTTTACATTTGTTACAGTCCAAATTGAAGATTGTAATGCATTTATTGAATGACAAATTAATGTTCTGAAATACAATAAAAATTGTACTTGCCTAGTCCATATTTGGCATTTTTGTTACACACTGAAGGGCTATAATAATTTTTTTTATTTTTTATTTTTATCATATTTAACATATTTCATCGACTAACCCATGCATATTTCCTCAACCTGCTGAAATTAATTTCTGGTCTATGCTACTGCCAGGACAACACCCGACGTGCTTTTAAATTGCACAGCACACAGGCATCGATTTTAACTGGCGACGCTACAGGTCTGCTGTGAATTCCAGGAATAGTGTGAAAATGTTGAGCTGTGTGCTAAAAAACCATTTTACTATTTTTAAAATATTTTTATTTATTTATTTATTTTTTCCCTGGACTGCAGGCCATGTGTTTGACACTAGTGTGATAACATTGTCTTCTGATTAGTTCATCTTTTTTGACTTAAAATGCTTTGAGGGAGTTGTTTGTTCACTTCGAAACTTCATGCTGTTTATGCTGCTTATCTTGGGTAATGCAGGCTGATTTTACATACTAGTAGTAGTGCTCATGACAAACGGTGAAAGGAAAGATTTCGATACATGTTCTGAGCAGCAAATCTGTATCACCAGGATATTTGAATCCTAATTTTGAGATAACAAAATTCTCACGCCTACTCGTGTACACTGTGAACCTGCCCACTCAAACCAGCCATCTGGCACCAACAGTCATGCCACGGTCAAAGTCACTTACTGTAGATCACATTTATCCCCCCGTTCGGATGCCTGATGCGAGCATCAACTGTGTCTGATTGGCTGAACGGATAACTGGATGATTGAGCAAAGGTACAGTTTTGATGACTGTAATTCAAAAAAAAACTTGTCTGTATGTTATCCTTTTAATTGTGTAACTTCTTAAAAAATACTTTGTCAAAATAAATGGGTATTTTAAACAATCAAATAAAATAACCGAATAAACGATGATATGAAAGAGGAGGTATGGTTTATTGCATTGGTGTTAACATTGCTAATTAGCTAACTGTTTGGTTGAGGACGATATTTAATTGATCCATTAACTAAATTCTTAACAGACTAAATAATTTGTGAAGGAACTTCTCCATTAATTGTAACTAGTTATTTTTCAGTGTGATTGTCAGGTACAGCTGCGTCCCACCGTGAGCCCCCCTAACCTGGAGGAGTACCTGAAGACTGTACAACATGCACAACTTCCATCACAGCTAAACAGATACCGTGTGTACCTCACCGCGGCTCGCTCACTGGACTACAGCATCTCTGACCAAATGACCAAGGTCAGCTGTTTTTTTTTTTTTTGTTTGTTTGTTTTTTTTTGTTTGTTTTTTTTTGTTTCCTCCTCCTCGCCTTTGTGTATATTACTCTTGTTCTAAACTGAAACTGTAGTCGTGAGTGGACTAATCAGTAGGTCAGAATTTGATAACATGTAATATATGATAGGATGATCATATGTTCATTGTTGATTCCAACAGTAGGATGAGTTCACCATCTGTCCTTTTATTTTGCTTGATGTTAGGCGGTAGAGGAAGACTTTGTTGAAATGCGTAAGGACGACCCTCAAAGCATTTCTGCCGAGGACCTGCACAGGATGCTGGTAGTCGCAAGGTAGGGTAGGACAGTTTATCAGATTAGTGTTCTTGTTAACTTGATAATACTGACTTTATTCATTTGTATGAATTTAAAAAATAAAACTAATTGCCCTTTTTTTTTCAGATTGCTGTCTTTAAGCTGTGGGCAGACAACTCTTTCCAGAGAAGGCTGGGTGAAAGCCAAGCAACTTGAAATCCTGCGGATGAGCCGGACACAACAGCATAAATGTGTAAATGGCAACGAGCCATAAGCTTAATGTCCACGAGCTTCGGTTTAACGGCATTGAGGATGAGACTTCATCTGTTAAGTAATATAGTGGTCTCTTTTTGTACAGCACCAAGTTTTTTTTTTGTTTGTTTTTTTTACTCAACCCTTTTTAAAAGGCGTGAGGAAGTAAAATAAAAAAATGGGTATTTTTGAATATATTTTTTTGATAATTCGTGAAACTTTTTTGCATAAAAGCATTTATATTGAATGGTTAATGTGAAAAAAAGAAACCTGGAAGAGAAAATGTCCTTGCAGGGAACGCTTTTAACATTCTAGCTTATAAAATTAAAATAAAGGTGATCTCTTTTCCAAGGATGTTTTATTTCTCATATCTGAATATTTCAAAACCTTTTTTTTTTTTTTTTTTTTTTTTAGAAATGTGCACCGGGACACATCCTCTGTCATTTGTAAAGAATGACTTTTCCAACCATTTCATCTACATCCACACACTGCCCTTTTTTTTTTTTGTCCACCCACAATTCATGTGTTATAAGGTTAGAACAGTAACTTTCATGTGAGGAGAATGTCTAAAATGTACTATAAATCAGGCCTAAGTATTAACACACAGTCTTAATAATTGTCATTGTAGGAGTATAGGTATATGACTCTTCTGCCCTGGAGTGTGTGGGAATATCACTATTCACAGCACTACACAATTGTTCAGGTCAATGAGTAAAGACCTCGTCATTCTTGAACTGAATCTGAAACTTCTGGAGAAATAAAAGGGTGTTGTATTCTCCCCTCCTAAGACCTCATGTGTATACAAAAAGGAGATCGTGGATTTTCTTTTTTTAACATTAAAATGTTTCGATATCATTTTCAAGTAAATAAAACATCAGCTTGCTTTAATGATTTACTTTAAAAAGCCTCCCAAATAATATTTTAAAATACAGCAGTTTTACACAATTGTTATCAAATACAGGGGGGGTTAAGAGTGAATAAGCATTAGGAATAAATAGGTCATTATACAATGCAATAAAATTCTGGTAACAGAATGGAAGTGTCTTTTACACAGAAGTACACACAATGCTGAAAGGTGTCTAAATGATGTGTAACTCTTGAGGCAAAAAAAAAAAAATCAGAGATTTAAAAAAAGGAATTCACTTATGCATGTCAGTTACTAAGCAGAAATGGTAAATTATACGTTTTTTTCCCAAAGCACTTTGTGTGAAATCATGGTCCTCTCAGGAAATTCTGTGAATGAATGCAAGGAAGGTGCATCTCTATGCATAGAATACACTAAATAAATGAAACAACAGGAATGTTTACTTGTCTGCCCCTTAATTAGGTTTAGTTTTATGTACCACTGTACTAATATTCTAAATGATTAAAATTAGGATAGAATCCCAGTCCAGTGCATGCCAACTTAAATTCTTTACAAACAAGTCAACCTATTAGCAAAAACCATTTCCCAACATACATCAAATCAAACCTGTATTACAACCGGCATATTAATATTCAGACAGTCCGCAGATATCAGAATGATGCTAGAGGTATTGTTGAAATGTCAGTTATATATCTTGATGTTGTTACCTAATTTGCATCTGATTATAGTTGTTAAAAGAGCATATGGATCAGAAACATACAACCATGAAGCATTAAACAAAATCAAGTTCTAAGACGTTATCTATGAAACACTCTTCCATCCTTCCTCAGGCTTGAGATGACCATGTTTTTTTATGATATAAAACATGAGGTATAAATCTCTCACTCACGAATCGGGAAACTGTTTTTGGTGAATCCCAACTAAAGAGACTAATGCTTCACCCTTGATGACCAGATCAGAGAGGAGTGGCTACTAAGACACAAAACGGAGGCCTGGGAGTGTTTGTGCACAGGTAAGTATCTCTTGACTAGGCCACCCATGCTTCCAATTACAGTATGCTTGGTCGAAAATAGAGAAATTGCCAATCACTGGCAGCTATGCAGGGGATAGTCTGTAAGGGACTAGACAGATGGAAAAAAAAACCTTCTGTGGTATTCATGTTTGATCATGAGTTTGAGGTTTGAGTTCATGCTACATGAAAGATGTATTGTATCTAGAGGGCATTACTGGGTTATCCACATATTTTTGTCTGTGTTTGAGTTTAACAGCAACTCGACCATGTAACTCGTTATACTGTCTGATCCTCAAGATGGTGGTTTATAAAAATACCACTTATAAACCATTTACTTCAGTGAACCACACATCGAGCATGCTATAATTATCAGCTCTTATTATAAATCACAAAGTAGTCAAAGTGAGCCTTTAAGGCACAAGAAGTAAGTGTTTGTGGTTCTGACTGCCTAACACCTAATCTTCCATTATGCATACTGCTTAAAGAAGCATTCTGGCATATAATGCATGTTATTCTGTATTCATGTAATGGTTTGTACAAATAGTAAACAAACATGAGGCATCATCACCGAAAAGTATCCAGCGTAGAGATACTTTGAGTACCACAATTAGAGCAGTAGAGCTCAATCATTCTAGTTATGGAACAAGATTTTTTTTTCTTTTCTGATAGATTCAGTGCAGCTTAATAATACTAGTTAAAAAAATTTCAATCGAGTTCAAAGCGTCTCAGTCCAAATGAGAGAGATACATCTGAAACTACTGCAATATCCACCACAAAGGAATGGATAGAAATCCTCATTTCCCTTTTTTATTCCAAAAGAAAAAATGAAACTAATGAGTCTAACATTGCTGCACATAGTCACCCTTTTACCTAGCACTATGCTAGTGATATATTTGGTCCTAAAAAATTAAAAAGAAAAAAATAAATCTATAAACCCCTTTAGGTCAGATTTATTTCAGGCATGTAATTCAACTATTCAAGTCATATGTTCATTCTTTAAGTGTGTACAAAAATATCTTGACATTATAATGGGTTTAAACTCATACAATTCAAGTCAGTTGTAAAATACACCAGTAAGCCATAACAATAACACCACCGCCAGATGAAATGAGCAACATTGATTATCTATTTTGTACCAGTAAACTGGCAACAGGTTCATGGGCAGACATCCATGCCGACATGGAGCAAAGGAAAGCCAGTGCACCACAAACTGATGGAAAAGTAAATGCTGACCATGACAGAAAGTTATCAGAACACCCAGCACATCACAGCCTGCCATACACAAGGCTTAGCAGGCAAAGAGACTAATTTTTTAAAATTCACCAGATCTTGATCCAATCCAGCATTCATGTGATACGTCGGCGGAATTATTTTATCTTTCCTTATTCAGAGGTAGGGCTGGGCGATTAATCGAAAAGTAATCGAAACCGACATTCAGAACCTATAATCGATCGAATTTTCCCAGGTCGATTATTTCGATTACTTTCCCTTTAAAAACACTACCG
>JAOVVB010000041.1:19085571-19110913 GCA_028570985.1 Heterobranchus longifilis
GATCAGCCTTTTCTAAGGCTCCCTGTCTCTGTACTGTATTTGTAAGATCATAAGTGGGGCTGTAGTAAAAGGAATCAGAGTCCATGAATATCTTATAGAGCTCATCAAGTAGTCTCCTCTCCAGGCGCTCCTTTTCTTTATTCTCTTTGACCTGAAAAGTATGATCAAATAAACAGGATTAAACTAAAGAACTCTACGTTAAACATAAGTCAATTAAGTTATAAATGCAATACTGATACTAATGTCATCAGTACATAGAAGACTAAGAGACAAATTGGATAAATGGCAAAAAGTTCACATATTTAAAAATGTGCAAGCCAGAGGCATACTGTAGCAAAATAAATACTACACTGCTTTAAATTAATGGTATGTATGAACTAATGAGCTTTAAAATCAGCCAAGAACCTTTTTCTTAATGGGAACCCCAACATTGGACTTGATTTGACTCAGAGTTTTCAGCAGGAACTTGGAGTCATCTGGAGACTGGGTAATTTTCTCTGGTTTGTTGATCCCAAAGTGATGCTTCTTACAAAGCTATAAAAGATAAAGAGAAGTAAAACCATGATGTCCACTTCAGAATCATTCATGCTTTTTTCACATACAATACCAGTCAAAGGTTTGAAAACCCCTTCTAATTCAATGTTTTTTCTTTAGTGTTGTTATTTTTTACATTCTAGAACCATACTAGATATATTTAAAAATCATGAAATAACACATATGGAATTATATAACAAATTTAAACAACAACAACAATCAATCGTTATTTTAAGAAATGAAGGTCTTCCTGGAACAGTTTTTGGAACAGTATTGTTAAGTGCATGTGCAAAACTCATCAAGCACCATAGTGAAACTGGCTCTCATGAAGACTATCGCATAAAAGAAAGACCAAAACTCACCTCTGCTGCAGAGAAGAATATTAGAATATTTAGAGTTTATTTAGAGTTACCAGCCTCAGAAATCACCAATCACTCAGAAATCAATCAATTATTTATTAATGGTTTATTATTAAGTGTAGGGCAGGTGCTGCATCAACCATGCAAGTGTAAATGAGGAACAATAATGTCTTACATCGAGCACGTTCTTATAAACCTGTGATTTGTCTTGCAGCCTACACTACTGTCAGAGCTGTGGTTTTACAAAATTAATCAGTTAACAGCACGTCATATTAGAGCCGTAATGAAGGCCTTACAGAGCATGAGTAGCAGACACAAATCAATATCAACTGTTCAAAGGTAATTACTGCATATTTTTGATGCCTTTAGCATTTTTCTTCATACAATGTATAAATAAATAAAAATCAGGAAAGACCATTGAATTAGAAAATCTGTCCAAACTTTTGACTGGTAGTGTACATATAGCAGAACAAATCAAATCGCACTAGAATGATATTGGTAATATGTGTGGCAGCCTGAGAAAACTGAAAATTGCTTGAGAAAACTTTAAGCCTAAATGTATAAAAAATTTATAAAATAATCTACTTCTTTTTTAAGTATTTTATGTAATTTCAAAAAGAAAATTTTTTTTGAAACATTTTCTGCTCTCATGTGTATGCATTCTTCTTCATTTTGATAATGATGTGACAAATCAGGAGGACACAACATCATGGACATTCTGACAGCCACAAAATGAACCCATTATATCCATTGGGCTTATACTGTATTAATTTTGCTAATTAATTATTCACGATTAAAGTGTGACTATCACTGTGTGAAGAAATCCTATGGTTAGCAAAGTTTAAGATATCTTTAGGCAGATTGATTATTAAGTTGAGTTTATTAAACTAGCTCCTTACCCAACATGATATTTGCAGGCTGGCTACAAGGCAAAGTAAAAGAAACCTTTTAATATTATTTTCAATTAGTCATGTTTTTATTAATCATTTACTTTTAATTAGATTACTGGAAGAATAATTTATTTTTGGTCAGAACCCTTTTTTGTGTCTCTCTTCCAGAATTCTTACTCATATGACATCTCTAATGTTTTCATAGACAACCACACAAATATATTAATTGTATCCAGGATGCTATAGGGTGCACAAAAGACTCAACCCTACTAATAAATCCATGTGCAATAATAAAAAGCAGAAAATCTAAAGCTGTCCTTACTATAGGTAAACTATGGATTGTAGCACATACAGGTCAACATCACTATACTAGCTATCGAGGGGAAGACTAGCCTTGCTACAAATCAGAATAACCCTTTTGTGGTGTGTGGTTAAAGATAAGTTGCTAACAGCACACCAGAATAATTATTCCAATTCCCAGACACCTTAACTTACGTGAACAAACCATCTTTTTCAATCCGAGTAGCTCCGCTGAGGAACTGACACCTTAGAAACATCTTGCTTCCTTTGGATGACCTTTGAGACACAGTACAAACCACCTCACTTCCTCTAAAACCTAGCTGATTCCAATTGAATGCTATTTCAATTCATTCAAATGCCTTCTAATCTGTGTATAATAGAAATGAAGGGCGCACTATAAATAGAAAATGTCACAGGAGTCTACTGAGCTCTCAAGTAGTCCTAAAGCTGAATTCTACCAGCATTTGTAGACAAAAAAATATTTTTTTAAAAAGCACAAAATAAGATACAGCCTGCTAAAAAAAAAAGAGGAACTTTAAAAATGCTTTATTTCTTTCTACAAGTGATCTTGAAACTGCTTTTCACCTCTAATTCCAGATCCTGTGGTTCATCTTCTGAGAGTGGGATAACGGTTATTTTTGTGATCTTGTACACCTTGTTTTCTCCTGGCAGCAAGCCGACGAGTGCCTTTTGGCGGATCAAAATCAGGCCCAGAGGAAAGTCTGCAGGGGAAAGGAAAGGAAAGAGGTGCGTCATGCTTAAAGAGTTCCTTGCATTCCACACCCTGTGATGGCATCTTTTCCCAGTTACAGAGGGAAATGGCTAGCCAGCACTGATGAGTCACCCCTGTGATAAATGCTCTCAGTGAAACCGAAGACTACAGGCATTTCAACAAGCCCATAGACTTTATGAGACAAGTAAGGAATAAACCTTGCCGGTATGTGCTTTTATTTTAAAAAATAATAAAAAAAACATAATTTAAAAATCTATAATGTTATACCCTGGCATTAGGCTGAGGCCTGTTACCACACCTTAGCTCATTATTTTCCCTATAACAAGATGTTTTAAAACATTTAATTCATCTCAAACCACAGCTATTTGCCAACCATTAAAATTTGTTATTTATTACATAACAACACGTCCTACATTTTTATAATTTGTTGTCCACATATAGTAACTATAAAAAGGGGTTCCCTTACCAGCTTCTCTTTTCTTTTGAAGAATACTGCAATTTGTAATTCAACTAATCAGCCATAAAAATACAATGTCCACTTTTGTAAAGACAAGACTGTCCCATGCCAGAAAAGTTAACCTGGAATAGCTTTACTTTGAGCGGAAACAAAGCCCTGACACAGGAGCCTTCTTCCACGAAAAGGTTGAATAAATAACTCCAAACTTCATCATATCAAGAATTATTTATTAATGGTTTATTATTAAGTGTAGGGCATGTGCTGCATCAACCATGCAAGTGTAAATGATGTCTTACATTGAGCACGTTCTTATAAACCTGTGATTTGTCTTGCAGCCTACACTACTGTTAGAGCTGTGGTTTTACAAAATGAATCAACACCTTCTGACCAACCAGATTCCAAAATTAAACATGCATGTGGAGAAATGTACATTAATTGTGTACAGAATGACAAATAAAGCAGACATATTCAGTTTTGCCATAATAAAAACATCACCTAAACTCATTAAGAGAATTATAATATTTCTTATTATATAAAATTATATAAAACTTTCTGCATGTAATTAAACTTCTAAGTATACGTCTCTTGGCAAAGTTTAAAATAGATTTTTAGTAGAATAGAGAATAGAGCATGCTTGGTAATCTCAAAATGCAGAACATAGAAATAAGGATTTGCAAATAGCGATTGAAGTCATACAATGAAAAGACAAATACATTCTTATTATTCTGAATCCTGTAATGGAGTCAAGGTGGCAAGACTGGTTACTGTTTGCTTTAATTCTTTTCTTGCACACAGTTCTTAGTCTTTCTTTTTTTTTTCTTTTAATCTCCTAAAGTCCTGGTGAGCACAGAGTTGATAGACATTCATAATACAAGTCTTCAATTAAGAAATGAAAACCACCTTTATAAAAATACTCTTACTTCCAGTTTTAAAACCCTAGCAAGTGTGAAACTGGCTGAAAGTGGGCTGATTATATTAAAAAATATGTTTGACCTTTGACTGCGCTAGGTAAAAAAGTGAGTTGTTTGCTAGGTAAAAAAAAGAACAAAGAATAAGAATAAAAACTATATATATATATAGCATAATAGCAATGCTATGTACATACTATGTACAGCACTCCCCTCTCATGCGATATTGCTTTTATACAACCGTTCCACAAAAAACATTTATTATTGACAGATTTTATTTTTTTTTTTTATGCAACCAGTTGCTCGGCCAATACATATTCCTCCATGCCTGGCAGAGGTGAAAGTAGTTTTACATTTTTAATGATGAGTTTTTCTTTGTATTTCCACTTATTCCACGTTAAAATAGCAGCTACGTACGAGGTTAAATCCCAAGTAGTATTAAATTAAAAGTTATTGTGCTATGTAGAATGTAGAATCTATTATCACACACAAAAAGTAGTGACCTTGTTAAGGGATTGGAAACAGTTTGGAATTCAGTCTACTGTTAGGAGCTAGTTAGCTTTTTAGCTGTAAATAAAAGAATGCTGATTAGGAGCGACTTAAAATCACCTAGAGGTTTGCCAGCGTATATCTCTGGTTTGAGTGCAAGGGAAAGAACGACACGCATGGTATATAATTAATGACGTTTATTGACTTAACCCGTAAAGTACTGCAAAGTTCTATTTATATTGAACAAATGGTATTTCACAACTACAAACAATGTATTAAAAGTATTGAAAGATAATATAAACAAACAATACAATAATAAAACGCTAACTGTGTATATATGAGCTTAACTACTCCAACACTTTGGGATAAACAATATTTTGGAACGCCTGTGACGTGCTCACAGTATGACAAAGATGACAACGTTGCCTACTGTTATATTCTGTGAGAAATGCCGGTGATGGAACTACCTGTGCAAACACTGGCTTAACACATTGTTAAGGCATCAAAGTGTTTTTTTTATCATGACATAACCTTTATTATGACATCAGATGTGCTTTCTTGCTGAATTAATTTGGTAACTCTTTTTCCCCCCGGCAGGCAGCTTTGCTGTATGGCGGACTGTACAGACCTACTTTCACCCATGCTCTGACCAAGAGTTAGTGTAACTGACGAATGAAGAACACACTCTTGTCACATGGACTGATACATATAGTTAAACATCCCAGCGCTGTTACCACCCATTATCACTACTCGTTGAATGCATCGGTTTGCTCTGACAATCAGTTTGCTGATCGGAACTAACTAATTTTTCACTTGTCTCTTTTTTTGTTTTTCACCTAGCCAAACAACTCTTTTGTACCTAATTGTTTTTCATTAACACAAAAATTTTAACAGGGACAACATTCTGAATTAAAAATTATTGTGGCACAGAGGCAACTGAGGTTTTACATTTCACTTTGAACATTTCTTATTATTCAATTTCAAGCCTCATAGAATAAACCAAAACTTTTTCCTACCTGCAGCAATTAAACTTATTTTTTAGTCAGAGATATTATGGCAAAAGTGCAAAGCACAACGAACATTTTTGTCATCCCTTACTTAATACACAGTAATAAAGCCAAACATGTTAAGTAATTGTACTTTCTTTATATATGATACTAGTTAAATTCCTCTCACTCCAGGTGGTTGCATTACACGATTAAATAGTCAAAATGTCAAAAGACCACCTCAACTACATCCACTATTTTGCTCTTCTTTTCCTCTGTACTGAAATGAAAAAAAACGCTGCATTATTTGCATTCTGTACGTTATTTTACATAACAGTCACACTCTTTGTAAAACAGCACTACAAAACAGGAACCCATCCAACAGTTATATGGTTCTCTATCAGGATTATATTGAAGCCCCCATGGAAGTGCACCTATTTAATTTCCTCTTTCAGTTCAGCTTAAACAATGCCACTACATAGCTTACCAGCATGAAGTTGAATTTTTCCAATAACACCCTCCACCAGTCCCAAGCATACTGGATTCCAAGCTAGTAGCAGGTCAGTTGCTGAAACACAAAACATAATAATCAGTAAAGTTGAGTAATGTTACTGCTACAGAAACAAAACCCTGTTTTTGTTTTATGTGCATTTGATACAAATGAACTACATAAACACATATATAAAATGACTGTAATTTATGCTGATTACACAACTTGAAGCAGAGCATCTCTAAAAGTCACACTTTGAAACTTTTGTTAAAGACATACCTAACTGGCTTTTCAAGAATACAACATTTCTTTTGTAAATGCTCATGCTAAAAATGTTCAGCTTGATATATGATACAGATTATCGTTATCCTCTGATGTAATCATAGAAATCTTTCTCCTGTCTATATCTGTGTATGAAATCAAGAATTCTTTCAAACAAGCTGGTGTCAGTGATCCACGCAAACAGTGGAAACCCTTTTCCAATTAAATAATGAAACAGTCCTGCAACTCTAACCGGCTGAGCTTGGCTGCACACACAAGGTAAAGGCCACAGAGCCCATTGTCAACTCATTCACATCCAGGGCTTTAAGACTAGGTTTCTGTACCAGTCACGAACAACTAATTGCAACAACAAATGTAACAGTGCAAACGCTCCAACTGTAATGTTAACATCCTCACAGTTTTTCCATTTCTGTATTTTTCCCACACTTAACATATGTGGTGATATTACATATTAGGACATAAGACATTCAAAACATATTTAAAGTGAAATTCCTTGGTGAGAGTTGTACCGTGCATTAAATGACCAACATGTTTTTATCAAACTCCTGGAAATCCACAACACTACACAGTTATGTTGTTAAACATTTTAAAACACAACTTAGTCAGAAGGTTTACAAAGTTGTAGGTAAAGCAGGAAAAACTGATTCATGACCATATGAGACTTCAAATTAGAAAAGCCATGAAAATACAGTTTTTTCTTCATGATTTTCCTCAGTTATGACGTTCAACACAAATGTTACATAGAAGACACTGTTATATGACATATGCACAGCCATATGAATTAAACCTGACAGGCTAGGTGACACTTATTGGCAATGACAATCCAAAATCTGTATCATCCTAAACCATTTATTGGATTTTAGTCTAGTAATCACTCTAACACTAGCGCTGTTACTTGGTTTCTCTACAGCTATCAGAACAAACCTGATCTTATCTGATGAATCTTTGACTCAATTAATTTATGCCCTACTGAACAGTGATCCTTGCTTTTTATCACAACTCAGTCTTGTACAGAGAGAGCAGTGTAGTGCGGGTGAGAATTTTATCTAAAAATATCCATCAAAGGTCGCTGTGTAAACCACGAGTCTATGCCTTAGCTGTGTGACACAATGATATCTGCGGTCACTGCAGTTCAATTTTAGCTTTTTAATAATGAGCAAGCCTGAAGTGAGAGTGGCAAAGAAAAACTCCCCAAGATGACACACGAGAGAGAAACCAGACTCAAAATGGAAGCCATACTCTTCATGGGTGGATGGTGAGACTTGACATCATTACCGCATACGGATGTAGAAAAGTAAAAACAGTCGTGTTGAATTGATGTTCAAGATGATCGTACTGTGAATCAGCTATGATCAGAGGTATGAGCGCAAGGAAGGCCTTTATGACAATTGTAGCTCTTAGCTATAAATCTGTAGTATCCTGAGATTATACTGTTCAAAATTAAATTAACAGTACAACAGTGGATTAGAGCTGTATGAAATATAGAGGTTTCTTCTCAGAGATTTTATTAACCTGCCTTCTACATTAACTCTCCTACATTCACAAATCTAGATGTTGTAACAAAATATGAAAGTGAACATCAATTGTGCGTTCAATTATCAAACATCTTTATAAACGTCTTTTGGATTTCATATTACTTAAAATGGCTTGAAATTAATAAATTGATGCAGCTGTATCGTTCTTGAAAAGTAGGACAGACCCGTTATTTTTGGCACCTCTATTAAGCGGGTAAACCCTGCCTCATGCGCTATGATTGGGTGAGACATAAACGAATCGGCGTAAACTGTCCAATTAGTGGGAGCTTATAGGAGTGACAGCCAATCATTGTACAGAAGGCGGGACATACCGGAATATGCGTAGGGAAAATAATATAAAACGTAGGGCATACATTTATAATAGATGCTTATAGTTGCCGGGTCAAAATGTTAACAACTTAGTTGGTTACGCTGAATTATTTAACAAAACAACTACACAGTATGTTTGACTAGTAAATGAATTGGTGTATTACTATAGATGAATGTACAAGGAGAGAATAAAGATGAATGCACAAGGCTTTTCCGTAATAAACAGCTCTGCACAGTAACTTACCGGCTCTGACGGACAGCGAGCCGTCCTTCCTGCTGCACCACAGAGCGTTGTCTCCACTTTGGAGAATATAATGGTCTTTCGCCTGAAACAGTTCCATGTCGACGTCAAGTCAAGAAATAAAAACACCAGCAGCACCACATGCAGCTAGTGAACAGTGTACAGCTCTGCTCCGATACGCCGGAGAGCACTCACTCATCAACGCAGCCAGCTCAGGCAGTTAGCCTGCAAGCTAACCTAACCTGCCCTGGTCCTGGGGAAAATGACAGTTTAGTCTCGGTTCAGCAGAGATAGCGCACACCTTACACAGCTACCTATTAGCATTTACTACAATAACACATCGTAACATCACGTCCGTTTAATCTATTACCTAGCTATTAACCTGTTTCCCATCTGATACCAACGAAGACATTTTTGCAATACTAGTGAGGCAGGAGATACGTCTAGTCGTGCCTGACTTAGTCTGTGATATTTTCCCCCGTGAATGAAAAGCAGAGAAGTGGAGAGGCGTGTATGGTTGCCAGGTCCCTGAAAACCCCCACCGGAAAAACAGTGACTGCATCCTTCTAGGAACTTCTGTAGTCCAACTGGGGACCGTGAAGGCCAGTGGTGATTCCCATTGTATTTATTCCCATTTTTACGACCGTAACCACACCAACCACTCACACACACTACAGGCAATTTGGGAATAGCAATTAACCTAATCTGCATGTCTTTAAACTGTTGGAGAAAACCGGAGTGCCCGGAGAAAACCCACCAAGCACACGGAGAACATGCAAACTCCATGCACAAAGATCCCATAGACCACAAGGTCGGGAATCGACCCCGGACCTAGGAGACTACAGCGCTAGCCACTAAGTCACTGTGCCAGAACAGTGAAAATCATTAGACAGCATATTGTAAAATGTAGGTTTCTATTAAATAAAATATATGCTTAATTTTATGTAAGGAATAAAACATTCCTTTATAATTTAACAATTTTATATATATAAAAGAGTTATAAGGAAAGTAATCTGCGCCAAGGTGATGTGATTGTGTTACCACTCCTATGTTGATTAGTTTCCTACAACAGCAGCTCCTAAAGTGTTATGTTTCTCTAACTCTATACTGCAGTGATTGAAAGTTACACATTTTATAGATTTTATACTTTCATTCATCTTCTATACCATTTATCCAGGGTACAGGGTCACAAAAGCCCTGGAGTCTATCCCAAGGTACTTTGGGCACGTGGAGGGCTACACCCTGGTTAGGGTGCCAATCCATCGCAGGGCACACACACACTACAGGCAATTCGGGAACGCAAATTAACCTAATCTGCATGTCTTTGAACTGTTGGAGGAAACTGGAGTACCTGGTGATGCGAGGCCACAGAGCTAACCATTATGTCACCATGCTCTCTGATTTTATTTATATTTCTGTTATTATTTATATTATAGCAGCTATAAAGAGTCATTCTTCCTCCAGTCTTAAAGCTGATAATGCAGCCTGGGATTTTTTACAGACAAACTAGAAAATGTGAAATCCTCTGTCCTAAATCAGTTTATTGATAGATTTACACATATATTATCCCTGTACAAGTCCCTATAGATGAGTTACTGAAGAAATAACATCAAGCACATTCATATCAACCTGAACTACTGCCAGCGATTTTGTACGATCAGCTTTGAGAATTCAGCAGCACTATGGTATAATACCTTTGAGTTGAGAATGATTAGACTAAATTCTCTGACACATAAGTCACAGATTTTTATAGGTCATAACCTATAAAAAGTAAACCACCTCATCCAGTGAGTGTTTCATTACGCGTATATAATAAATCTCATTTATTCAGCAGCAAAACCAGAGACATTAAGGTGGACATGGCAACACCAGAGGAGTGGCTAAACCCGAGTTCCTGCAGGAACCACGTCACGTGACCGCTTCCGTCATTTCAAGGCGGGTGGGGAACGGAGCACAACAACCCAGGCCTGTGCGTGATTAACCACTGCTGCTGCTTATAAGCATGCTTTCTGGATTCCTTTGTTTGATGTGGAGGAAATTTCTCTTCCAGAGTCAGCAGTTAATAATTAAAACCCTGTTCCTGTTCCTTTATGAATATTTTTTAAGGCATATTAACAAAAAAGGGAAAATATATATATATATATACAACAGTACTAAATAAAATTTTCATATCAAGTTGACAGGTTTGACCTAGATTTATGGAAAATGTTTAATCCTACCAGGACTGTCTATCTGTTTATCTGTTCTTTCAACTATGATGACATTCACTATATACTCAGTGGCCAATCTTTATGTATACTCATTAGATGAGTTATCAGATACACCTACCATAAAGGGACACTTTGTGTGCAGGTGATCACCCATCCCATAGGGCCAACACTGATTGGATATTTTTTGGATAGTGGACCATTCTCAGCAGTGTGAATGTATAACATGTGAATGTCTTTCATGCTAGCACGAAGCCAAGGTAATCTTCAGTATTACTGTGCATTAAGAACAGTTCACCAAAACGATTAAGAAAATTTGTGCATGTAAAAACACAAACTACATACAGTATCTTCTAACTGTACTGTGGTGGGCCTTGTTATTGATGGATGGTGTAGATTATGCCTAGAAACAGATGGGCTAATATACTTTCAGCTTCAGTTTAATAACTTGTCTAGTATGTTATAATTTAACCAGATCACATATGAAACAAGTGGCCAAATATTCTAACCTCAGTTCTAATTATATTAGACCCTTAATATTTTCTATGGAGTGTACTTTCAAAGGAAAAAAAAAACCGATACATCTTTGCTTCAGTAAAATGCACCCTATGTTTATTGCAATCATTTTGACATTTTTAAAAATCTGTGGTAGTATGCATATAATCTGTAATAGAACACTGCTACTTTCTACTGAAGTCATTAGGTGCTTGCAGAGTTCTAAAGCCTCACAGAAGTCAAACAAGAAGAAGAGACATTATAATTTTCAGGTCTTTTATTATTCATGTATATTTTGTTTTTTAAGGGAATACACTTTAATGGAGATGGTGGACATTTTTACCACTGGAAAATATGTAAAAATGTTCATTTTGGCACAAAAATAGAATAGAAATATAACACTGTTGTCTATATCATTCAACCATTAATACTGATGTTGACAAGTATCAAGATCACAACATTATAGTCAAAACACAGCTAATCTGATCAGTTTTTGTTTTTCAAATGTAAATAATAGATAGAGTAGTTTGCTTTTCATGTGAAACCTTGAAACTTTTCATGCTAGTTAAATGTTTGTCTTTCCCTGCTGTTATAAAATCAATTAATAAAATCAGTGTCTTTCTAAGAAACGGTGAGAATTCTTAGTGAAATTTTAAAAGCTTTTTATCATACATGAAAAAGACTAAAGGCAAACATTGGATACTTGTCCTAAGTAGAAGCAAAAATAAAGCACATTCATTTGAATAAAGGCCTCTTATTTGAGACTGAGTTTCAAGATGAAACTTAGCCACCACAAGGTCACCACTATGGTCCTGCTACAAGACACTTGTACAGAAACATTCCACAAGAGCGCACATAACAGCACGCACAACTGCACTCAGCAAACAAATCACATATTAACTGTCAGTCAACAGAAAAATTAATTGTGCATGCAACCAGTAACAGACTGAGGAGATGTGATTGGTGTCTCTTTCATACTAGAGCTTTGGTTTGCAGTTATGATATCTCCTTGGCCTTCTCCATGTCTGCCTGGTTGATCAAACTTGGCTCTCCTTTCTCAGCATCAGTGCTGCTGATGCTCACCTGTGCTTCTGCTTGCTCACCCAGCGTTTCCAGTTCCTCAAGAATGGTTTGTACTCTGCGGACACCATCACGTCGGGCCTGACGTACATCTAAACGTCCCTCTGGATCAACTGAGTCCAGAGCCAACAGTTCTTTGGTCAAAAATTCCTCCAGTGTCAGATATCTTTTATCATTCTTTTTCCCATCAAAACCTTTTACCTTCTGGGCCAGTTTCTCCACCCGCTCCAATATTTGCTGTACTTTTGTCAGCCCTGGGTGACTTGAGCTTGGCTCCACCTTCTCTTCAAGTTGGTCTTCTTGTTGTGGAGCTGCTTGTTCCTGAGGTTCTGGTGCTGCTGGAAACTGCATGAAACCTACATTAGCTGTCTCAGGCATTGGAGATGGCAGTTGCTCAGACTGTAGCACAGGCTGTTGTATGGGGGTCTGTTTAAATTCTTGTTCAGGTTCTTGTATGGGATGCTGTGTTAGTGGTGATATAGGGTGTGGTATAGGCTGCTGTGGTTCAGCCACTCTCTGAATAGGAATCTCAATGAGGGGGCTGGTACGATGTTCAACAGGATAATCAACTTTTGGAGGAATCTCTGTATGCACAACATGCTGCTGGACCTGGGGAGATAAAAAAAGAAGACATTAGTTCCTGTTATTGCATTTTAATTATTTTTTTATATGAAAATATATTTTTATGAAATATAATTATTATCCCTCAAAACACCTTTCCTTAAAAGTACGTTAGTATATTTCAGGTTAATTATATTAAATAAAACATCACAGGTGTTTAGGTTTATACCACAGTTTTACTCATCATGCTGCTGCATGTTATGTGTATCTCACTCTTTATTAAACATGCCTATGTATTAACTCTACCAGTATTACCTGTGGCCTCTCACTCATGATCTGTGCTCTGACTGGCTCCTGAGCCCTTATATTGGGGGCTAAGATAGGACTTGGAGAGCGATTCTGCTCAAGCTGGATGGGCACTTGTTCGCGGTAGGTTGGGACTTTTTCTCGCATGGAAAATGTAGGACTCCAATCTTCTGACTGGCGGCTATGAACGGGGGGTTGGTATTCTGTTTGCCACAAGCGCTTAGGATGGACAGTCTGGGGTTGTGGGCTGACTCCAGTCCCCTCATGAATGACAGGAATGGGAATATAGCCTGCCCGGAGGCCTGTACTGCTGGGTCTGGAAGGTTGATGATGTGAGTTGGTATGAGAACTCTGTGTCCCCTGTGGCGAGTGGTGCACATGGTGTACCTAAAATCAACAACATAAATGAAGAATTCAGAATTTGAGAAGATGATTATTGTCCATGAAAATAGTTCAAACCACCAGTGTGTCACAATTTCAATTTCAGTCCACATATAACCTTTAACTGTTCCACCAGAGAGACAAATTACAAGAACACATAAGGGTTCTGGAATGAAGAGTACAATAAGTACAGACAAAATCATTAGTCAGGAATTATACATATCTATCTATTTAATCCAATATGTACGACTTTCACATGGTGTAATTAAATTGGTCAATTATTCAACTATTTAAAAAGGCCTAAACAGCTTATTATAAGAAGCCTAATGAAATAGCAAATACCATAATATTTAAAGCATTCTCCATGCTTTCTAGGTATTATTTGTAAAGTACTAACTTACAGATCCCTGACTTATTACATAGTTTATTGCCAAATGTAGTATGATTTGTCAAGTGTTTATTTGTGGGCCTCAGGTTTTTGATACAATTTATTCTGTTCAATAAAAGATTCTACACAGAATTGCTTAAAAAGCATTGTTCCAGGTCCCCTACCTAAAATAATCTTTACATTCCCCAAAAGACTATTTTTTTCTTTCATGCATGTACCCATCACATCAAAAATCTAATTTCTAGTTCTGGGATTGTACCTCAGGTCCATGTGAGACAGGTGAACAGGACAAGCAATGTGGATCGACCTCTGACGTGGCCTGTACTGGAGATCTTGGTCGACAGTGCAGTGTGGGAGTTGGGGATGGAGTCCGGCCATCTGCTCTTAGGTTTTGATGGTTTGTTGGATACATGAAAGAAAATGGTGGATACTGCTGCTGCCTGGACTCTATGTTTTCATGGGTGACTGGGATGGGGATATAGCCTTGACGCAGTGTTGGCTGTTTCATCTCCGGAAAAAAAATCTTGTGCATGTCCTGAGGAGATGATTCTGTAGATGCACAGGGGCCGTTGGGGGAGAATTGCTGATTGCCCTGCAACACATTTATTATATACATTAAATAAACATAGCCTATGTAACTGACAAACAACATGCTGTAAATAATCTCTACCGAGTTATTCAGAAAATGGTTCTGGAACTAAAACATTACTTGAAACTAATTAAGCCTTGTTATTGGAAGGTATTGGAAGGAATTTTAAGGGTAAAGTTTAGTTTATGTTACAGTGAAATCTTCCCACTCGACCTTAACAAAGTCACTTGGCCCCCTAACAGATTAGTGTAAGCTGTCATTTTTCGGCACCATGTAATATTTCACACATGCTACACTATATTTTCTGTTACAGTGGGGAAAATCATATGGGCTACTACCTTTAATCTTAGAGGAGGCTGCTTTAAAGCAATTTTTTTTTCAATCTTTAAATTCATTGCACAAAATAGGAATACATCTGGTTAGGCTACATCAAAGAAACAAAAAAAAATTCTATTCTCAGTCCAGGATATTTTCCTTAACTTGAAAGATGCTCTCAAAGAACAACTAACTTCCTAGTCATTAACATAAAATAACCAGCTAGAGAAAATATGCTGCTCTTTACACTATGTCTGATATCACTGCAATGGTATGTGCGTAACAGTTCATACTGTGAAATATCTATACGTGTTACAAAATGCTATCACAATTATAAATTACTTCAACTGTGATGCATATATACACAACCAACATAGTCCAAACCTGTTTGTATAAATATTTTTCTTCTTATTTTTGCTTGTATAAGTCATATGTGACATATTTGGCTTTTTTTTTTTTACTTATTAGTTATACTATATAGATGCATTAAATGTTGTGCAAAAACATGTTACTTCCTGTTATAACTTATGTTATAACAAATATACTGTGTCATTCCCTCGCTTCCCTTAACTCATTAAGTTCATAAGACAGGAAAAATGCACCTCCTCCTCCGGCTTTACATTTATCATTATAGAATGTGGAGCATCTCTGTGAATAAGCAGCTAGAACACTAAACCACAAATACCTATTCACAGTAAACTGTGACTAAGCAACTGTGAACTAGAGAATCAATAATGTATTAGAATAAACAAATTCCTATAAAACTCTATTTCTTATTTACAAAAAATATAAAGTCAACACCTTCTAACCAATCAGATTCAACAATTCAACTGGGCTGTGGTGTAGATCCTGAGAGGTAGTCTTTTGACCTTTCAAAGTAATTCAATATATTCTAGGTATATTACTCACTACAGCTTAAATCGCTGATCCAGAATCATATATGGAGTAAATTTTTATACCAATAAGTACGCTGCAGATGTTTTATATTACTAGAAATATACACCATACATTTACCATCACGACATGACTCACTGCATGTGTGTGTGTGTGTGTGTGTGTGTGTGTGTGTGTGCATGCTCAATGGATTGCTGTTTGGTTGACACTGTAGCTTAAAATATACTTGGTGAGGGGGTGAGCTTCACTAAACAGTTCCCTGATGAGAAAAGACTTGCCTTACTCATCAATGTGAATTGTTGGGTTCAGCCCCAGACCATCTCTTGAATCCAGTTACAATCCAAGAATGGTAATACTGTTAGAATATTACAATCACGGTATATGACGGGTGAAAATGTGGATCCAAAGATGAGTCCTCTTGGCTTATTATAAAGTTTACCAATGACCTTAATCCTATTCTTATTAAGTGTAGAGTCAAACTGGGCTCTTTTAATGCATGTCATTGTAAAAAGAGAAACAGAGCAGCAGTGACCTTCTGTCCTCTGACTAGTTGGCCTGACCATGCGCTCAGTTTATCTCCTGGCAGCTGTGTCTTTCCAGCAGATTCTTGGTGACACTAACTTTGGACAACAGCAAGTGTTGATCTTTCTTAACGAGACATACCAACTGGCCAGCACCAGTCTGAGCCCCCTGTGTTTCAACCTCAACTTTGTAACAGGAATGTTTCCTACTGTTTATGAGCTGAAGTTATTCTACAGTAACACTCCCTCCCCCAGGGTTGAATGTATACATGTTACTGGGGCCAGGTTGGTCTTTAGTGGACCATGTAGATCAGCTTTGTATGTGTTTATCCAGATAGATTGTCCTGTCTAATAGCAAGTGCAACCTTTTTTTTTTTCATTTTGACAACTAAAACATCTACCTTGACTTGTCTTTGGCTAAAGGCATATGCTTCTACTGGCTATCACTGAGGCATGAGAGGGTGGATCCGTCTCAAATCCCATGTAAGGAAAACTTTCGGAGGTGCGATACCGAGCAGTTCCAGGGATCTTACCAACAAACCGCAGTCTGCGCAGCTCCTGAGGCTTTAAATAAACATTATAGAGATGGTCAAACACTCAGGGTCTTTAGGCGACATAATAACTGCAGTGCGTCACACACACGCACACACAGATACACACACACTCACATCAGTCAAGCTTAGATCACAACACGAAAATATTTCCGTGCGTTAGGAACCCATCAATCCGTTATGAGAATATGAGAAGAAGCGCTATTTTAGGCGCGCAGCCTGGACTTCATCATGCGAATGACTGAATCGCAACTCAGCCATACAGCCCATCTTCAGGTCTATTATCATCCATTTACTCACTGCAATTTTTTTCTGCGCAATTTCATAAAAATGGAGTCCAGGTAAAGTTAGACAAATAGACTAACGCAGCAGTGAAAAAAATAGGATCAATTTTCTCTGATCAGAAATAAAATTCATCAGCTGACATCCACATCTAAGCAACGCATAAGACGAGACTTAAAAGGAAGAACGGCGGCTGAGAGCCGGGAGCTGAACTTCCAGCGCGTTTCGCCGCGGCTCAGCTTGGGAATGTCAGCGCACTTACCCGCTTACTGTCGTGCCGGGGGTCGTTCCACGTAGTGATGCGATTGTTGTGATCCACAAAAAACGGCCATCCGGTTTGAGGGTCGATTTTAATCTCCCATCCTGGAGGCAGGGGATCATTAGTAGCCATTGTTTCAACAGGAGACAGTGTTTTCATACTCCGATATAGCTTAGGTCCTGAATATTGTGCCATGACGGCGCACTCGGATCCTTTAAAGAAGCTCCGCGGTGACGCGCGCTGAAGGGGCGGGGTTTTGCGAAGCAACTAGTGCGCTCCTAAGGAAAGTTCTAGCTCTGTCTCGTACCCTGGACATGACATGTGATCTTAGAGTAGGATTTCTTATTCACTTATTCATCTTCAGTAGCGGTAACTATTATTATTATTATTAATATTATAATTATTGCTGTTGTTTCATCTTAGGTATAATTTCATAATATTAGGTACTGTGACAAATTACACGCACGCACACACGCACACTTTAAATACGTTTTGTTACCCAAACAACCAAACAAACTTTCCACCCTCATTTAATTCCAAAAAGTGAAACTCATACATTCTAGATTCATTACATTATGACCAGATGTATTCGGGAAATGGGCTACAACTGATGCATTACTCTGTAGATATACCGTGAAGCATCTTACCTGTACTATAAGGAGAAAATTAACTGAACCATTGCTCAGTGGAGTAAGTTTTCTTTTTGGATGAAAGTACATTTTGCATTTCATTTGGAAATCTGCATGTGTGATGTTTCCACAGTTTGTGATGATTTGAGGTGCCATGTCATCTGCTGGTGTCAGTCAACTGTGTTTTATCCAAAGTCCAAGTCCAAAGTTAATGCAGCCATCCACAAGGAGATTTTACAGCACTTCATACTTCCATCAAGTTTTATGAAGATGCCGATTTCCATGATATTACTGTGCTTGATTGGCCAACTAACTTGCCTGACCTGATTCTCTATGGGCTAGGGTCAAGAGGAAGATAAGAAACACCCAACCCTAATAATACAGACAAGTTGAAGACTGTTATCAAAGCAAACAGACTGATTTACCCCAATGCCATGCTGTATGGTGCAACAGTATGGGCTAAGGGAGCCCTGAGTGCATACATGAACATATTTTTCTGAAGTTTTTCTGAGCTGTAAGTCATAATCATCAAAACTACATTTAAAAAGGCTACATATTTCACTTGAAGTGTAATATTTTTTATTCAATTGCAGAAAAGACAGAGAGAGAGAGAGTCCTGATGAATCTTGGCATTGTTTATTTGGAATGTGCCCATGCCATCAGGAAAAAAAATACCTTGATGTACCCATCACTCTGGAATGGGGTAAATCTGGACTCATGAAACCACAGAACTTTTTTAAAGGCTCCAAAGTCCAAGCTTTATGCCACACAGCTATTTAATCCCAGTTCTAGGAGTTCATGGTATTGTGCATGTAGAAATGCTCTTACTTTCACCATTAATTATGGCTGTGATTTTTACTGTGCATTTTTATGATGCAACTTCACCAACTGTTTACAATTTCTCCAAATACAGACATAATTCATAACAATCATTCAGAAATTATTTTCTGACCATGTTTCTTCTCCATAGTTGACAGTTCACCACTTTCCAGATGGATTTAATAGTGTTGCACAGTTCATTTCAGCAATCTTTATAGTTTGTCTTTTTTGCTTGATTTTGACCCTTCTGAAACCCAATACCATTTTTCCATAAACGAGATACATCTTCAACCATAACATATATATATTATTTTTAAAGAAATGAGAAGTGATTCAAGACCTCTATAAGAAGCTATTGGCACCTACATGGTCGGGGTGTTTGATTCCCACCTCAGGTCTGTGTGTGAAGTGTTTGCATATTCTCTCATACTTATTGGGTTTCCTTCGTGTACTGCGGTTTCCTCTCACAGTCTAAAGACATGCAGAGCAGACTACATGTACTTGTTATTTTTTTAAATTCCCCATAGTGTGTGTGTGTGTGTGTGTGTGTGCGAGTGAGTGTGTGCACTTGTGTGCCCTGTGATGGACTGGGACCCTGTCCAGATTGTACCCCACTTCCCTTGGAATATCCAAATTCTCTGGGATACGCCCCAGACTTCCAACAACGATGTGTGAGTCACTGCATCAATTTGAGTTAAAAAATTCCTGCCAGCCAAAACATTTTATTCACTGCAATATTTATGGACTCAAAGAGACAAGTATTTGCTTATTCAAATTCAGATACAAATTTGTTCGTTTTTTGACCATGCAGTGACCATACAGTTGCAGCACTTGAAACAACCCAAGTTTTGTGACCAACAGTAAAATAAATCATAAAATAGAGAAATAAGTGAACATAAGCTAAAATAACAGTGCCATTCGACAATTTGCTTCATAGTACACAGTGCCCTAAATGTAATATTTATCTCTTGGATGTTGGCCAGGTATGATATTTTTCTGGCTGTGGTTGAATCCAGAACCTCCTGGCGGGTGCAGCCTCCTTGCGCAATACTGACGCTGCGCAGATTAGGTTTATATAACATGCGGGCACTGCATTACGATTACGTACCGTATATAGGTTATAAGGTTTTATATACTGCTTATAATCATGACGATATTACACATGGCTTTGATATATAAATCTGTGTGTAATAAATATCAGGTGCAGTGTCTGGTAATGACCATCTGAAGATCAGCTACTGTTCCCATTTTGCGCAGCCCTGCGCTGCTTTAACGCACCCATTGTCGGCTCGTCCAACCCCGTGATCCATCGCGCATGCGCATTGATTGAAGTCCTGGCTGGCCGGGTTTCGCCATTTTCTACACAATAAGCAAAGTAGCTAGCTTTACTAGTTTGGTGTTCTTTTACATAATCTATAACGACAGGTGGGTTATCAATAAGTTACACTAAACTTTGTACGATATCTGACAATGGAAGACGAGAGCCACCCAAAAACCCTGTAAGTAATTTACAGTTCAATGTCAGTCCATGCGCTTTGATCAGAGTGTTGAAATACCACAGTCGTTAGCATAACGTTAGCCGTATGTGGTTAGCCCGGGGGAGTGAAACATACAGGAAAAGCCTCGCTCAAATTCTGTGCAGATTTTTCTTTTTTAGCTACGTATAAAACATAAAATGTATTGGTACCAAACGCTTAAATCTGTTTCTTGCTTGATGTTACCTATCTGGTGTTCGGTTGCTAGCCGACTCAGTTGTGCTAACTAGCGTTTTGTCACCGAGGCTAATATTAACTTGTACGCGGGCTTGACTTGTTCCCTTATGTAGGAGTTTATTTAAAACTGAATGCTGAAAAAGAATGAATGTAGTGATGGACATTGATATTGTGCTATATCTGATACACGAATTATACATTTTAAGCGTCGAATAAGATATAAATAGCTCAAGTGTTCTCGTCACTAGCTAACCGGGCTAAATGTTAGCTATTGTCTGATGTGTCCCCAGCTGCGATTTTTCGGAGGCCTAATAGCCTGGGTGCCGTGGCCTTTCTTTCTCTAACACACTCGGAACAATAATCGCTCATGTTCTTTAAGACGTTTCACCCCCAGACTGCCATATTTTATTCTTAAATTTATTGTTTAAATTTGTATAGCTGGAAAAGTCTAACATTTTTACACTTTTTTTTTACAAACACAAAAATAACAATATTTGCAAAATTATTATACAATAAAAAATTATGTCACTACTCTGTTTATTAATTAAGTTTCTATAATGTAAGGTACAGCTACCTTTGGTGCCTTTTAGGTTTTTTTGTTCTCTAATAAAATTTGAAAACGTTTACATTGTGGCTTGTTATTTAGGTTTCACAGTTTTGTTCGCAGAGCTTGTAAACACCCCTCTGGTTTTGTCTTTTTTAAATATTTTTTATAAGTTCCTCTTGATTAGTATCTAAAGCAACAACAACAAAAAAAACAGCTGTCCTCCTCTCATCTATACTCTTGTAACTTAATGCATGTGTCTGGTTGTGTGTAATGATCTGAGATTTAAGAAGCTAATTTTTCACCCTTGCAGTTACGTGGGAAACCTGTCTAGGGATGTTACAGAGAACTTAATCCTTCAGCTCTTCACCCAGATTGGTCCTTGTAAAAGTTGTAAAATGATAACAGAGGTAAGAATTCACTATCATGTTTAATAAATTAAAGAGCCAGCTAGAAAGGTTGCATGGATGATTTTGAGCATAAACAATCAGTGATGTATGTTGGTTTATTAATTTACAATGCAGTATGCTGACTTCAACATGTAATATTTTAGCAAAAATATAGGACAGTTTTATTTTGGATAAGTAATGATGGATTTATTTAATTATAAGCCATGCAAGTAAAAAAAGAACTGGTGATTAAAAAGTTAGAGATATTTAGGGCTGCACAAATTGATGATAAATCAAATTGTGTTTATTTTGACACATTTTGATTGCGAGTTAATGTGATATTAAATGTACCATTTAATTCATACAGCTTATCTAGGCAAATAATTGGTCAAATGATCTCAAAAGGGTTTTTGCCAATATTTATTGATCAAGTATTTTAATTGACAAATTTCTGATCATGTGTATATTAAAGGTTTTTATTAGATATTTATTTTGATTAGTTGTGCAGCACTATATAATTATCAAAACCTCAAATGTGACATGGTAATTTGTATTGTTTTTATTAGCTACTTTGAAAATCCAATGTTTGTTTAGCCAAGTTAGCTTGTCCAGGAATATGTAATATTTTTAATAATTGCAATTTTGTCTCTGTCTGTCTGATTAATTATGTGAAATTAATTAATTTCCTGCTGTTTCTTCTCTGCAGTTGGATAATGTTGGATTTTCTATATTGCAGCACACAAGCAATGACCCATATTGTTTTGTGGAGTTCTATGAGCACAGAGATGCTGCAGCCGCTCTAGCAGCAATGAACGGAAGGAAGATTCTAGGAAAGGTACATCTTTACCCGGGATTCGGATGTGTAAACTGAAACCTTGATCTTGTGTAATAGTCTCGTCATTTTGTTTAAACCTTGTGCAGGAGGTCAAGGTGAATTGGGCAACGACTCCAAGCAGTCAGAAGAAGGACACATCCAGTAAGTTGGCTTTTATTTAGAATTTATTAGACATTGTGTTTTGCTCTAAGAGTGTAATGAAATGCTTACTAGAAGTCTTTTTTTTTTATATTTGTGAGCGAGTGTGAACAATTAAATATGTATTGTGATGCATTTTATAATGCTAGAACACTAGATGATTTTCGTATAACTGTTTTTTTCCTCTTGCAGATCATTTCCATGTTTTTGTGGGAGATCTGAGTCCTGAGATCACCACTGATGATATCAGAGCGGCATTTGCTCCCTTTGGGAAAATCTCGTAAGTTTTAAGCAGTTTTGTGCTTTGCCACTGAGGTTTGTTATACGAAATCATTCGTATAATTTTAATCTAATGATTGCTTAGCCTAAGATGTCTGTTGTCCTATTTTTCCCCACCCCAAGTATACTTGGTAAAGAATGACAGAGTTGAGGGAGAAGGACTTGACCGTGTTTGCTGTGTGTTATAGGAGAGACATGAAATTAAGGTGGAAATTTAAATGCAACTAAATTCAATATACGCAGTGAATCTGAAGCACCATCTCTGCAGGTCTTTATCTATTGCCCACCACCACTAGTAAATCTGCACATGTTCTTCAGTTGCCAAAACAATAAAAGAAATTAGGTTTTTAGGACTTTTTAGGAAAAACTGTCTAGAGCCATGTTTTAAAGGTATTCCTTAAAATATTATTCACTATCACTACACAGTCTTGATACAATTGAGGAAATGGTAAGTACATTTGACTGTTCAATTTTAAAACAGTTCAATATTTGGTTAAAATTGTTACAATAAAGTTAAACATTTTTCAGATTCCTTTTTAGCTGTGAGTGTTAGTTAATAGCACTCTGGTTATTTTACAGAAATGCTCATAGGATTGGACAGGAGCTTGAAGGCTAACAGCAAGGAACTGTGCACACTGGGGACTCAGATGTAGATTTTTTTCTATTTACTCTTTATCTTTTTTATATTTATATACTGCCATATTTTTGTATTAACATTGAAGTAGTGTAGTTTTTTTTTTTTTTAACAATCCTTCAATATTTCTTGAACTTGTAAAAGTGTTGTATTTTGTGGTTTGCCTAGTTGTTTTGATAGTTTGATTCTCTTAAAATTCTGAAAATGTCAATTTTTCGAAATTTGCAGCTTCCCAAACTCCATAATGGTGGTAAAGAATTGACCAGGAAAAATAAAGAAATCAGTTAACAGGCCATGTATGCCGTTTAATTCCTTTTTTTCCACTTTTAATATTTCTGTGTAACTCTGCTGGTAGGAATAGAGACAGAAACAGAAATTAGGAATGCATGGTAAATAATGTGTTTGTAGTGGTTTTCTTATTTTTAATAGGGTAACCTGTCTTGTGTTTAACACCAGGATGACTATATAATGAAAACCTTGACTGAGCAGGAGTTTTGCAAAGCAATCTATTGTAGGCTGCATGATTCTATATTTTTGATAGCATACCTATAGTGAGAAGTTTCAGAGAATTGATAGTGTTATCAATTCATTTACTTAGGGTATTATAACAATGCTTCACAGTACTGTGTGTGTATGGTTCCTTTCATTTCTTAACCATGCTGGCTTATTGAAAGTGACCTGACGCATCTGGTCTATCACATTCTTACAGGGATGCACGTGTGGTGAAGGATATGACAACAGGGAAATCAAAGGGGTATGGATTTGTGTCCTTCTATAACAAACTGGTAAGGCTCCAGCTCAGGAACACAAAGTGAAGGTTATTTCTATTTCTGTTTATTATATTTATTATGACCCATTTTGAGTTTTATTCAAATTTAAACAATTATTTTTTTAAATGCTCATTGCATTAAATGTTAATTAGTTTAATTTATTTGACATTTAAATTCCCTAGTGTGGATGAATCAGTCCATTATGTTCTTATTGATAGTTACAATAGCAGGGGCAGATTATAGAAAGGCAGTGATGAAAGGCTAGCAGTTTTTCCTATGACTTTTACCCTTTCTTCATTACATTAATAGTGTATACTGTAAGCATATATTTGTTATTTATAGGATGCAGAGAATGCAATAGTACATATGGGCGGCCAGTGGTTAGGAGGACGGCAGATTCGGACCAACTGGGCCACTCGGAAGCCCCCAGCCCCTAAGAATACTCAAGACAGTAAGTAAATCAGTCACCTCGTATAATTGTCATAGCAGTCAGTAGGTAGAGCCTGTTGCTGGAGGAGCCCAGGACTGTGTATTTGTCTTATTTGAGGGTAAAATAATATGTTGACAGAATGAGCCAGTACCTAACTGTACTCTGTAAACATTTGCTGTGTAGTGTATCAATTGCTGGGCCGGTTTTGGAATAGTTATTTCTACTCAGTTTTTAATACTTGATTTGTTTTGTAAAATCTTAGCCAGCCCAAAGCAGTTGAGATATGAAGATGTTGTGAACCAGTCAAGTCCACAGAACTGCACTGTATACTGTGGTGGCATCCAATCAGGACTCTCGGGTAATTCAGACATGGTGTTAGTCTAATATTCGTAATATTCTTGTATTTTGAGGAGTTGTTGTTACATATTTATTATGGAATTTACATGTTCTTTGACAGACCACCTGATGCGACAGACATTTTCACCTTTTGGTCAAATAATGGAAATCAGAGTTTTCCCAGAAAAAGGCTATTCTTTTATCAGGTAGGACCTCAGAGCATCTTTCATTGTATTGTTTTGGTCTAGGGTAAATCAAAATTTTAAGGTATTCGGTTACAGGTCCATTACTGGCAATAACTTGATGTTTTCATGTCTTCACTTCTTTATTATGGATCTTGACCATATATTGTGTGTATGTGTATTGTGTTCTCTCAATAGGCAGTTAAGGGTGTGTGTGTGTGTGTGTGTGTGTGTGTGTGTGTGTGTGTGTGTGTGTGTGTTTTTTTTTTTTTTTTTTTTTTTTTTTTTTTTTTTTTTTTGTTT
>JAOVVB010000041.1:19114521-19129883 GCA_028570985.1 Heterobranchus longifilis
ACATACACATATCTATAGATATATAGATATATATATAGATAGATAGATAGATAGATAGATAGATAGATAGATAGATAGATATATATATATAGATAGATATATAGATATGTGTATGTGTACACAGCAAAAGACTTTATCCAAATTTAATTGAGACAAAGCTGAAGAATTGTGGCTTTTGCTCAAGGGTACACCAATGGCTGACTGGTTCTCTTAGAATTAAAACCTCTAGCACAGACCCTTGAGTTGCCATACAGAATTCAAAAAACTCACTTGCTCGTCTGTCACAAAGTGGTGAGCTCAGTCATTATAACTATCTAAATGAATGACAAGTACTTTAGTTTCACAATACAGCAAATACACAGTACATGAAATACATATGTGATGTCCACACTGAAGTAACATTTCTTCTTGTTTCTGTAATGAAATGTTTGGATGAAGGTACTAATATATGCATAAATTAAGAGGTCAAGTCTATTTATAGAATCATATTTACCATTATCTACCCTATATCCCTGGATGAGAGGGGGATTTTCAAGAATAGGTGTAGTTTTCCTAGTCTCTAGGTTTGTAAGGTTCCTAGTAATTAAGGGTTTAGGCATTTTGGTCATGTTTGCTTCAGTGATGTGTTGATAAAATGTTCTCATGGATGGTGGACCAGGCTATAGCTGATGAATCCTTCATTTCTCAATCGACCAGCCAATGAAGAGGAAAGGAACTCAATCTGGTTTGCTATAACATTACATTCCAGATTTTCACCCCCTTTAATTAGAACACAAACAAAACTATAACCAAAGGTCATTCCGGAGTAATAAGTAGTATAAGAACATGTCAGAACCTTGTGTGCATAGAATAAAATTTCATGCAGAAAAATGAACAAGGCTAAACCTGATCCTCACCTCATTTCTGGTTGACAGGTGTTTTTCCATTGTTTTGTTTTTTGTTTGCTTTTTCAGACTCCTGCAATCCCAGTCTTTCCATGACCATGTCAATCTTGCATATTGTGATGGCTAGAGTACCTTCCAATTCAGCTACTTGTTTAACCAACCTAAATAAGAGCAGTAATAGCTTTTAGAACAGGTGCAGGATGAATTTGTGTTTTATGGGAATACAATAGAAAGAACACAATGATGGAATCCTGTTTGTACACTATGGTACAGTTAGTGGTGGGTGATGTATCAAAATGACAATATCAAGACTTTCATGATACATGCATGATAGATATCACAATATACCGTGGTGGCCTAAAGTATTAAGACAAAATATATGCCATGTATTATGGTTCTCCCTGTGCAAAAAAACAGGTGATCTCACTAATTCTATCTGAGCCTATCTGGTCAAAGAGTTGTGCTAATTAACTGAAAAAGTAGTGGAAAAACTGGCTATCTGACAACGGTATTCAGTTTCTGGATTCAGTATTCATGGCCAGGTCATCTCCAGTCTCTAAAAAGAGATTATAATATCTCAACAACACGTACAGTGACAATATCAGTGTTATGTTGCCCAGTCCTGTGTCAATTATCTTATATTTTCCTTATTTTCATCTTACGCCGGACATGAGCCTTTGCAGTCTAATTTGCTTTCATTAAGCACTCTTTATTTTATAATGGACTGTTATGAACTACTTTTTTTTCCCTTCATAATAAATCACACATTATATAACTTTGGGGATTAGTGGGTGCTGAATGTACACATAACCTACATCTCAAATTGTTCCTGATTGACGGAACATGGGTTCATCTTCTTGTTGTCTTCTGCATTATTTCCATGCGTAAGATTGTGAAGCTCTGCACTGAGTGCATTCTGGTGAAATAAAATTATTTAGACATTGTAATAAAACAATGCAATATACAATAAGGAAAACACTAAGGGAAAAATATTCCAAACCCTTTTTTCCTCCAGTTCTCGTTTCATTTTCTCCTGCTCCTCACGGTCTAGAATATGATTTCGATCCTGATCATATCTGGAGAAAGCTTCAGAGATGTCATGATCATCATGACCCATTCTAAATGGATAAAAAAAAAAAGCATTAATAGCTGTGAGTCATTCATTTCTGGTTTCTTGGTAAATTAATAAAAATGTGACATACTCTCTGAGCGTTTCTCTGAAGTCTCTAAACTCCAAGTCTTTTGACCCTTCTAAGGCCTTCTGAACATCTGTGATCCTGTCCTTTTTGAATTTCAGCTTCATCACGCTCTGAAATATAGTGTTCAGTCAGTGTACAGTGTACAAGTATTTAGCCTGTGTCTACTATAAAAATAAATGAAATAAATAATGCCATGTTTATTTAACTAGCGAGCCAGCTTCACCTGTTTGAAAAGGTCTGTAATATGGAGATCATCATTGTGGGAGGCAAGTTCCTCCTTAACTTCAGAGTATGTGTCATTGATGATGGCCAGAAACATGTTCTGTTTAGTGGAGGAAAACAAGGTTGGTTGAGAGAAAGTCATGCTTGTGATGTCTTTTGACTGACAGACACATATGTATTCAAGACTAGAGGACTTACCAGTAACACAAAGAAGACAAAGAACACATAGGTGAAGAAATATATCGGCCCCAGGATTCTGTTTGCTGTGTCGATGCTATCATAATCAAAGTCTCCAAGGATGATCCGAAATTGGGTGAAACTGCAACAGGCCATTGGAAATGTATGTATTATTGTATCATTCCAATATCAATATCAACTGTGGAATAAAGTACTTACATGCATTTTTGAAATGTGCTGAAAGATTCAACCTGAGTACCAAACAGTAGATAGCCCAGCTGGGCATAGGCAAAAAACACAATGAAGAACATGACTGCAAAGCCCAGGATGTCTATGGCACAGCGTGCCAATGTGGAGGACAGCTGTGACATTGTCTTATTGAAACTGATGTATTTGAATATCTACAGGGATGAAGAGCAGAACAGTATTACAATTAGTCTTATCCATTCTGCGTTACACATACCAAAGAAAGTGTCTGTTCGGTTTAGGAAGTGTGACAATGTTTACCTTGATCCAAGCAAAAAATAGGTTTACAGCATTCATGTTGTTGTACTGAGTTTGCCAAAATGCCAAAAATTCAAAATCTGCATAGCTGCTAGGGTCTTTAAGTAAGCTTCCAAGCAGGTCGTTTACTTTAACAGTCCGGAATACATTGAAGATGATTGCAACAATAGCAAGCTATAAAACATTAAATATAAAACATTCTAGTATATTATTTTTTTTATAAAATGCAGAAGCAATATATTTGGCTTAAATAACTGTTGTGACTTGCTATGATGGATCTTCAACTTACCAGTAACACTACCACATCCAAAATATTCCAGATATTGGTAAAGTATGAGCATTTATGTATTCGGACCTCCAGGATTTCCTCCACAATATAATAAAGGATGAACACGCAGAAAACCAGCTCGCAGCCGATGATGAAGTAATCCCATGAGGTAACATACCGAATCAGCTTAACTGTCCGGATCTGGTATGAAGTTATTGCTCCACCAGTGGCAGGAAACTCAACCACCAAACTGAGAAACAGAGTGATATTTTATCACTTCGACGAGACTAAAGGATTTTGTCACTCCATGCAAACTGAGTGCATGATATATTAATTTATGCATATGGTTAAATAATATTTAGTACCTTATAACACAGAAGAGATTAATGTTTGCATTGTATGTGGAAAAATCTATGAAAACAGCCCTGGTTCCATGGTCCAGCCACAGGTTATCTTTGAGTTCTGCCAGAATAGTAGCACTTTCATTTTTGGTCAAGGCAAGGTCCTGATAGTACCCTGCTCCACTGTATGTGGCCAGCAAACCCCAGTAACTTGACCCTCGCAACTCATTTTCTGTGTGGTATGTCCAGCTGCCGGAAAATAAAATCACAGAAATGAAATATGGCTTAAGCAGTGGCTGTCTAATGTAAAACCAGAGCAGCAGCTTATAATACAGTCAAGTTCAGTCAAAATTACTTCACAAATATAAGACAACTAATAAGATAGTATTATATTTAGTTGGCTTGTAAACAATGTAAGAATTGCTTACCATTTATTTCAAAATGATTTCGACCACCATTAAGCATACAAGTACAGTCAAGTCATAGTGAACAGGTATATGGCTTCACTTACGCTGTTCCGTTGACCAGTCCAAACGCACTTGCATCTTCTTTCTGTGCATTGTACACATTAAAGCAGTCTGCGATTTCAGTACTAAAGTCTGTGGGAACCTTGCACGAATTGTTTTTGACTTTTATCTGCCGTATACGAGGGACTCCCAGGAGCATGTTCTCGTAGTAAATGAAGGAGTGTAAGCCAGTGTCAAGAGGCTGGTCATTGTACCATGTGGTCCAGTAAAGGCCATCAATTAGAGGACCTTCAGTGTACTAAGGGCATTAAGACAAAAGAGGTTTCAGTGAATTTGTTGTATTCTTTTAGAAAAGGTGTATAAGTAAACTTGATTAATTTAATCACAAGTTGACCTATTAAGGTTAATTTTCACTGGACTGTACATTAAAGCATATTACGATCATATTTAAAAAAAAAAATTCAATCCCCCTAATTTCATATATTGTTCTTTCAAACGTTATGCTTATATACATGCTAGCCATAGTTTGACAAACTTAGCATGGAGGAACTTAAGTGGCTTGCAGAGAGGCCTGACCACAACCCAGCTGAACACTTTGGCATCAATTGGAGTGTTTTTCGCAAACCAGACCTGTGCAACTAAAACTCTTTTGCTCGAATATGCACTATGTTATGTGAGCTTATATCATTAAAAGGGGCAGAAGAGAACTCCACTTTTATATAGTTACTGTAGGCTGTACATATTTTATAGCTGATATACAAATATTTCTATTAAGGCTTTAGATTTCATTTGTCAATTGTACCTCAAACTGCTACTACTACTTAATATCTTATATCTAAAGTTAGATTGATTAATAAATTAGATCTAAGTCTAACAACAACAACAATAATAATAATATTAATAATAATAATAATAATAATAATAATGTTCTTGGTGGTAGTGTTGGAAGAAGAAAAACGGGAAGAAAAAGAAGAGGAGGAAGTATACAACAGGATAATGAAAAACCACTCACTGTCCAAAAATCTTCCATGGTGCCAATGGACTCAAATGAATTCACAAACAGATCATTCATGACTTTAGTGTAGTAATAGGTGGTTGAGCTGGTCATGCCATAGGTCACTGAAAGGCAACATGATTATTAATACTCAGTTTCATTGCAAGTCTGTATTAGTCACTCTAAAGATCTATCACAGCTGGGTGTTTTAATCAACAGTCATCCTTTTGCAATGGCATCATCCTAAAAACTAAAAGACATGAGTTAGGAGAGGGTGATTTGTTTAAGGAACAAAGACCCAATAGGACACAAATAGCTGACTTAAACAAAGGACATCTACCTATACAAAGACTAAATGGCTTGGTTTTTGCTCTTATCAGGAGAACACAGCAGAGCCCTGCGTGTATTCCTTTCAGTATTAATGTTTCCTCTAGACAATGGTCTGAGCAAACCAGGCGCTTGGCTGACGTTTTATAATGGGTACTTACGCTGAGGCTGATCAGCAGTGATAATAGCACAAAGTAGTAGAATAAACAAGGGGATAGTACAAACATTGGTCACTAGACAGGATAATAATTCCAATGACGTTCTTGAATTATTTCCCATTCAATTTATTTTCCTTAATACATGAAGAGCCCCTATTCATAAGACAGACATGGCACATCAACTGTGCAAATTCGTCACGCACAAGTCATAGCAATCCCATTACAACTGCTAAAACAAGCAATAGCTGGGGTAAGCCTAAATGTACTGAAATGTTATACACTTTACACGTCTATATATTTATGAATATAGCTCACCCATTTATGCGAAAACATATATAAGGTAACTGCTGTGGAAAATATTCAAAATCTTCGTACTCACATAAACATATGTCCACTAAGAAAAGAATGTAGACAAATAACTCTCTGAGAGTTGTTTTGAGAAAGAGCTCTTGGTTTGTTGCTGTGTCCTCTGTCAGTGTTGTTCCCCATAGTCCTATCAAATCAGAATTAGTTTCTTCGTGCAACAACAACAACAACAACAAAAATGCATGCTCATTTGTAATCAAACTTATTGTCTTACACAGCGCAGAAAATTAATAACTGGACACTATTTCAACACTATTATTTTCAATCATCTCTAATATTGAAAATGGATATACTTTATAGATAGATTGCTTTTAGAGAGACACTGTATTAGATCTGATACACAAAACAGAATAGATAACAGGTTTCAAAGTACATTTACCTTTAATTCCTCGTAGGAAAGCAGAGCAGCATCCAGATTTCTTCTTCTCTGGCTGTTGATTCAGGGCCATAGCCTCGGTCTGGTAGGGGTCAGATGCACCAAAATGGGGTGAAATGTTGGGGTAAACAGTGCTGATGGGGTGGTTTGCTAATGGAGGGGTGCCACAGTATGCCTGGTTGACCCACCCTCTTTTCCCTACACTCTCCATTTCACACTCTACCTGACTGCTCAGGTGGCTCGCTGCCCTAACGTTTCTGTGCTGCATCCTGGTTACTGAGGTGCTCTGTGTAAGTCAGTGCTTTTAATGGCTATAAGAAGCGATCTGTTGGTTGGAAATAGGTACCACCTGTTTTTATACCTTCTCCCTGGACCACCGTCAGAGAAGATGTGATTGGGTTTTGAAAGGAGGAGGCTGGACTTTATTGTTCTTCTAAACAAAAAGGGCCCATTGATGAAATTGAAACACCCGGATGCTTTTTTTTTCTTTCTTTTTTTTTTTTTCGTAATGTGATGTAAAATAAGACACAACATTGTAATAGCTTGCTGTAAAAGTGTGGAGCAAAAGTGAAAATGTAGAAGGCTCTCGATGCCAAGACAACTGATATCATGACAAATACATTATATGTATGTAGAAACAGTATATGTGCATCTAGCTGATTATAATTATCTGCCCCAGCAATCCTTAATTTCTAAAAAATTAAGTGAAGGGTGTAGTGTAGGAACAAATGTACTTTTGTACATATGGAACACATAATACACTAACACAGCTGAAATCCTGTTAATCATAAAATTAATATATGTTATTTTATGCAGGAATCACAGTGCCAGCTATAAATATTAATAATCGTTATGGCGATAACACAAGTGGTATTATGGCTGTTAGAATACACTGATTAAAAGTGACATATTCGCTTTTTGTTCATTTGTCTGTGCGTCTTGACCTGAGACCAAGCTGCTCAAGCTTCATTGTTGTAAACAGACATATTACACACAGTCACTGAACAAAAAAGAGCTTAATTTTCTCTCTCCATTTAAGAGTGCTTGTAAAGTCTGTTGTATCAGTGGTTGTGCCCCATTTTAGTTCAACTCCTTTAATTCACTTAAATTGTTTTAAAAAGTCAACAAACACCCATGTCAACCCTTAAATTATCCTAAATTATCAAACCACACCCTTCATATTATCACAGTTTTCAAAAAAGACATATTGCGAAGATGTAAATTGTGACATAGTGTAAAGATATTCAGAGATGCAATTCTAGTAAGGTATAATGACTCTTAGTATGGAATCAGCATATCTGTTCACCTGCTACAGAAGGCTCCCTTTTGCATTAAATCCCACCTGTATCACCTACAGGACCAGTTCTTCATATCAACTCTTTTCTACATTGTAGAGCAATGCAGAAGACATGAAAACTTTTTGCTCACTATTGATGGGAACTACTACAAGACTGTTGGAAAATCATTCAAGGTGAAGCAGATTAAGAGAATACCAAGAGTGCAAAGCTGTCATTGAAGCAAAAGGTGGCTGGTTTGAAGAAAATCGAATGTGAAACATTTTGCTTGGTTCACACTGTTTAGCTTAATATATAATTTTATATATGTCCGTTTTAAGGCTTTCAGTATTGTTCTGCAAAAATAGTTTTAAATTTTTAAATAAAGGGGAAAGAAAAACCCTTGAATGAATTGTTGTGTCCAGTCTTTTGACTGATGTATTTGGTAAATTTCAATTATACTTATCCTTATTGTCATAATAACAAAACATGTACAGCTTCTAAGGCTTTTATTAGTCTGGGATTCATAGAGTTTGATAAGATTTTAAACAAGGTCACAATCTTGATGTCATCACTTTATTCCTGTTATAAACTATTATCTTCGCACATAAAATAAAATGATTATTTGTCCTGGTCTTGTTCTGGGTCCAGGTAAACATAAAATTTTACATTAATTTTGATATCTTGTATGGTATATGATCACTACTGAGTGGACTATTGTGCATAAAGATGAGTTAATGATCAGGACCTTTTGATGTGACGTCACATGTGCTATAAACATGATTTATGCTTTCTGTGAAGTAATAGCAGAGACTTCTTTACTTGGATCCCCCTTATCTAATGACACACAAGGGTCTGGTGAAATAGCCAAGCCCTTATCTGAGCAGTAAGCACACCAGGACTGACAAACATCTGACAGCTCTTAGATTTACTGCATTAAATCTGGAACTTAAAAAAAAACAAAAACTTAAATTTAAACTCAAATTTAAATTAAATGCTATTTGAAACAGAACACAGAGATTTTGTGACATAAATATGACAATCAATCAAATTGCTCTTTAATTCAAGACATGGCAATTTAATTCAAGGAATAACCGTAGATCTTGACATGAGTTGTCATGAACAATTTATTGTGTGCTGATTCATGTCTAGAACATAAGAAACTAAACTTATCAATTTTTTTTCTTATTCACTAGACATTATACATGGTATACAATGAAAGTTGCTACTGATAAAGTTCACACAAAACCACAGACAAACCACATTTAACAGTAAATTGCAAAACAAGAAAAAATGTAAGCATATATTTACAGATATTATTGTACACTAAGCTTTAACTAAGCTTTCACACATTAATCAAATGATTTGATACAAAGCAATAGAAAGTTTGGCTGAGAACCAGCACTACTCCCTACATAATAAATTAATAACCATAATTAGGCATTTGTGTTGAAATTGCTTCCAGCAATACATGCTATATGGCTAAAATAATATTGACCTAAGCTAATCAGAGCTGATCAATAAAAATATGGGCTAGTACTTGAAAAATAATTGTAATACAAATGTATTTACTGTCCTGTATCCACAGAATAGGAGATGTATGTTAACACTCCAGCTTGTCTCAGTCTAAGTTAGGACTTGGAAATTCTGATGATGGGAGGAGAAGGAGGTGTACATGCACTCGTTTTCAGTGGATGAGCTGTACCTCACAATGCAGGGGTAGCTCTCTGACTGCAGGCCTTCATACTGCAGGTCCAGCCATTGGCTGTGAGGTGTGCTGTTTCTACTGGAATCAGTCAGGATGCTGTTCAGGGCCATGATGTAGCTTAGAGCCATCTGCAAGGTCTCATACTTAGAAAGTTTCTTGTCCTGACCCCACTGAGGAACAACTTTGCGCAGCTGGTCAAAAGCTGTATTCAAGCCCTGCATCCTCTTCCTCTCTCGGGCGTTGGCTGCCACCCTCTTCCGTACCACACTCTGAAACTTCTCCATGGCTCTGGGTTCACACTCAGAACCCAAATCCACACAGGCCGGTGTGCATGGCTTCATTGTTTTTTATTAGATGTCCAAATCGGATATTATAATTCCTCAGTGATAAACAACTAAGAAATATTTTTTAAAAATCTGCTACAGCTTCTTGCTGTTCTCTTGTCTTGTTTTGTTACGCAGGTCCAGAGGATTTGTGAGCACCAAACCCCACTCTATTTTTCCCTGAGGAGGAAAGATCCTTATATAGGACTTGAATATTGACAGGTGGCAGCAGGTGGAGCCCCATTCTATTGCCCCATCCAAACATTATTACTCCTAAAACCACACATGCACGCACACACACACACACACACACACTAGACAACAGCACTAATGCACATACATACACCCCACCCTCGCTCGACTCCATTCACTCAAACTTTAATGACATTCAAATTAACTTTGGCAGGCCTATCAGTGTTAAGCTTCTCCAAAGCTGTGCATTAAAAATACAGAAAACTAACCATCTGGCCAGGACAGTTTAACTCACTAGGGGTCAATGAGTGAGAACTACTTAATTAAATGACTTGATTTTTAAGCATCTATAGCACATTATTTTTCTTTTTCTTCAAGAAACATGCATTGGATTGGATTGGATTATGGCAGCTCTTCTTAGTCCATGAACAAAAAAAGCAGACAGGGTCTATAGTCAGTCCATAATTGTATAATAAATATACTTGGCAAAAACATAATAATTATACTAACAAAAGCAAGAACTTCTAAATAATTATTATGATGTTTAAATTCCTTAGATCTAAACACACGTCAATTGTTTTAATATGTTCCTATTATTTGTCATACAAATTTATACTTTATCACCATATTAAGTCTGCTAGTGATGTTAACACCCAGCTTTTGCACTTAAATATATTCTCCACTGAGATCAATATGTTAAATTCACTGAGATCTCTGAGATCAATGTGTTTAATTTTTAAAAAGTTTTCTTGCTTGACTATCTAAATGAAAAACTCTAAGAGACATGTATTAAGAATTGTGATAGACAGGAAGCTTTATAATATATAAATAATTGACATAGATGTCCCAGAGGAATTGAGGCAGACAGAAGTGTTTGTTTCTTGTCTGTTTCCAATCTATTAATAGGGTTTAAGGGACCACGATGTTTTGATTTGTGACAGGTTCATTTTTTGCCATTTTATATATAACACATATGGATTTCTGCAAGTAACCAAATTCGAAAGAAAATTTAAGTTTAATGTCTAGTTCATATGTGAAAGTTTTAATAGGATTGCTGATAAATCTTTGCAGACTTGTGACATCTTTACAAACAGCTTCTAGATGGATTCGTAAATAGCAAAAGCTCCTTGCTGTTTTTCCTTTGTTGTGAATTAACCAAATTTTTCAAGGGAATAATGAAATTTTAAACAAGTATATTTTTTATTTTAATTAAAAAAAAAAAAAAAAAAAAGGTTTTTTTTAAAAACGCATTTTAGTTCAGGAACATATCTTACAAGGGCATTGTAAAAAAAAAAAAAACATTTTACATGTAAATGGTGAATGAATTTTTGTAAAACTTACTTAAAATATCTTCAAGATTATATAAAATATATATTACAGTCTAGGTTGACCAAACTAGTAGTGAGTTTTTGAATGTTTGTATGTGCTATTTATTTTTAGCATCCAATTGAACAATGTAATTTTTCATTGAGATAAGCATGCAAGATAAGCATGTAAAAAATTCCTTACTATATTTAATTTTGCAGAACACTGATTTGCCCCACATTTCTACATAATTCATGCCCCAGATAAGCCAGTGATGACAGATCAGGTCATATAAGCTATGCTGTCTGGTTACTTTGTACAAGTTAAGTAATTGTGCAGTTCATTTAGGCATGTAAACCCCATCTACCAGTCTGACTCATTGATTGTAGATTGGCATGGATGGCCAGCTGGTACATGTCTTTTATAAAAATGTCTGGGGCAGACATGATGAACAGACATTAATCACAGGATCATCTTGTCTAGATATACAAGAAAAAGCCATATGTCATATATAAGCATGAACAAACCTGTGTGCTGGGTTTGCTCCTGAGCAATTTCATGGCATGTGTGCACAGATTATTGAAATGGATAAGGGTTTCATTTATTTTATAAAAATGAAAGTGAGATGGTCCGTTTATTGTGTAGAATGTTTGTCATTTAGCAAATCTTATTTTCACCTAAAGGAGTGACACACATCAATCCTTTGTAAAGTATATATTACTCTTTAACATATACTTTCTAGAGAATGCCCAATAGGAAGACTATAATGTAAAGACATCATTACTGTCTTTGTTTTTAGACAATGTAAATGTTTTTAAACAATTTCTACTCTCTGCTTATCTAAATAAGGAACAACTGTTTAAACATTGATTAGCAATTAATTCATAAATGATAAACGCAACTAGGGAATAGGATAATAAAGTACTAAAATGGCTAAATTGGCTAAAAGACAAATCCATATCAGTCATAGAGAGTTATGAAGCATTAAATGAAATCACTGCTCTCCATACATGACATATGGTGAGATGGTGCTGGTGGCTGTAATTAGGGCACACAAGGTGAATGCAATTTCATGCCTATCTGAACCTGTTTCCTTTGCCTAATGGGAATAGTTTGCCTAATTAGCTAAAAACCTCTGCTTTCCCATTTCAATGATAATCAATTATTTAAAAAAAGTTTAAAGCCGTTATACAATAAATATATTATTTAATATATTAAATATTTGATATATTCCCTATTTAGTTTAGGGAATTTCAAAGTGAACATTATGACCTTGATACATCTTAAAGCCGAAATAATGCTGAAGATAAACGTTGATACTTTGTACACAGAAATTAATTTCAAGTAGGAGTAACCACTATTACTACTACTACTACTAATAATAATAATGATGATGGTGATGCCTAAAAATTCTCTTACAAGTAAAAAAAAAGCTTAGACTTGTGTGTTTGTGTGTACGTGCGCGTGTATTTATATATGAACCTTTTTTTTATTTCTGTGTATTTTTTTTTTTAGATGCTTCGAGCAATCGCAAGTACTGGTTTTGTTGCATTTGGGAGCATTTACATTATTTATTAGGCACTTTCAATATTTAGTAAAGGAATAATTACTAAATAAAAGCAGAGAGAGATAATGGTACAACATGTAAAAGACATACAATTGTTTCATTCACAAAAAAGATGAGATACACAAGTTGTGTGTGGAAACCTGTTGCATTTGTTAGTCCCTGTACTGTGATAAGGTGCTGTTGTCAAAAACCTTAGTGGAACTTAAACTGGTAGGGGGAAGGCATGTAAACTTATTTTTTTGTATTGTTTTTAATGTTTCCTATTATTTCCAACAAACTTCGTAATTAATATCTGGAGCCACAAGAGAAAATTCACGACATGGATGTGTAGATCACATCTGAAAATGTTATGCAAATCATATTAATCAAGTGGCTGCTGAGTGCAAGTAGGAATACTTACTGTTATTCCAAATTGTGGTTCCTATTACCTACTGGACATCAAAGTTGATTACTATAAGCTAAATACAAAATATTTGAATGATAATGTTTTACATTGTTACATTGTACAATATCTTACACTTCATATTTATTTGCAGTTTATATTTGCTACAAAAATAGATCATGCTGTTATAGGAAAACAATCTGCTGTAACGGTAACAGCACTAGATATTGGGCCACATAACATGGCTCTGTCATTGATTATTTTGCCAACAACCTCATCATTACATACAGTAAGTAACATATTAGCACAAAATCTTTTGACTATTAAAATTCATACCTTCAGTTGTTAGTGATCAGGGACATCAATCCCTCCCACTTTGTCTATTGTTTTGTTATTTACATTTGTATTTACATTAAGTAAGTTATATAACTCCATCCATCCATCCATCTATGAACCTCTGTAGTCCAACTAGGTACTGTGGCCATTGTATTTATTCCCATCTTGTATGACCGTGGAAGGACCTCTGGTCAACATTCACACACACATTAAATTATATAACTAAAAATACAAAATAAGTATGTAGTACATTATTACAATTTGTCATGGCAAAGCAGGGGGATGGCAAAATCTGCAGCTTTAGCATAGATAAAAACAGTATATGCAATTTAAAAATATTGGGAACTTAACTAAGAACATTTATGGTGTATACATGAATGTTCAAATACACTACTAAAATTTTTTACTTGGCACGGATGAAGTTGTATGTGCATTATTGTTATGAAATATTTTAAACCACCTAGAGGAATCTAGATATAAATTCATTCATTCTTCTATAAAGCTTATCCTGTATACAGGGTCACGGGGTGCCTGGAGCCTATCCTAGGAGACTTGCGGCATGAGGCGGGGTACACCCTGAACAGGGCGCCAATCCATCACAGGGCACACACACACACACACAAAATGATCATTCACACTTTACTGGAAATTCTGGGAATGCTAATCAAGCTTATCTGAATGTCTTTGAACAGGGGGAGGAAACCAGAGTACCCGGATGAAACCCACCAAGCACAGGGAGTGTCACGGAAACACCAGGCTCGGCCCTCAGTCAACGTCCCCAATCACCTGAATTTTAAACGCACACACCTGAACCTCCAGCACAAGATAAATACACCTCACTTCCTGTCACCCAACGTCTGATCTCCATTACGGAAAAGGACTCCATGATCGGCTACTCACAGCGGTCATTCTACGCCTCGTCTCCTGCTCTCTCGTCTAATCATCTCTCCTCCAAGTCGTGTTCATCATCCTTCCCGTCTGTGATCATCCGTCCATCAGCTCCGGCACCATACAAGAGAAGACTCTCCTTATCCACATCTCATCCACAACCATACCCCTTTAATTATCAATAAAAGCACCCGTTCGGTTTTCTGCATCTTTGTCTGTGGACAAACTCCACGCACGCAGATCCATGACAGGAATTGAACCCTCAACGCTGGAGGCCACAGTGCTTACCATTATGCCATTGTGCTACACAGTATTAATATATGATGTTGAAAACAATAAAAACAGAGGGAAAAAAACAATAAGAAGGTATGAAATTCTATCTCTCCTATTTGAACTTTAATACTTCAATTATTTAAGTATTATTTAATTATTAAATATTTATTTATTTCCATATATGCTCTATCACATTACAGTTCACAATATTAGTGATAAGTTCAAGAAAAACTTGGCTTGGCTTTGTTATGCGGTAAGAGATCATTTGCTGCCATGGTTTGTTTGCTTATACCCTTTGATGAAAGATTCAAAGCATATTAATACAAAGATGTTATGAACAATCACTTTTACCCTATGGTGAAATATAACTTAAATAACTTGCATAGAGTATTCATTTTGCTATGACTTTAATACCAAATGACTCACAACTGAAGCTAAGCAAAAGGCATTCTCAATTATCTTTCTCTCTATGGAAAAAATGTTCAATTGGTGCTCAGTGGCTCCCACATGATTTTAATTTATCTGTAGGGAATGGTTCTGGTCAGCAGAGGGCACATAAAACTATATTCAGTTTAAGAACATCATACAAACAAAGCAAATAAAGTTAAAGTTTGATTTGATTTTCAAAATGTCTACCATGATACATCACAGATCTAATCTAACCATAAAATTCAGTTTGACCCAAGATCACCTCTACACTGAAAAAAATAATCCTTTGAATTTACTTGATTTTAATGTGTACATCGGTCCCACATATTTCATTCATGTTAAACTTGTGTGAAAGAATCATGTTGACTTAACATAATCTTTATCATTTACTGTAATAGCAAT
>JAOVVB010000041.1:19130115-19142882 GCA_028570985.1 Heterobranchus longifilis
TGGAAACATGAAATTATTATGTACAAAACACATATTACATTTTAGTACATGTAACAGGTAGCCAATTTCATTTTTTTTTACTGTATGTGCATAATATAAGTAACAAATGAAAACCTATAAAGTATGACATGCAGTGAAACTAATTTTAGCACAGTTTAGAAACCCTTTGTTAAGCATGTCTGTGGTCTTGTCTCGCCACTCTCTTGTTACAGTTACAGTTTGGCACCTTTTGTACCTGAGATGCGATATGCTGGAGCGAGCAGCATCGTCATATCTCCCCACAGATATGTGCAGCTCAGGCATAAGCTCACTTCCTCTCTGCATAACAAAGCATACCAGAATCTGACTTCTCTTTACCACTGGCACAAAGAACGTATATGTACAAGGCTACAGGAACCAAGCTATTTTAGTGTTGTGTTTAATGCAGAGAAATTATGTGCAGTATTTCTCATTGAGATAGATGTCAACTGTGCAACAATGCAGAGATCCTAATTAACTATAATTCTGACTCATGGTTTCTGGGTATTGACAGGGTACATGACTGTATCATTTTAAAGACATCAGTCTGCCGTATACAGCATCTACAGATCTCTTACTCTATTTAAATGTGCAGTAAATAAACATTCATTGTAAAGTCCAGATCTATGAATATAGCAACAGAATTATTTATAGAATTTACTTAAAATGTAAGTAAGCAAGTAAATTAACTAATAAATAACATATTTTTTTTTATATATTACAATTGAGATCACAAGGTAACAGGATTAATGACAAACATACTGTATTAAGAAGGGAAAATACTTTCTGTAGTCTGGGCTACATTACATCATTATGTTCTTTATAACTAGTGACATCATTATCTAATATTATCTATCATATAAAATGATTTTGTCAGGCCTGCTATTTCACTGACTTTTATTAGAACCTTTTAGTATCTGAAAAAGCTGTAGTAACATGAAGTTGGGCTTTAGGAAGGCTTTCCACTCAATTTTAGAGTGTGGCTGTGGAGGTTTGTGCCCCTTTAGCCACAAGAGGATTAGTGAGACCAGGTGCTGAGGCTGGGCAAGGGGTTCTGGCACACAGTCAGTGCTTCTAATTCATTCCAAAGGTGATCGGTATGACACATCACTGTACACTGACCTACAAATTTTGTGTTCATTGCATATTTATGTAATCTATCCAGGAAAAAGTCATAACACATAACATATTTCAATTCACTATGTTAGAGATCATGTAATCTTTTAACTTAGAATAAGCCTTTTTAGATGATTAGGTAAGTTTATGTCAGGTGATATGTAGCCCCCTAAACACTGGATATAAGTACTGCTACCAAAGGAATATTTTTTTTTAGAATAATAAAAAATAAACAACATGAAGGTCTTGGCCCACCTCAAACCATCACAACAGCTCCAGTGCACCTTAGGCCAAATTCTACAAATCTTTAGAACATTTCTGGAGAGATTAACTCCACTCTTCACACTACCTGGCCAAAAAAACCTTTTCAGAAGGTTAAATTATTAGGCCTGCAACAAGCAAGGAAAACATTGAAATTGATTTAGAAACTGTCCATGCATTATTAATACCTGAAAGGATAGTGCTGAACTTTCTGGACGAAATGTGGTTAGAAAAAAAAATGGAAAAAAGTTTCAGTTTGCTAGTAAGCATAAAGATTGGACTTCATAATGGAAAAAGGTTATGTGGTCTGATGAGTCCAGATTTATTCCAGAGCGATGGGTGCAGGGTAAGAAATGGAAGCACATGAATTGATGTGGCCCTCATGCATACTGCCCACTGTACAAGTCTCTGGAGGGCAGTGTTATGATCTGTGTTGGCTTTCGTTGGTCAGGTTTAGGCAATAAAATGAAGTCAGTTTCCTGAATTTACTGAATAACCAGGTTATCACATCTATGGATTTTTTTCTTCCTTGATAGCATGGCCATACTTTAGGTCTCAAAGTTTGATAGAATGGTTTTGGAAGCATGAGGAATCATTTTTATACATGAATTGGCCACTGCATTGTGTGCTGAAATCCATGCTAAAGGTAGTTAACTACTTTCTCCAGGCAGTGTACTCAATCGGTTGGTGTTATATGATTGTAATGGAGAGCACATTAGTCCAAAATAATCCATGAGTGTTCAGTTGGGTTGAGATCTGGTAGCTGTGATGGCCATAGCATGTGATGTAAATAAATGTAATATTGATAAAATCATTCAGTGAGCCCTCATGTCTTATGGGAAGGTGTAGTGTCATCCTGCAAGATCACTGCCATCAAGATAGAAGTATTCATAATAGGATTCAGATGATTATTCAGAATAATCTTCCCTCAAAGAGGACATGTGAACAAAAATCATGCCAGCAAAGATTCATCACCCAAGTGCATTTCATTAAAAAAAAATCTGTGAATCTAAAAAAGTGTCTGAGGAATGATATTTTGTATGTAACCTTTCTGGGATCTCAGTTTAGCTATTACCAATGTTATTTTGTATGGTGCCAGCTATCTAGCCCTGAATAGATGATTGCTATTTCCACCAGTCAGTTATTATGTGGATATAAAAGAGAATAGTGTGTCTGCTTTTTCATGGTACATATTGAGTGTGTTTGTCCTCAGTGCACAATGTTGCACAATGCTCCACACACAGAATGACCCTGTCAGCTATTCTGCTCATTGTAAGACTTTCTTATAGAAGCCTATTATTAATCCTGAAAAAAGATATCAACGTTTTGTCAAGAAGACCATTTTACGTCTTACAGAGACCTTGCTGAAAATAAGCAGTGTTCCCTGCCCTGTTAATAACAGTCACAAAGTTCAACTGTTAAAACAAACAGCTAAAATTGCTGTTTAAAAAATTAGATTTATCGAAGGAATTGGTTGCATTTGGTCATTAAAATGATTTTTGTTGCATTTGTAATTTAAACTTACATTTGAGACTTAATTCAGCTTTAATTAATAAATAATTAAAGTCAGAATATACATATCATCACCATATTTCAAACAGAGTTGCAATATGTCTTATTTATATTTTTATAAAAAAATTCACTCAATTATCAAGAAACCCACACTTTAGCAAACAATTAATAAACACTGGTTCTAATGCATCATTGAAATTTTTCACTTATTCAAAAGTCCTGTTCACCCTAACCTGGTCCTGAATCTGGAGTGCTGGGACTGTCACACTGACAGATAAAAAAAAATAGAATAAAATAAAATAATATGGTTATTCATATTCAGTAGATTTTTTTATCCACTCCTTCACAAACACATTTTTGGATGGATGTGTGGCGACCTATCCAGGGTGTATTAGCACCTCACAGCTAGTGTTCCCAGGATGGACTCTGGATCCATCATGACCCTGAAGATGAATGAATAAATAAATGACCATGACCAATGACAAAGACCATCTCCCTCTGGGTCTGTGTTTGGACACCACAATGCTTCTAATTAGAAATTTGTTCATACAAAGATTTGTCTGTGGTAATATAGTGTTCTCTGCCCCTGGCAGTGCTATGAATATATGTACATTGTGCCAATGTCTTCTCAAACCATCCATGTACTGTTCAACTTATTAACTTAAATCTCTTCACTCATTCGTAAGACCCAAGGCAATTAAGCCTAGCTACATGTTTTCAGACTTTGTGTGAAAAGTCATCGTTGGACATGTTTTTTTTTGTTTTGTTTTTTTGAAGTGGTAGAAAGGAAGTCAGCTGACTGGGCTACATCATATCATGTGACACTTCTTTTTTTAAGCCATCATTCTCAGTTGAATTCTTTGAAGTTCCACATGAAGAGATACTCAGTTATCTTTCTATTCCTGAAACCAGGCCTCTTCTGTCACACCTGCAGGGGGTTGTGTATGCCCTCAGCCCCCTGCGGAGGGTCAGGATGAAGCCTGCAGATGGGTTTATTACACATGGGGCAGACACTTCGGATTTCCAGCCACTTTACCAAACACCTTTAGTGGAGAGGAGAGAGAGAGAGAAAGGGGTTATATTTCCGTCTGTTTGTAATATAATCATCAGAAGGCAAGGTTACTCTGTGTCAAAGCACAAACATCAGATCTGATGTTTACAGCAATCTTCCTCATTTTAATTTACTGGGTAATGACATTCAAGTTCTGTTTTCTTAGCTGTTTTGAATTTCAGGCCCTAGTTTTTATAGCATTCCACAGGATTATGATGAGTCAGTTGCATCTTTCATCTGACATATTCTCATAAGTTAATAGCAACAGTTTGAATATAATGACAGTATTTTTACCTCTATGGTTTCATCTATCAGTGCCTTGTAACTAAGTGACAGCTAAATCTAAAGTTAAATGTACTGAATTTGATATGTGAGATTTGTGAATGGGCTTGAGTGTTGCAGCAGTATGGGACATTATCTTACTTCTTGTGGAAAGCATGTGAGCAGGGACAAACACCGAGTTCCTCCCTGCTTCTGAACTCCTCCAGACAAACAGCACAGGTCTGCTGCAGGGTGAAACAGAGAGAGAGAGAGAGAGAGAGAGAGAGAGAGAGACTTTTGTTGCAAACTGCCAAAAGCTTGAATATTTATTTAAAATGTATTAACTTGCTTCATTTTAGTTTTGCATAATTGCAAAGCTTGGGTGTTGTTCCTGTCTCATCATACATCAATACTGTCATTATTAGGATTTTGTTCTTGTTGTTCTTGTTTACTTACACCAATAAGGCTTAGCTTCTTCTCTGATCCCTTTAAAACCACCTATGAAGGAAGGAAAAGAATATTAGCCTTAAAACAATTCACAGGAAAAAAATGAAATAAACTGTACCTTATACTATAACTATACTAGAAGTAAACTGTACCTCATTGTATCCAAACTGTTCCCGTGTGACCTGTCGTCTCAGGCTGTGAATAAATACAGTTTGTTTTTACATTGCATGACACGTATGACTTGTTATTTAACTTCATTTTTACACAGATATAAATCAAGAAATCTATTCATCTATATTGAACTCACAAAACAATATGGTCAAAGTGAAATTTTCAGTACTACAATGTGATTGACTAAATACTACAGGATTACCTGAACAGATAACAACAGAAGATGAGGCTCAACATAAAGATGAAGAGGCCAGTGCCAAGAATGATGATATAGACATTCAGGGTTAGGGGGTACGTGACATCTGTGGACATTTTGCAGTCTATAATATGTAGGCTTTGGTCACTCAAGCATCCTGCAAGGCCACAAACAAACATATTCACATTTCATTCAATTCAAAGCTAACATTAGTGTTCATAGTAACTTACAGTATAAGCTGGTGTTTACTATAACCTAAACAGCCTTTAAACCTGAACATACTAAAGTATTTGGGCTAATAACAAAGATGCATGATGTGTTTTTCTCTTAATTATTCCAAGGTTAATACTCAGGCTGCACTTGTGCTGATTCTGACTGGAGCTTTAAAAGCTTTTAGTTTAAATGAGTCTCATACTGCTTGCCAGTTTCACTGTGAGTATGAATGGCAAATTAGTATTTGTTACTCAACTGATAGGTATATGTGGATCATGTATTTGCCTTTACAAGCCCCTTGGCTGACCACATACAACACAGAAGCTCTCATGTGTACAGTTCACTATGGCCCCAACATGCATATTGTATAAACTGAGCAGCAGCGTGTCCTTCTGTTTCACATATAACTGTAACACTGTAACTCCCAGATGGACTTCAGTGAGTTGCATGAACTTTTCACTGTAATACATACACTTACTCTGAAAATAGAAGTGTCTCCCTAATGACTGGGGCTGAACATACATCACTCAAAAACAGCAGCACTAATAAGTAAGCTTTTCCTTTCAGGCACTCTTTTTTCTGGAAAAAAAAAGAGTGCATACTTATGCACACACTGACATGTTGAGAACCGTCTATTCCATGGGTTCTCAAATTATTTTTGTAAGCTGGGACCCCTTTATTCAATAACCTTTGGGTTAAGCATTGAGTTCATAGAGGTCATAATGCTCAGACTGCAGATTGCATACAATGGAAAGATGTATACTGTATATACTTCTATTTATTAAGTTTTATTTTAATATTGTTGTTTTATTTTTCCTCTTTCTCCAATGTGTTTTTTAGTTTGTGTTAATGGAGCAAGTCAGATTCCTTGTAAATGAAATCTTACTTAGTCAATTAAATTCTTTCTAATTCTGATTTTCAGCCAGTTGAAATCATAGCATTTTGCTCATTTTATGAATAAATCTTATTAGATAGTTTGCTAAAATGAGATGTGATTCTGTGCTATAATAAATAGTGACTGCACCACACTGAATATCAAGACAAACTCTAATGTGAAACAGCTTTTCAGCCTTTTATTTATTTATTTATTTGTTTGTTTGTTTATTCATATATGTAAATAATACAGCACCTTGTAAGGCACCTAGATCTATGCAAACAGCCCACTATGCGTGGGCTGTTTGTACACTCTCAATGTACAGAGCCAAGGGGATATCCCATTATGAATGTGAGGTAGCTTGCATTCAGCTACACATAATAACCTGTTGCTATCTTGTTTTTCTTGGTGTTTTATTTTTTTGTGCAAAATTCCTATTATGAATATAGTGATAGACAACCTTAGCCCTGGCCATCTCTCATGCCCTCTGTATGTGGGAGTGACAAAGACAGGACAGAAATCCTTCACTGTGGGACGACATAAAGGATTCTCACATAATGAAATCCCTTCAGTCCTACTTGACTCCTACTATACAATATACAGTATGTGTTATAAACTGTTTCACAATAACTACTGAATAAACTGTAACAGACAAAGCAGAGACTTTGCCTTTGTTCCCAAAATAATTACCACTACAGATCCTACATATCCTATTGTATGTTCATAGAGAGTGCATGGTGTATGTTACAGTCAAATTTCTTTCAACACTCTCTCAGTTATTGACCTCTAAACACAATATAGTCTGTCTAGGAAGTTTCACTGGAGTACATTTGACTGTAACAGCAATATCATGAGAAAAACTCTTCACATTACCCTAACAAATAAATGAGTATAGCCCAACACGTTTCAACTCCTAAAATTACCAAGCTTACAGTTTCATTGTATTATCTGTTTTCCAAGCAAATTAGTCATAATTTTTAGAAATCAAATACAAAGAGAATTACAAATCATCTGTTTGCACACCTTCACTTTTGACAGCAAAAAAAGCATAATAATAATAATAATAACAATAATGTTGGCAAAAGAGCACCTCACTTATGTTATAGCCTTCTAGATATCTTGAGTTAAAGCTCTAAGGGAAAATGTAGCTGGCAGGAGACAAATAGAAAGACTGAGAGAAAGTTGGGGCAGTTGGCAGAGCTTGAGTAAATCCTGGGCAATTGTGCATACACAAAAGCAAATAAAAGTGCTTTGCAGACACAGCCCTCCCTCTTCCATGAAGCCACCATCTGCTCCGCTTAATGTGGTAAGGGGGAGCAAAGCACATAGGGCACTTTCAATGCATGCTGTGCACGTTAGGGATTCACCAACCTGGGCAGGAATCACCATTTGGGAAACAATGGTGGCTGACATCAGAGGTCATGGGCTGCCAAACAGCATACATTAATTACATACATACAAAAACCCAGAATGAAACAGAGACAATAAGTCTTTCTGCAGTCTATGCACAAGTCCAGGTCATATAAGAAATGTCTATTACTTCTAATTGTACAAGAGGGTGTTAGTAAATCATTAATAGCAAGCACGTGTCAGCCAATGCTGTTAATTTCGTGTTTTTCTTAGCTAGCAGAATACATAAGGACACAGCAATTGTAGTGTTATATGAGGGGGTTGCTATGATTCATACTTACTGTTACACCACTGAAGTAGGTTCTTAAACAAAAGGCCAGGTTGTTCCAGTCAATCCAGCTAATCAATAATGGTTTCCAGAAGGACAGTGTTGAAATATGCCAGCAAGTTATTTATCCCCTTAAAAAAAAACAGATCTGTTAAATCTGAACTCTAGCTTTGCAAAACTCCCACAACAAAGCTCACGAAATTCTCACTGTCTCTGGTTAACATATGAGCACCCACCACATTCCCTTGCCCATTTGCATGGAGGCAGGATGAACATGTTTTCTTGGTTGAAGTCAAGTCACAAACTTTTCCAGTCGAAAATTGGCACTGAGATTAAAATGTTCACTTCTTTTCCAGGAAAAAAACATTCAGCATTGTTCTTAATGCATGGCATGGTTTTGACTTCCTTTTTTCTCCAGTGTCATGTTTCAACTTCAGGTTTGGGTACATCAAGCCGTTCCTTTTGTAGCTTGATGTTTAAGGCAGATTAGACTGTAGTGTGAGCTGAGTTGTTTATCAATGGCATTTTATCATTCTCGTCATTACATTACACATACAATAACACCAAGTGCTCTGTCTACTTCTGGGTGAGCTCATATACAAGGCAGAAACTTATGGCTCTACTTACAGTAGCTTTGTCTACCTGTCAAAAGATTTGTGTTGCCTTCTCCTGCCTTTTTCACTCTCCACCTGGTTTTCTTGTCCTTTTTTTCTTCCTGTCCTGATCACAAAGAAGCAGCCGTAGCCAGTCCAATTTCCTGCATGAATTTACCTTCTTTAAAAGCTCAGAGTGGGTTTGTGCTGGTGATGGCTTGCTCCCCTCTTCACCATCTGTCTCGTTCTCTCCCCTTCACAAGCTTGCAAAAGAAAAGGAACAGCAAAGATGTTTAGAGAAAAAGGGGTCCACACTTTATTTGTGTGCTTAGGTCCAGTGTTTTCCTGATCTCCTCCAGCTCTGGGTGCTCATAATGGTGCCGAGCACTTCTTGCTTGCTCAGTTTGTAAACAGATCTCTGCTCATGTGATTTGCTGTCTGCATCACAGCTCTCCTTTCACCCACCCCCTCCTTTCTCTCTGTGTCGCACACTTTCTCTCTCTCTCTGACTCATGCACTCTCAGCCTCTTGCCCTCTGCAGCTGCAGGCTATTAAGAGGTGACAGCAGCCAGGCGTCTACGTTCTGCAAGGTTGTGAAAGGAATAGGAGTCATTTAGCTCCTCGGGTGACCTACACAGAAAAATAAACAGAGCTTGGACACACTGAAGGCAGCAGAAAAAAATGAGGGTGTGGAGAGAAAGAGTGGAATAATACAATGGTGCTGTGTGAATAGAAATATTGTCCTTCACTATGGTATTCAATGTTAATCACAGTAGTGCCATCAGCCATGACTGTAATGACTAGAGCATGAACTTTTCACATTAAAAATTTAAAAAGAAAACAGTTTTAATATTCCTTCTGTGATCAGTAATGTGCGACAATAAAATAAACAGTCACTTAATCAACCAATTAATGAATTTAAAATGTTCAATATAATTAATATGAGGATTTTAAAAAGCTAGACTTATAGAACATTTAAATATATTTCAGTATTTCAATATATTTGCACTACTACTACTTTATTTCTAAGAATGCTTGAAAAGTAACTTCTGAAGTCTAAGGTGAGGCTGGTATTTTTAGGCAAAGCCAAATGTTGTGTTTGTCACAGTTTTACTCCTGCAAGTGTTAACAGAGGAAATATAAGGACCATCTGGAGCTGCTATTAGCTTGAATGTGAATGGAAACCTAATTAAATACAATTTTATACTATACATTGAAGAGAAAGTCAAGCACAAAAAACAATAGTAAAATATATTTTAATGTATTGTACAATATTTAACAGTAGTTGTCTGTATCGCACAACAACATGTCTAAGCATAGTGGCCCCCTGAGATAACACTGATTCATTTATCTTCAGTAAATGCTTTATCATGGTTATGCTTGTGGTGAATCTGGACCTGATTCTGGCAACACTGGGTCTCTGGAAGGACAATTCACTGCATATGAGAACTGAATCCATGGCAGAGAGCACACATATGTGCACATACACACACACACCCACACACATTCAACATAGGCTTTCCATGTCTTGGAGGCATGGTAGCTTAGTGGTTAGCACTGTCGCCTTGCACCTCCAGGGTCTGGGTTTGATTCCCAGCCAGGTTCGATTCTGTATGCATGGAGTTTGTATGCTTGGTGGGTTTCCTTTCCAGTTTCCTCCCACAGTCCAAAGACATGCAGATTAGGCTAATTGGCGTTCCCCAAATTGCCCATACCGTGTGTATGAGTGTGTATGTGTGTGCCCTGCGACGTCTCCTTAGATAGGCTCCAGTCCCCCACGACCCTATATACAGGATAAAGTGGTATAGACATTGAGTGAGTGAGTTTTCATGTCTTTAGGAATGGAGAAAAATCTGCTTCATTATGCAATATGTATTAACATATTAATGTATTAACATTTTTCATGAATTAACTGTATCACACAATTCATGCCAACATTAAGCTAAAAAAATATTTGGATCTCAGGTAATAAATTATCATACTGACATATGTAAGCAAAAATAAAGGAATAAAGCAAACACTACTCAGATTTGCACACAAGGGGAACAAAAGAAATTACCATAATGTAGTTGATTACTATGAATGACCTTTCACTTCTTCATCAAACATGTCCATCTCAATGGCCTCAGTGTCCCCAATTGTGTAATGGGCCCATTTGTTGAGGCGACTGTACAGGGGAGTCCCTTCATTCTCTCTGTATAAGTAAACTCCTGTTATCTGGTTCCACTCCAGACTGGGAATTGCCTGTTTGGCCCCCTGACAGACTGAGAGTTGCACCTTTTCGTCCTCCTCCAGGGCTACAAACCCAAAGAAAGTCCTGATGCTCTCAGCAGCTCGGAGCCTGGCATGAGCCTCAGCAGTGCGCTGGAAAAGTCTGCGCTCACTGGTCCGATAGATGGACCAATAGGCCTCCTGCTGGTAGCCCAAGGGAGAGCAGCAGCGCTTTCCACACATCGCCAGAAACACAGTGAAAGAGACAATAGCCACCAACATCCAGCCAAATAGCTTAAGAAACAACAACAAAATGAAAATACAGGTTATAAATACATCCAGTTACCAGTTGCAAAGCATTCAAAACATTGTTCTTTAAAAAACTCCTGAGGGGATTCCACTAATGATGCCAGTGCTAAGATAAAGCTTTTAATGTATCATTACTTCTAACAACAATCTAATTCAAATAAACATACATAATACTGGTTATGGTAATGTAAAATTTATAAAATATCTCATTCACACAGTCAACATATATTTTGGTTGGAATGCCTGTAAATTTACCTAATCATTTAATCAAACAATTATCTGACAGTGGCACAATAAAAAATCATGCTGATATGCGACAATAGCTTCAAGTAGTGTTCACATCTAAAATCAGAATGGAAAAATAAAATAAGGACTCTATGACATTAACTGTGGCATAATTGTTGGAGCCAGAAGGGCTGGTTTGATTGTTTTAGAAACAGCTGCTCTCCTGGTAATTCCACATACCACTGTGTCTAATGTTTACACAGAATCTGTAGCTATATGTACAGAAGATGCAAATGATTCCTTTTTGATTAAAAAAGCTTTAAAAATGTAATTAAAAAATTTACCTAGTAAATCTTCTGGTAAGCTGTTAGGCCAAAAATGTTTTTTATTCAAAAACTTTAGTAAACATAAGTTTAATATATACATTGTATTGCATTCTTCGTGTGTGCTGTACTATTATAAGGCTCTATATCTCTCTTTGAACTATTATGTTAAAGTGGAATCAACTTTTTTGCATTGGCCATCTCCCTCTTTCAAATTCACATTAGTTAACTCAGGCAAAACAAGTCTAGGCTTGTTTGATCAACAATACCAAAACAGCTGCACCTTTATCTCATGTAGTAAGTGCAACTAAGTTTGATGGTGAAAGCTAAAAACAACGGAACATGGGCAGCGCATTAAGTCTCTTAACCCAATCTGCTCTATGGATGCTGTATCATGTTTATCCCTGCTTCCTAACAAATTTGGATATGTATAAAAGAATTTAATATGGTGTAATAAGCTAGTTTTATATATAAGCTTAGTCCACATTACATACATTAGTACATGTATTTGACACAATATAAAATTATAATCAACTTAAAAAACTGAGTTCCAAAACTGAAATTATTTGAGGTAACAAATTTCTACTTGCTAGAGTTTACAGTCGTAGTACACCTTTGTAGTAAAAATGGCTTTTAACAGAATGGCAATATCATCTGTGGCACCCTAAATGTTCTTCTATCATGTAAAGTTGCATACTGTAATGGATGATATCCGAAAAGATAAATCATAGATGCTTATTTTGCCTTAATGTGAAGCAGTAGAAAAAAAAATACTATTAGAGTTATTGCAGTTGGATTTGTTACCTGAGATTCATACTTGAGTCGACGTTCAATGAGGTTCCAAAAGTGCAGCAGTTCAGCAGGCACATCCTTACAAGGAAACTGGGCCATAACAATGTGGCTTTGGGAAGTGGAAGGGAAGTTTTCCAAAGAGTTAGGGTCCACAAATTCACTCAGTGCACAAACATAGGCCTCTCCTCTGAGGAGTGAGATGACAGACCAGGTAACTGGAGCCACTACTGCACGGCCCACTATTGAACCCAGAAGAGCAAAAGCTGCAGCTGCAGAGAGCTTCCGGCACTTTCTGATGCGACATTCAGAAACCAGGTCCCAGGTGCTACGATTGAGCATCACTCCAATTAAAAAGAAAACTAGTGCAGGTACACCAATAGCAGCTATCCCATACAGATAATTTCTCTGTGCAGAGCATGGGCATTCAAAGGCAAATACATTGTATGCTGTTTGACTAGCGACTGTCCCCAGGGCGATCAGCCCATTGAAGATCACTACATCCTTACTCTTAAAGAA
>JAOVVB010000041.1:19149362-19167564 GCA_028570985.1 Heterobranchus longifilis
GCTTGAGTGAAACACGGTCTGATTGCTCTTATCAGAAAGGCCACAAAAGTGGTCAACATCAAAAATGCCCATCCACAAGCCTGTGGAAAAAAAAGAAACGGAAACCATTTTAAATAATCCGTCAAGATTAGGTATGAATCTTGAATTCACTTGAATTAATATGATTACATGCATGAATTAGCATGAATAAATATAAAGTTTTCTTACATAAAATGCTATGTAATGGTGCTCCATCCAATTTTTTTGACAAATTTATGTTGTGTCTAAGAAATTGGATAAACCTTTATTACATAATGGTGCCAAATTACATGATCTGGTATATCATCTTTGGTAGATGATATACCAGATGCTTAATTGCTTAATTGCTTAATTGTTAATGTATTAATGTTATTTCAGTGTTTTTATTGTAAGCTCTTTTTTGCGATTTTTATTTAAAATTACCACCAAGTGGCAGCAAAGCCAAATGTTAACTTACAGTACCTAAGTAAGGCCATGACGAATTTGTATTTTATGAGCGTCACTAACTATTCATAATTTTTCTACCCTCTTACAAAATGCTTCTGTCGTGTTCTTTACCTTCCACGATTGGTGAACCATTAAATTGTTATGCGTACAACATCCTTTTTGAAAGTTAATAACCTTTCATCATCAAATGCATCGGCATGCAGTTTCAGACACCTCATGCAACTGACTTTTACGGTGTAATTTTGCTTCTGAGACAAAGAACACGTACAAAATGTTTGCTTTTACATATGTTTTACGTGAATTATTTATAATTATTCATATTCAACATGGTCTACTGGTTACGTTTGTTAGTGCAATTCAGAACAGGGTTAAAAAGTTGTAAAAGTCAACATTTTCAACAACATTATCCTTTCATTGACGCAGTGGGTAGGACTGTCGCCTCGCTCCTCCAGCGGACGGATTCGATTCCCGCCTCAGGTGAGTTTGCATGTTCTCCCCGTGCTTGGTGGATTTCCTCGGGTACTCGGGTTTCCTCCCACAGTTCAAAAATATGCAGATTTGGCAACTGGCAGATTTGGCAACCCCGCGATGAATAAGGCTGACTTAACTGCAGTTAAGCTATAATAAATGTTCTTGAATATTTGTTGTTGCTGAGAGAGAGAGAGAGAGAGAGAGAGAGAGAGACTTACCTGAGACATAACCCGAATATACCGGGTTGATGCCTCCCTGTTGATGATATTATTTGAGTCGAAGATATTTTTGCAGGGAATTGTTGCTAGTATCCTCTCCAGGTCTGCATCTGCCATTATCACGTTGCTTCGATTAAAGAAGTGGCTCAGATCGAGCTTGGTACTGTAGGCGCATAAGAAGCTTTTTCCGTCCATGAGCGTGACGGCGATCCACACGGAGGGAGCGATGAGTGCGCGCTGGGTCATGGAGCAGAGCATGTAGCGCAGCACAGTGGGGTCCTTCTGCCGCTGACCAATGGGTCTCTTCCACTCCTCAGTCAGCATTGAGATGTTATTATTCAGCACGTAGCCCAGCATGAAGAACCAGAATGGAGGAACGATCAGAATGCCGACCCCGTATGCGTAATTATACTCGGGCATACACGGGCAGGTGAACTCAAACGTGGAGTAAAGCTGCGCGCTCGCCAAGGCCATGATCCCACATATACCGTTCATAAAAGACTCCTGGTTAGCTTGTAAGAACTGAGCCATTATCCGAAACTTATCCATGTTGGCAAAACGTTGTTTTTAAACTGGTGACAAGATGGGAACACACACAAACACGTAGCAGAATCAATTATTTTAAATCAGGAAAATGTTTTAATATTTTAAGTTAAATATATGTTCTATCTTTAACTAATCAATCGTGGAGAATTATTTACCAGAACTGATGAGCTGATTCTCCTTACGGGTAGAAGTGAAGAGTTTCAGATGCAGGAGCGCACACCTGGGCTTCGTCTCAAACAGCCGCCTCACCGTAACTGTGGGCTTATCTCAGAACATTACGTCAGCCGGCATGCAGTTTCGACATGCTATTTAGGAGCCTAGATGGTGATTTGGGACAAAGCCATGCTAAAGTACTCCGCTGGCCACACCTTACCACCCAATGGGTCCTTAACCTTATTTTGGCCCTATTTCAGTTTTTTTAAAACAACGTACGAATATTTGACAATACTACAAAAAGATGTACTTTAACAATACTACAAATAGACAAAGTATTTTCAGTTTATTTTTATGTAACTGCTTTGTGATAGTGAAAGAATTACGCACAGAACCAGTAATAATCTATCCGCTGATTGCAGGGCAAGAAAGAAACCGATTTCAAGATCAGTAAACGTTAAAAATCATTTTATTGGACATACTGACATATGACTCTTCTATTATATATCACTATTATACATGGATCATATTCCTATGTATGTCACTGCTGAGTAATGGTGGAGAGAGCCATGCAAAATTAAACAAATATAGTCTAGCACAGGCAAATCTCAGCATGCAAGGTTTCTGACTTGACTGGCTAAAAGTCTGGTGCAAACCTTCCAGTACATACAATTGTTAGACATCTGGCAGATGCAGAAGATTCATTGTTGTCTCTATATCTTCATGTAATATTTTTTTATACATTTTTTTTTTACTTTAGGCTTTAGTTTTGTAACATTTAAAAATATAATATAATGTAAATATTTAAAAATATAATAGCCTATATAATATAAACAAATATAAAATATATAACTAAACTTTCTACTTAAGATAAAGGTTTTACGGAGACTTGGTTGTCTACAATATACACACACATCGATCAGCCATAACATTAGCATCTGGCGTTAAACCTGTGCCAAGCTTGTATGTGCGGCCACTGTGGCGACCGACAACAACAACAAACTGGTGATTGGCTCATGAGCACCCGAGGCTCATCCATGCCCACAGGGTCCAATCCCACAGAAAAGTCAATGCAGCAAAAATAGCAGGAAAAAAAAAATCAATATTGACCATGATAGAATGAAACTCTTCTGCAGACACCAGAGACAGAGACACAGTGGTAAAACAGATATTGTATATATATATGGGTGTATGGGTGTATACATACACCCATATATACACGCATACATATTTATATATACTTCATACATTTACTTCACACATCTGAATAAAGTATTTGTCCAGTAGGGTCTTCCCAAGTAATACATTTGGTGGGCCTATATAACATCTTGGTCACATCCAGATCAGGTTTGGACAGGAACCAGCTTTCAAGCAAGTGATCCACCTGATCCTTCCTGGTCACACCATGGAGACGCTCATCTTCTTCCTCAGTCTCATCGTGGCCCTTCTGAAATCTGAGGCTGGGGGAGAGTGGCATCCTAAGAACCACATCGTCTTCAATACACTCAAAGAAATGCACTACACATTTTTTGGCAAACTCTCTGGCATGATGGACACAAGTCTCATCAAAAATCTTTGCCTCAACGTCCAGGTAGTTGCTCCAATAGCGTGTCTGAAGAAAGGTGGCATGATCAAAGCATGGTTTAATAATTCTAGCTACTGCACCCATGAAAATGAGACAGAGAAGGATGGACCAACCTATTGCCTGAAAGAAAGCAGATGTAATGATAAGATAATATAAATTCTATTTCATCAGATCATTACTTTTTGATTCCAGATACTATTTGGGAATAAATGCTTTGTAGTGCTTTGTGTAGTATTTGTATGGTGTGAAACTGCGAAGTCCACTTACCTGAGAGTAACAGCGCACATAGCGTGAGACAGCTTTCCGGAAGGTGCTGTCTTGGAAGATGATGTCTTCCTTGCAAGGCACCTTAGCCATGATCCTGATCACATCAAGGCCAGTGTTATTGGGGAACCCATTGAAGTGTTTAGGATCCACATTCATGCTAAAGGCACAAATTAAACACTTCCCATCCAATAAGGATACCAGGATCCAAACCATTGGAGCTAACATGGCCCGCTGCATCATGGCTGAAAACAAATACCTGTATAGGAGAGTTGCTTGTTTAAAAGCAAAGCATGTATAGAGGTGGGCTAGTGGATTGAACCGTTAAAAAAAAACAGCCTAGAACAGTTGACAACCTGATTAACAACTTTAAACTCATGATGTTATTCAGATAAATAATTTCCAATTAGGAGACTTACTTCGTAACGGCTGGATTTTTGGTCCTCCTGCCTATGGGTCTGGCATATTCCTCCATCATCACTCCAGTATGCCGATTAACCAAAATTCCGAGGAAGAAGAGAATAACCGGTGGAACAAACATCACACCGAGTCCGTACATTCTATTGTACCGCGGTAGACATGGGCAGTTAAAATCAAAGCTCGTGTAAAGTTTAACGCTTACCAGAGACAGCACGACGCATATACCATTGGAAATGGACTCGGAATTCGACTGGAAGTATTGAAAAACTACCTTTAAGCGATCCATCATAAAAAGTTAGGAGTCGATGACCTGGAAACAGAGCTGCAATGCAAGAGATGCAACAGTATTCAAAGTACTCAAAACAAAAACTCTGTTTAAATTAATTCCTTCTCTTTGAAGAACAGCCTATAAATGCGCTTCCGAAACAATGTTGCATTTAGACTTCATGGCCCCATGTGACGAACCGATCACCTTTCGGGTACAAAGAGTCCATTACGTTTACCGAACCCCGTGTAAGGTAGTGTAAATGCTCAGTCACCGATTCTGGACAGTACATCTGAATGCACATCAGCATGGACTCTCCCCTGCTCCACCCAACAGGTGCATAACCACAAAGCATTAAAGTCAAGCACACAGCAAAATAACACTAGAGTCAAGTGGCACAGTGCACAGCCAGGAACGCTGTGTCATAGCTGTAAAGATTAATACACTTTCATTAATTTCCCTGTCGCGTTTCGGAATTATGCCATATGGTCAAAAATAAAATACACAAAAGAAAACAAGGACAACACACGCATTGTGTGGGAAGTGACCGCGTTTAAGAATAGAAATTGAAAGGACTAGTCAAAACGCCAGAGCTTTAGAGAATGAGTGCCCTCTGGTGGTGAAACAGTGAAACAGTATCACGTCCTCTCCGTGACCACTGATTAACAGTAGAGCACATGTCTAGCGGCTCAAAAAGGCTTCATTGGGGGCATAAAGAATGGCCTGTGGAACATTAGAAAAATGTTATGCGGATTGATGAGTCTAGATTTACTCTGTTCCAGAGTGATGAGTGCATCAGGGTAAAAAGAGAGGTGGACGAAGTGATGCCTAATGCCTACTGTATAAGCCTGTGGGTCAGTCTTATGCTCTTGGGCTGCTTCTGTTAGTCAGGTCTCGGCTCAGCAATGCTATGCGGCCAAATAAATTGTTCCACTGACTAACGAATGATCACTCATTCTCACTCACTCATCTTCTATATCGCTTTCAGGGTCGCGGGGACCTGGAGCCTATCCCAGGAGGCTTAGGGCACACCCTGGACAGGGTGCCAATCCATCGCAGGGCTCACACACATACTCAGGGCAACTTGGGAACACCACTTAGCCTAACCTGCATATCTTTGAACTGTGGGAGAAAACCCACCAAGCACGGGTACATACAAACTCCATGTACACAGAGACGGGAATCAAACCCAGACCCTGGAGGTGGAAGGTGACATTGCATAAGCTTATTAAAAACAATATCACGGGCATAATAAAAGCAAAGGGCAGGCAAATGAACGAATGACAGGATATCTCTCTCTCTCTCTCTATCTATCTATCTATCTAGCTGTCTGTCCGTCAAATTTCATACAATTTCCCTTTGGGATTAATAACTCTATCAAAGGGGAAATGTGATACACATTTTGGCAGTTTGTATCTTTCAGTGTAAAACATTGAAGATACATATTAGACTCCTTCTTAGGTTTTAACAAAACATTCTAAAGGTTAAAAGGTTAAAAGGTGTAACAACCCAGCGACATGCTGCCATTTGGTATCTGGAGTGTCGGACCTGAAGTTCCCCGACCAAACGCTAGAGGGACACTATCCTTACTGAACGGCGAAATAAAAGCCACAAAGTACACCGTAAGATTCTAATAGGCCTACTGTATATCGGTGTTATATATATTTATGATAACTAACAATTATGCAGTAGGGATAATAAATAAAGGATCAATTTTTAAAATAATTAAAAGCAAAACTAAATTGGTATGTTTAGTTTTCTTACTTGTTGTCGGATCCCCATCGGTATACTTATTTTTATGAAGGTTTTGATTACTTAACTGACTAAACTTTTAATGAATTAATGAATTAATTTATTTATACGTTTATTAATTTTTAGAAAGATATCTCACTCACTCACTCATCGTCTATATTACTTTATCCTGTATACAAGGTATCCCAGGAGACTTACAGGCGGGGTACACCCTGGACAGGGTGCCAATCTATTGCAGGGCGGACACACACGCACACACACACACGCACACACACACACACACGCACACACACACACACACACACTATTTGGGAACTAATCAGCCTAATCAGCATGTCTTTGGACTGTGGGAGGAAACCAGAGTACCCAGAGGAAACCCATCAAGCACGGGGAGAACATGCAAACTCCATGCACACAGAGATTGCATATTTTGGACGCCTTCATCTTTGCTTAACAGTATAGAAAGAAATAAAAATCAAGAACGATCGTGTGTTAAAAAGTGATCCAAAACCTTTAAGGGGTAATGCACGTGTCTGTGTGGAGAGCTCATTTATAATGGGTTTTCTGTGTATTTATAGTGGGTTTTCTCTATACCTGTTAGGTATGAGTAATTAATTGCATTTAAACGTAGTTTTTAATATCATATAAAGTACATGTGAAAAACATGCACTAAGCAGCATTTACAGGAAACCAATTCGGTGGGAAAGCCGCGCACCTGGCAACCTTGTCGCAATACTTTAAATCAGCTTCATGTTTCGCTCAGTTCTGGTGTTATTTTGTATAGAATGTACGATACAGTTGTGGTATACACAGTGTAGGCTAAATTCTAAATACACATCCGGTATTTCTGGAGAGGTAGACATGTAAAATGGCCTCAGGAGTAGGCTGTGCTCCAGGAAATGACCAGTAATGTTCTCCGCCTCAGCACACAGAGTCGGAGACAGACAGACAGACAAATCACATTTACTACTTCACAGCGCTTTCTTTTTCTTATCCCGAGACGATGGACTACACGGGGATTGAAGTCTCGGAGTGAAACTCAAAGGTTTGTTTGTTGGAATGTGTTTGATGCTGCTGATATTACAAACTACTGTAACTAATCCATCAGTAAGTAAAATGGGGAAGTTGGTGAGAACCGTTACTTTGTATCACCTCCGTCACTGTGGAGGAAAAGAGCTGTATGTACACTATTTCTCCTCATTTTTTCTTTAACACTTAGTCCGTGAGCTAGAACATTTACTTCATGGGCTTCTGATGGCTGATTGTGAGATGTAGAACCTGCATGGTTTTTTAAAATGTATCTTTCATCAAGGAAAAGGCGTTAACCACATGTACGCACATGTAGGTGTATATATGAATATACTACGATTTACTGGAAAGCCCAGACTGTGTTGAAGCGCATATGTCGAAACACAGGCAGCAGCAACACTGAGGCCTCACTGCGGCTCTTGGTTTCAGTTTATATTTACTCGAATGGACCTTGTGTATTTTTTGCAAGAAAGCTAAAAATGTTCTCTTCTTATTATGACTCAGTGGGGCTGCTTGACAACTTGAACAAACATTCTGTGAGGTTTAATTTAGGGTTCTATGATAAATGCCCTGCATTTACGTCATGCCCGATGGACAAACACTACAAAGCTATGCAATTTCTTAAACATCTACATAATCCAATTATGCATTCAGACAGCGCCTCTGACACTGGGGGCAACAAGGGAGGCTTTCCCAGGCCTGGGTCAGGATGGTTAAGTAGTCCACTGCGGTGAAATAAAAATACTGAAATTTGTCTATTAAAAACAACAACAACATATGGACGTCTTGTCTTTGCCCCTTATCAGAGAACTTATTTACCTCTGATCCGAGTTGATCTGCTGCAGTTTTCATGTTAATATCTTCCACACCCAATAAAACATAGCTAATTATAAACGTTTTCTAAGATCAAGGTTGGATATCTTACTTCGTCCCAGTTTATGATGGCTTAAAGTTTTTAATAGGCTTAAGTCATGTGCAAGAAAATATAAAATAAAAAAGTCTGATGGTGCATGCAAGCAATAGTAAATATTTAAAAAATAATAATTTTATAATAAATAAAAGGAGCTCAAGTTTCTTTATGGGTTATGGCTTATGATTTAAGAAGGGCAATTCTTTAATGGGTTGTCCAGGGCCCAGGCAAGTTGCATGGCAGACCAGCATACAGATGTGTAGAGGCAAGTTTTAAAATAGTGCTGATATGATATAAAGGCAGTCTCTAAATATGTCCTTTGCATTACATTGATTGATTCAATAATGACAATCCTTTTTACTAAATTCAACTGTTGACTTGACAGGAGGCGGGACACAGGAGGTCTTGATTAAAGCATTTAGTTTTTTTTTTTGTTGAATGAGTGACACACATTACTTTGGTTTGTTTATGAAAGTCATTTTTGTACAACTAACTGAGTTTAAGTAATGCATTATATTGTGCAAAATTTGCTTATGTTTTAATCTCTGCAGATTACCTAGTTTCCTGTTTGTATTTGCTTCCTTCCTTTACATTCACTGCAAACATTTCAGAAGTCAGACTGTTAATGAATTTTAAATTGTTTCTTTTTTGCCAACCACAATTTGCAGTCAATAAACTGTATCAGGTGATTTAAACAGAAGCTGATTATTTTATATCATAAATTTATATTATAAATGTAGCATCCTAGCTAAATAAAATTTTTAAATAATTTTTTCTATTGTATTTCTTTTATATTCATATTTATTTCTTATAAATAAGCTTTTATTTTTAAGGTCACGCGTGGTCGTGTAAGCATTTCACTGCATATCGTACTGTATATGGCTGTGTATGTGACAAATAAAATTTGAATTTGATTTTTTTATTTATTACACTGTTGGGCAAATTAAGTTAAAATGTTAAGGCACTTGTGAGGCACTTAGCTGGCTTGTGTCTCATTGTTCAGCATGGCTATCTGACCTCTTTCCAAAAAGTGCAGTGGTAGACTGCTGTACATCACACCTTTTACAGCAGTCTATATTTAGAAGGCTGGGCAATAGGACAAATACAGTTATTATATTTAACTAATATTAAATGTTACTGTTTACCATATGTTGAATAATTCACTAAATTTAGGTTAGAGTTTTTTGTTTAATATCTGAAAAATTATATTATAATACAAGGAAGGGGGGATTTTCCAATATCATGCTCCAGTGAATGATTATAAGTGGACTTGTACTACTATACTACTGGAAATACCCATAATACTTATAGAAAAGTTTATTTTGATGGATATTATCACAAAATTATATCATATTAATATCATCAAGTTAACACGAGAGTGGCCTGACAATGGCTTCTAATATTACACACTCTCTGTTGTTATTATTATATTATTTTTATGCCTTGTTAATTTTGCAAAACAGGCTCATGGATCAGGTTAAGTTCTGATTAAATTAAATTCTGATATGAATGTCCAGTATTAGTATTGGTTAATTTAATTATTTCATTACAAATCTGTATGGTCAAATAAATGCATGATAGTCAGATAAGCTTTAGATTTACTTCTTCAGTTCCATATCAATAGCCATTTGCAAATAACTACACAATATTTTATGTTGCTCTAATTGTTAATTTCTGTTTAATTCCACAGATGCAGGGGTCTATAGCACGGGTTTGCATGGTTGTGGCAGCTGCCATTCTCAACCATCCACTGCTTTTTCCTAAGGAAAACACTACTATCCCAGAAGAGGAAGACGATGTTTTGGCACGAATGAAGGAACATGAGGAGAAGCTGCAAGCTGAACAAGAACGCCTTGAACAGGAGATCTCAAAGGCAGATCAAGAAGCAACAAATTCTGGCATTGACTACTATGGTTGGTACTTTTGGAGTACAATTTCTCTTGTCATTTTCTTTACTATTGAAGTTTGTAGACAAGATACAACTTCTTGTGAAACACCTGAGCATGGTGAAGATGAAGAAAGGTACACCAACAGTGGGTCCGCCAGTCCTAAGAGTCTGACCTTAGATAAAGGTGCCCTAAGCAACCTCTGTGAGACCAGCTTCCAGCCCTTTGTCCATGAATGTGGGAGAGTGCAGGAGTTTGTTGAAGGCTTTGCAGATGACCTCCTGGAAGCTTTGAGAAGCTTTTGTGACCATGAGGTTGACATGGAGCTTGAGGACTTTATTGGAGTTGGCAGCATATTTGAGAACTGGAGAGTATGTAAGCCTGTCATGTGTGACCTCATTGTGCCATTTGAAACCCCAGAACCTTACAAATTTCAGTTCGAGCTGTGGTGTGATGAATCCTCTGAAATCCCAATAGACCTTCAAGGATGTGGGAGAATTCAGATCATAAAGATTAATGAGAATTGCCCTGACTGCCTTCCTGGCAAAACCACAGTTGATGAGGATATGCTATGCCTGCTTCACAACAGAAACCACAACAGCATTGCTGATGATCATGCTTTGGAAGAACTACTCTGCTCAAAAAATACCTCATATTTGTCTAAAGAGCAGGTCATGAAATGGTTCCAGATCTCAGTGACCCAAGCATGGGGGCGGATCTCACACAAATATGAGTTTGAGCTCACTTTCCGCAACCTGGATTATCCTGGTGCCTTGAAGGTCAAGTTCAAATCAGGAAAGGTTATTATTCTAAACATTATTCCTGCTTTTCAGCTTGAAGACTCACATGCATACTTCGTCTCTCATTTTCCTTCTGACTGTGGCGACACCACAGATATCCACTGGTACCTCTCATTTACTGTTTATGAAAGAAACCTTCTCAAACACATGGCAAAGAAACTTCCAGGAAACTCTTGTCATCTCCGATGCCTTCAACTTGTTTCTTTCTTGCACAAAAAACAGTCAGGTATAAGAGGGATAAGTGCCCTGACAAACTACCACCTGAAGACTGCCTTCTTGCATCTACTGTTGAGTAAATCTCCTTCGGCATGGAGACCACAAAATCTGGACCAGAGGTTGCGGGACCTGTTGGCTTTTCTACAGAACTGTTTGCAGGAAAAGAGACTTACTCATATTATCATTGGGAACCCACTCGTTCCACTCGAAATCGGCGTTCCAGAAATATTTCAGACTGTAGAACCAATTAACCTTTTCAGGCCTCTGGTATTACAGAGGCAGGTATATGCAAAGATGATGGAACATTTTGAAGAGATGCTGAAAAATGTACCTGCACTTATTCAAGAGTATGCACCACATTTCCCTAATGGTGGAATCAATTCAACAACCGTGTCTTAGAACGACTATCTGTATCAGTGGGAATTTGGGACTGAGTAGGTTATTCATCATCCCTAACATATTTTAATATAATTCCCAATTGCATCACTGAAATTAGTTATTGAAAATGATTGTACAGTACATTGATTAGACAAAGCAATTGTGTGTCCTTAGACAGTAGGCAGCTATTATGTGCTAATATGTAAGGTAATACATATACAGGTAATTTTAAACATGTAATAATATTGTAAAATGAGTCATATTATTGTACTTCTTCTGTACTATAGCAGAAATAAAAATGATATTTTTCTGTTTCTAACTGTCAGTTTGAGGATTGGGTGTGTCAGAACATTCCTGCCATCATAGGCATGACGACTAGTTTTATTTGAATAGTGCTTTAAATAACATTCTATATATTGTTAAAAAGAACATTTGCAGAGATTTAGACACGACACACCCAGTGAGCAAGGTAAGGTTGTTTTATTTGTATAGCTCTTGCTACAACCGGTGGAAGAGTTGTACAGCAAGTAGCGTTGCTCATTAATGCTTCCAGAGCCACCAGGTTGACCTTTGGGTTCCTGTTTGTGAGGAATTTCTGTTCATGTTGATACTAGTAGGTGGACTGCTTACTTTAAATTGATCCTAGGTGTAAATCACTGTGTGCATCATGCCCTGAAAAGAAACGGTATCCATGTCCATAGTTGTCTCCCTATAAGCATATTCATTCTCCAAGTAAGACAAATAAGTTACAAATAAGACAGTTTGGGATCTCTGATTAATTGATGAATCAATTGATTAATGAATCCTGAGACACCAGAATCAGACCCAGACCATAATGAATTGAAGGGTGACTGTGCCAAGACAGGAAAGTAAGTGAAGTTCAACATTATAAAGGACTCTTGTTCTCCTTCAGGCAACAAGCAAAATTATAATTACAAATGAATAGCAAAAAAACATAGAATTTAACAAAGGTCCTTTTTTTTGCGTGAGAGTATGTGAAAAGGCATTATACTTGTACAAATATATATACTGAAAACATTTCTACATTTTGGAGTTTAACTTTTTTCAGTGTAGAAATATTTTACTTATATATTTTTACTTATATATTTTTCTTTGGGCAAATCTCTCTTCCAATAATTGGCCACTTCCAAGATGATCACACGGTTCCTCCACGGAACACAAGGGTTCATTGAATGGTCTATGTAAATCATAAGCTATGACCTTGATCTTTGACACATCATATACCTGAATGCTTATTTAGATGTCACAATTGGCAACTACCATCATAACAACAGAAATTGATTAAATAAGTTGTAAAAGTAATGTTTTCATGATCTCTCTAGCACAGTTCCCGAGAATCTGTGATTAGGCATTGAAGCTGTTCTAGTGGTTCCAGGTGGCCCAACCCTAAATTATTATTTTATTATTTGTCCTTTCCTGCATGTTACACACCATGCTTTACATCACTGTTCAGTGTAAAATAAACAATGATGACTTAGCTTATCCTTATCGACACTCGTTCTGGACCATAACCCACCCAAGTCAGGTCTATTTTGCCAATTCATTATGAAAATGCTAAATTTCTTCATACACATTTCACATCCTATACATTTAAAAGTTTACAGATTTGTTAATTCTGTTGTCATTTACAGTATGTAGTGTCTGCTCACAGTACCTTTTACTGGTATTATGCACGACATAGCTGGCAGAAACAGAACCAGTTGAAGAAACCAAAAATTAAGTAAGTGGTCAGTTCTGTGTATATATCTGTTACTTTTTCCATAGCATTACTGACTTGAAGCCATAGTCTGGATCTGCAGTAGTAAAATGTAAAAATACTTACCAGAGCTGCATTCATTAAAAAGTCGATCTGCACCTTATTTACTATAGATATACTTTTGGTTAGTGTCTCCGGATTTTTATGAGAACAAAAAAAAAAGAAAACACTGGATCTATAGGTTGTCATTCAGTCTCTCATTCAGTAATTTATGTTCAGTAAACTATATTATAGTTAAATGCTTCTTTTGAAAACGGACAATTGACCGTTCTAATTTTCCAAATCCAAGTAGAGAGGGTTGTGGGATCTGGAAATAACTAATACTGCCTAATACAAATAGGACACAGAACATGGAGGATGTAACTAGTGCAACTCCTGGCAGAAACTGATTTTATCAGTCACTTGCGTCTCTTAAGTTTCAAACTCAGTTACATGCTCTAAAAGTCAGTCAGTAAATGTTAGGATGTAGAACATAAACTAGTACTTGATTTTAGACTTACCTTTTTTCCTGTCTCCCCATCAGAGGGCCTACTAGACATATTTCACTCTATTCCAAACTAATTCCTCTTGCTCTACATTGGCTGATATCCTAACCATTACAAATCAGTGTTGTTTACTTTATGCAAACTTATTAAGCTGTTTAGCTTTGTTTTCAGTACATTCTGCCATATTCTATAACCAACATTTATGTGGTTTTGAACATTTCAGACAACCACTGATGTTATAATAACCTCCTTTCTTTTGGAAAGACTTTTCACTAGATTTTGACGCATGTCTGTGAGGATATGCTCATTCAGCAACAAGAGCATGAGACCAGAAATTAATGTGAGCTCAGGATTTCTTTGGATGCAGCCAGCTTTTGATCAAGTTAATCAAAAGGGAGTTCAGTTGGGTTTTGTGCAGGACACAGAATCAGAAAAAGTTATTGTTTACAACATATTCCAAAAATATTTATTTCCTCTTGTTTCTTCAGGCAATGCTATCTCCATAGAGAGGTGCGCCGATACTGTCTCCCTTGAACACCTAATATACTGGGCTGGCAACCTTGATGAAGCCAGTCTTTTTAAACTATGTGTTACTTAAGGGCCCTTGGAGTTGTTGTTACTTACTAACAACCCCCCCCCCATCCTTTACGGCACCCCTAATAACCGTTATCCACTGAAACATTTAATTTGCTATTTATGAAAAAACATAATTTTCCTAAACATGGCAAATACAGTTCCAAAAAACTCTTGTCACATCTGATTCCTTTAGTTTGGTTCTTTCTTGCACAGAAATAGTCAGGTCTAAGAGGCAAAAGTACAAATAACCATCTGAAGTCTATATGAATAGTTTGTAAGCACTGAAAGTACTTAGTACAAATGACAAAAATTGTACTCTGAAAAAAAAGACTTGTTTCCACATACCGGTGGAATATTTTTCATATTAGTAAATAATCGCTGTCACATGTATATGAAAAAAGTATTTTTTCTAATCAGCAATTTTTTTATAAGTCTATAAAATGGTTTGGTTTCAGCTAATTTGGCTATTATAGTCTATAACCAAAGTAATATTCAAACATTCCCAATCCATGCAAACACAGAACCAAAAAAACCTTAATAATACTATTCAAATACAGTAATAGGATAAACAAATTATTTATTATTGGTTTAAACTAATCCTACAATATATAATTGTTTTATTCTATTACTATATCTGGACAGTAGTATGTCTATCCTGTTCATAGTCGACTCCCTATAAGCATATTCACTCTGCAGATGTAAAGAGGACATACTGTATGTTACAAATAAGACAGCTCAGGATCTCTGATGAGTATACACCCTGAAGTTGAATGAATCAATCAGTTAATCAATCCTGAGACACCAAAATAAGACTAATGAATTGAAAGGTGACTGTGCCAAGACAGGAAAGTAAGAAAAGTTCAACACTATAAAGGACTCTTGTTCGCCTTAAGACAACAAGCAAAATTATATTTAACAAATGAAACGCACAAAACCTAAAATTGAACAAAGGTACTTTAATACAATTTCATTAAAGAGTAGATGACAAGGCATGATACTTGTAAAGATGTATGTACTAAAAAACAATAAAAGTATTAATTTTAGAGTTAAACTTTTTTCAGTGTAGACATATTTTACAAGCAGTAGTTATAATTGGGATGTCCCTCCATGTATGAGTCCCAAAAGGCTTTGTGGTCAGCTGAGCTGAACATCAGTGCCTTAACTGCTGGATTGTCTTGGATGCGTAAACTCCAGTTGTTTAGCTCCGGAGTGCCATCCAGACAGCTAAAATAGAATGAGAGTATGTTTATATGTAAAACATTCACTTCCCACAGTTGTCATACATTACAAATAAGATTTTTCAATCATAGTTACTATGAGTCAATCATAGTCACTGAATCCCCTCCAAAGTTTATGGTTTTCTTGTTAACAAAATAAATGCAACTATACATGCAATTTTGAGACTTAAACCATGTACAAATGTCTGTATGGTCAATAAGAATGGCCTAAACACTTTTTTTGTTTGTTTTTGTTTTGAGGTAAAGCTGTCATGTAAAGTTTGGAGAGCTTTTCCCTCAACTCTGCTTCTATTGCCGGCAAACCGCTTTGTTCCTGCTCATGGGAATTTTGTAGAACAGAGGAATGACCTGAAAGTAAAAATCCTGTTAAAATTGTTGTATTAGCTTTAAATCCCCAAGCAGGAATCACAAGAACTGATACTGTACCAAAACGGGTTTCGTCATCTTTTGAAAAAACTTTTTTTTTTTTCATTCTTCTATATATTTTGTTTACATTTGTGTATTTAACACAAAACAGTGTGGCTTACTGTAAGCTGAAAGGACACACCTTTGAGTATTCCTCCAGCAACATCTTCTACTGGGCTTTTGCAAAGGGGTCAGAGGGAAACAATTTTTTCTCAGGGTACAACTCATCCAGGTATTCACATGTGATCGGTGATTCACAGACCACTTGACCACTGGAGGTCTCCACTGTGGGCACTTGACTAAGAGGGTTCTTCTTCAGGTACCACTCGGGTTTCTCCTTAGAAGGCCCATCACAGCTATTAGAATGATAACTCCAAATACAAATACAAACCAAAGTAGTATAGACAATTAAAAAATCAATTGATATGTACTTACTCTATGCCCTTTGCTTCGAGCACCAGCCTGGCTCTTTGGGCATATCGACAGAATCTCATACTATAGATTCGGATCTGGCCTTTGGGTACAGTCCCAGGAGCACAGCTTCCTGCAAAACTTATCAGAACGAAAATTTAAAACTGAAGCTTAAAAAAAAATCTAAAAATATTCAGATGTAAAACACAAAACATTGTATGTTTAAGGCTATATTATGCATTTTATTACTGCCATGGTTTGTGTCCACTTGTCCCATTAAATGTAAGAATCAACACAAATAAATACATGGAGCACATTGAATGGTTTAGGGATAATACCTGAATACTTACTGAGTTGTCATCTTGAGCTATTACCATCATCATAAAACAAAGACATAAAATATGTTGTGAAAATAATGCACGATCTCTCTAGCACAGTTTTCAAAAATCTGTGTTAAGGTTCTAAAGCTGATCTGCTGGCTGTTAGTGACCCAACCCTAAACTTCTTTGTTCTCTCCGGCATGTTACACAACATGCTATACATCACTGTTCAATGTAAAATAAACAATAATGACTTAGCATATCCTTATCAACACTTGTTCTGGACTGTAACCTAACCCACCCAACCCAGGTCTATTATGCCAATTCATTATGAAAATGCGGATTTTTTTTTAGGCACATTTTACATCTTATAAATTTTAAAGTTTATAGATTTGCTTAAACGCGTTGTACTTGATGCATTGTCCGCACATAGTACCTTTTACTCGTGTTACGCATGGCATAGCTGGCACAAACAAAATCAAGTAAAGGAATCCAGAAAGTTAGTGTTCAGTCCTGTGTGTATATTTCTTACCTTTTCCATAGCATTTCTGAGTTGAAGCCATAGTCTCCGTCTGGACCTGCAGTAGAAATACATAAAACACAAGTGTAAAACTAACACAGCATTTCATTAAGTACATCAAACCAACAATCAAACATGGTGGTGGTAGTGTGATGTTCTGGGGCTCCTTAACACCTGCAGGACCTGGACAATAGATTAACCAAAAATTTTCCGCTCTATCAGAAAATCCTGAAAGAGAATGCTATCAGTTCATGACCTCAAGCTCAAGCGCACTTGGGTTATGCAGCAGGACAATGATCTGAAACACACCAGCAAGTCCACTCTAAATGTCTTTGGAGTGGCATAGTCAAAGTCTGAACATAATTTCAATTGATATGACCTTAAACAGGCGTTTATGCTTGGAAACCCTTCAATGTGGCTCAATTAAAATAATTCTGAAAAGAAGAGTTCCTTCACAGTTGTGGCACACGCTTGATTGCAGTTGTGGTTTAGGGGCAATTACTTTTTCAAGTAGGGCCAGGCAGGTTTGGATAGTGATTTTTCCCGTAATAAATAAAATCATCATTAAAATTAGAGGTTGGATTTACTGTTCTTGTGTATATTTTTTTAGGATCTGAATCATTTAAGTCTGACAAATATAGCCAAAAGAATTGGGCAAATACTTTTTCACGGCACTGTATACTGATTTAGCTGTTCGACTTTATTTTTCTCCTGTACAGTACATTCTGCTATATGAGGTGGTATCAAAAGTAGTTTTGTAACACACCAATAAAGGCAGCACAAGGTTGCGCACACAGTCAACAGGGCGCACTGACCTTCATAAGTCAGTGTGTCAAAAGACATCACCCTGTGTACATTGTGAGCTGTGCAGCTGGTGCTATTCTGACTATGCATCACCATGTCTACCATTTCATCATGTACAGCAAGTCAGAGCAAAGGACAAATGTGAAATTCTGTGTGAAACTGGGCAAATCTGTAACAGAGAAATTTGAAATAATTTGTCAAGTTTCAGCGAGAATGAAAGGAAAGGTGTATAGGACAGTGGTGAGACCAGCGATGCTCTACGGCTTAGAGACAGTGGCACTGAAGAAAAGACAGGAGGCAGAGTTGGA
>JAOVVB010000041.1:19174615-19185067 GCA_028570985.1 Heterobranchus longifilis
TCCTCCGATCCACGTGGCGTCACCGACCATCTTTTCGAACTGCTCGCTCACGCACCGTTGGGGGCGGCGTAACACACACGGAGGATTGGCTGGTAGAGCCGTCATTAATGTGGGAGCACTGAGTACCTCTCATCCCTCCCCCCTGAGAGAGCTTGTCCAATCAGCTCTATCTAGGGCTCCGGCTGTGAGAGGTTACAGCATCACCCGGGGATCGAACCAGCTATCCCCGGATGATAGGGCGAGCGCTTTACCACTGCGCCACTCGGAAGCAACATTAGTATTTAATATTAACTTACCATTCGGATGCAGGCTCTCTGCTGGGCCGGGCCCTGTGCTGTCCGGTTCGAATGATGGAGGTAGATGGTGTTGTGGGACAGAGGGGTTCCGACTCGATCACATTCAATGGTTTCCATCCTATTATTTGTTCTTTTCTTCAGTTGATCTTCCTTACTTCCATAGAGCACTGTGTGCTTTGTGCTATCAAAGCAGCAGATTATTCAGCTCTTCCCGGCATTGCTCAGTGTTCCTGCTGCACCGGCAATACTCCAGGGTACGTCTAGTTTTTATGTGTAGTTTTTGATTGTCTTTGGAATTTTTTCATCTGCCTAAAGTTTGAGCAAACATAGCGTTACTTCACAGAGATCCTTGCAGCCACAGTACAACAGTTCTTTTAATTAACACCTTTAAGCAAGTAAGTATGTGCAGTTCTCAGATTAAATTAAAGTGCAGAATAGAGAGCCTTCTCTCGTGAATGTTGCAGTTCTGTGGGTTGCAGCTCAGCAGACACGGTGTCATCAGAGGCACACAGGTGTATTACACTAGTCATCTGATGACTAATGCATCAGTCTGCAGAAGAAAATTCATGTGAATGCAACAATGCGCCCCCAATCAAAACCAGTCTTTCCACTGGACCAGAGCTGGTAACCCTCTTTTTGGTGAGGTCAGTGGGCTGCTGACATCCAATACATTAAGCACAAAGCTCCTATTAACTAGTCAGCCACACAAATTTCCTTACCTCCCTTTAGGTCTCCAAAAAACTACAACTGCTGCTTGTCTAATCAATTGGGGGGGACACCTGCCCATGACCCAATGGGAAGCCCAGATACCATACATCCACTTATCCAGTTGCAGTAACACGTGTTACAAAATGATGTTTTTTTATTGGATATTACAGTAAAAGGCATCTGCCAATATCTCTTAGTTAAATCCAGTGTTGAATAAAAGTGAGCTGCACCTAATTGATCGAGTTGTTCATAAATGCGAAGCATGGGGTATGCATAAAATTTAGACACTCTGCTGACTTTTCTCTACCAGCCTGTCAGACATGAGTATGAAGGCCACCAGACTTTGTACATCATGAGAATTAGGTACTAATGAGAATGTTATCACTGGGGGACTCCTCAATTACCCACACCTTTCCATGGTTTCAGGACATAGAGGTGGTAAATCTGAAGTTATTTGCTTCTGTCTGTTTGCCTAACATGATAGGTGACTTCTCCAACTATCTGTTTGACATCAAGGAGTAAATTCTCAAGTAATTTTTAACGTTATGTGAATAGTAAGACATCTGATGACTGTTGATTTTACACAATCAAATGTCTGTTTCAGGGTCTCATTATAAGAGTGCTCCAAAAGGAAATCCCCAGGGAAAAGCTGACCCACAAGAAGAGGGGGAGCAGTGTCCCCTCACTGTTGGGTTCTTCCTGATGCAGAGCAGATGTCCCTGGTCCTGACCATTAGATTAGGCTTTTACAAAGGTTTAATCACACTCTAAGGACACCAACACCTGATGTATATCCCCTTATATATTCCTGGTCAATAGGGGAGGTTTGCAGTATGCCAAAATGCTGATCCTGGAAATCCCTGGCCTTCTTGACATTCCAGCAATCCTGCCCAAGCTTTACCTCGGTCCTGGTGGGCATGGAACACTCTATCTAGGGAGGGTGAGAGGGGTTAGGGAGAGTGGTTCACAGGGTGAAATCAACAATGATGAAGTGGAGACAACCATAGGGGAGCGGGAAGCCCGCCCATCTCTTGTACAGCCAGGGTGGAAAAAAGGAAGGAATCACAAGGGAGACAGCTAGACAGGGAGGGAAGAGAAATGCATAAATAAGGATAGAAGAAGAAGATGGAGTATTGCATGCACCTCTGCATGCAATGGTCCTCTGCCAACTATATGCCCTCAATCAATGATGCCAGACTGTGGCACTGGACCAACTGTGCTGTTTCTGGTGGCAGGTGCATAATGAACTCCTTCAGTACCACCAGCTCCATCCTAATTGATGGAAGGTATTTTTCCAATGAATAGATAGAGTTCCAATGAGTAGAATAGATTTATTTTTCAGGAAGGATGTGCTAGACATGGAAGAATTTTCACATCTAAGACATGCTAGTGCTAACATTATGCCTTTATTTATGATTATAATTTTGCAAGATTGTCTATTAGCAGGCAGAATTCCTTCAACAGTGTTGGTGTTAATTGGTTGTTCTGAACAAAAACACTGCAAGCATTTTCAGCAAAGGTTTCATTAAAACTGGCAAGGAAGGAAAGGACAAATCTGCTTTGTTCTGTACACAAGTTCAGATGATGAAATATTGACAAGTTTGACAGCAGAAGCCTCGTTAAGCTACCCGCTTTAGCTAATAAGGCAAACAGTGAACATGTAATATCAATAACATACCCAGTTCTCTCATTTTCATAGGTTCCATACTTCCCCATAGCTATTCACAGTACCTTAAGAATCATTGATAGAGTTGAGTGCAGGACAGGTTTTTCCTTTTTATTATTTCTCCATTATATTAGAGGTTTAATGATTATCTTTGTGATTTGCCAGCAGCTGGAAATCCTGATTGGGATAAAACAGACTCTTTCATGAAAATGATACATCTGGTCCTTTTCCTGGTTACTTGCAGCAGTGAGGATGGAAGAAGAACAAAGAAAAAAAATAAAAATAATAATTAAGTGTTACATGTGTTACATGTGTGTCAACAAGGCGTTTTTATCAAAGAGCAGGAGCATTAATTCCATGTTTGCAGGGCATTACAAAGAAAATGCACCTTGTGCATCTATCAGCTAATTGACAGAGATTTGCCAATGTCTTTGAGCGTGGACATTAAATACCGCAGTGATATGAATTCTATATTTCAGAAAGAAATTATTATAAAAAATACCAGTGTTAAAATATCCTGGCATCTAGGGTTTTTTTCCCATTTTAGGTATTTTCTTGAATAAGATTATATAACAAATGTTTCAGATCAAGTTCAGCCTGATAATAAACTTATAGTTCTTATAGTTTGGTATGTACACTGGTATATTCTAGCATTAAGGCCAAGCTGATATTTGTGGTATACAGGCAAGGATGTGCGAACAGGTACAGGAGACACAGGTGCACTGGTGGGCCCAAACCTTGAGGCTACCTACAGCGGGATCTATGCGGGCCTATCCTTGGGCCTGGCGCCAGCCTCCGCTGCAGCCAAATCCTCTGGATCACCTGAGTGAGTTGCAACACCCGCCTCCGGACGCTCACACACAACGCGCTGTTCAAACAGCTCAGCGTAGAGCAGCTTCTTAATATCGCGCTTCGTAGCACTCCGTGACACTGAAATCTGATAGAAATCGGCGAGCAATAACAAGTCATCCTTACGGCACTTCTCAAACTGCTCTACCATGGGGCAAATGGTAAACTGGTCCAAGTTAAACTTTGTAGCCATTTCTAAGAACAAACTAAACACTCCCCTACCACAAAGACAAATGCCGCCAGACAAACACAAGTGCACTGAAACAAACAGGATGGAGCGAGGAAAAGCAACGGACGAGCCCCCAATTCGTAACACATAGAGAAAATCTATGGTGAAAATGAAAGAAAATGGTAGGCTCCAACCTGCAAAACTGATCTGGCAACTGCAGTAAGAGAACGATGGAGCCGGATTGATGAAGAATACTGTTTGTCGATAATTAAATCCATGTCTCAGAGTATTCAAGCTGTTATCACTGCCACAGGTGGTGCAATAAAGTACTAGTGGTGTACTGTAGTGTTTTGTTTCATGATTCCATAATATTTTAATAACATTTCCTCTACTTGATCTGCAAAAACAGTGGCAATTGGTTACAGTTTTCATTATTTTTATTTTATAAATGTTTCTTAAAGTGGGAGGGTTGGAATGTTAAAAGAAACAAATTTTGTGGCATGTGATAATTTTTTTCCCCTATACAATTGAATGAACATTTTCCAACAGTAGTGATTCCAAACTTTTTGCCAGAAATTGTACAATCTCTAAGGCTTTGGAACCTTTTGGTGTTTCACTTTTAATTGTTCAAATAGGCCTCCCTTCAAACCAGCTTTCACTTATGGCCATACGAGATAGAGAGTGCCCGATATTGGCTGAACTTGGAAAGTAAGCAGGCTTGAGTTGAGTTGAGGCCTGGTTAGGACCGCCTGGGAATAGAGGTGCTGTGAGCTTTTCAGTTTTATGCCTCATATAGTTTTTTTATTTATTTAATATATTTTTAAAAAATGCATTTTAATTGTTCACATGGGCCATCCTTCAAACCAGCTTTCACTTATGGCCGTAAGCTTTTCAGTTTTATTCCCCATAAAGTTTTTTTTATTTATTTATTATATTTCCATAATAAAAAAAAAGAAGCATTTTAATTGTTCAAATAGGCCTCCGTTCAAACCAGCTTTCACTTATGGCCATATCAGGTAGAGTGTGCTGGATGCTGGCTGAAGTTGGAAGCTAAGCAGGCTTGGCCCTGGTTAGTACTTGGATGGAGACTGCCTGGGAATACCAGGTGCTGTAAGCTTTTCAGTTTTAGTCTTCATATAGTTTTTATTTATTTATTTAATTTATTATTTTTAAAATATATTTTAAAAAATGCATTTTAATTGTTCAGATAGGCCTACGTTCAAACCAGCTTTCACTTATGGCCATATCAGGTAGGGAGTGCTGGATGCTGGCAGAAGTTGGAAGCTAAGCAGGCTTGTCCTGGTCTAGTACTTGGATGGGAGACTGCCTAGGAATACTGAGAGCTGTACGTTTTTCAGTTTTATTCCTTATAAAGTATTTTTTTTCTTTTTTTTTCTTTGAAGTAATGATTTTAAAAAATGCATTTTAATTGTTCAAATAGGCCTCCGATCAAACCAGCTTTCACTTATGGCCATATCAGGTAGAGAGTGCTGGATTCTGGCTCAATTTGGAAGCTAAGCAGGCTTGGCTCTGGATAGTACTTAGATGGGAGACTGCCTGGGAATACCAGGTGCTGTAAGCTTTTCAGTTTTATTCCCCATAAACTTTTTTTTATTTTTTTATTTAAATAATAAATTTTTAAAAAAGAGTGCTGGATCCTGGCAGAAGTTGGAAGCTAAGCAGGCTTGTCCCTGTTTAGTACTTGGATGGGAGATTGCCTTGGAATACCAGGTGCTATAAGCTTTTCAGTTTTATTCTCCATGAAGTTTTTTTTAAATTTATTTATTATATTATGAGTAAATTAAAAAAAAGTCTTAGTCTGGATCTGCAAAAGGAAATTGCATGAAATACTTCACCACAGGTGTATTAAAAAGGCTTGGCAAAAAAACTTTTTTACAGTAGATACTCTTCCAGTTAATGCTTCCACTTTCCCGAAAAAACACACTGGACTTTTGTTTGTTTAATTTACGACGAAGATAAAGGCGATTATGTATGATTTAAAAAAAACATATACTATAAAGCTATAATAAATTAATCTGTGATTACCTGCACAGTTGTGTGACAGAAGCAGGCAAAAGTTTGACTCTGAAATGAAGCTCACTGCCACCGTCTTTAAAGTCTAAACCATAGATATCTCACACAGACTAGATTGGCCGCAGGCAGGCTACAGTATTAGCACCGGTGGTCGAAACAGCGCTGCCATATTGCATAGTGCTACTTTGCACTTCAATTGACGCTCCGGTTAATTTATCCGTTTAAAGCTTTAAACCTATTCGAGTCAAGGGTTATAAACTATTGCCAATATAACCGTTACCGGTGTGTGAAAGGCATTAGGTTTTATAAGCGAGTAAAACATTTACATATTTTGGACATTATTTCTTACCTTTTAAATAGTAAAAAGGGAAATCAGTAAAAAAAAAATAATAATAAAAAATCAGTAGATACAGTAGTTGTCACTAGTTTTGTCTGTACTATGCAGATTCATAGTAAAGCACTTCCGGAAACACATATGGTCCTTTTAAGCACACATTGGTTTACAGCTGTTCTTTTGTGCCATTTACTGCTGTTTTTCAGATTTACCCATGATAACAGGCACAAATAACAGACACAAATAACATTTTAATTACTTTTTTATTTGTAATGTACAATAAACAATTGAACTGGAGAACATTTCAGTTAAGAAAATGTAACAACTTATCATTGTGCCAAACATTATTTGATGATGAAATAACAAAGAACTGTTCAACTGTTAACCTTCTGTGCAGAGCTGATTATTGAAACAAAGATCCTAAATTCTCAAAAACAACAGAGAACCAAGATTAATATAGTGACATTCTTAAATCCCCAAACTGACACTTAACATGCCTTCCTACAGGCATTGCACTGATGACACTATGACACTTCTTTCATTTACAAAAAAAAAATTATAATAATAATTCAGCACCTTCAGTTCCCTACTGTACTTCCCAGGCACATGACAACTTGCCAGTAACAGGCTTGTTGTAATGAACAACTGCTAAATTCATGGATAGGAGGATTTTGATTAGAAAGTGTTCCTGTGCAAGATTCAGCCAGATCGTTGCTGTTTTCATTCTTTGACTTGTTTTATTCAATAATTTTAACTTTCAAGGATATCACTCCTATACACACACTGACTTGATACAGACCAGTGCACTTTCTTGGTAGTAAAAATCCAACATTCACAGTGAGCCTCTAAAGTGCAGATGCTGAGAAATAGAAAGACACCAAATCCACATAAAATCAGCCCGTACAGAGTAGATTATTGTTTTCTTTATAATAAATAAATACTTGTGTATTTAAGCAGTGGTTGTCCAACCAGTTTTCTGACCCCAGGACAGTCCACATTTGTTTGCTTTATTCCTGTGTCGTGTGAGGCATAGAGCAAACGTCTCGATTGTCTGGCGTGCCCTGAGGCCTGGTTTTAAGAACAACTTTTTAAAAGTGTATGTAAAAGCTTTGCTTGTATAAGGTGGCATTACGGCAAGTAAAAATACATATTTATATGTGTCATTATGTTGCCACAACACTAGGTGATAAACATGATATTGACAGATTACTATGATGAAAACCCATATATGCCAACAGAAATCCAATCAGGTGAAGATTAGCATAACATGAACAAAATTTAAATCCGCTGCAATTTTGCAAACAGAGATTCATATTTAGTCCAGCTCCAGTCTTGATCCTGTAAAGAACAGAAACACAAACTTAAAGCAAAGATAATGTTTTTTCAAAGCCATACCGACATGACGATCAAATAAATGATTAGTAATGACTATCAAAGTTTTTAATATCCCACTAGTACACACATTTTTATATTCAAGTTTCATAGTGGAATGATTTGCTGAGGGTTTTTTATGGTTTATGATGCCATCACAATTTTAAGTCAGTTTCAACCTTAACCTGAACCTTGTTGGGTAGCAGTCAAAAAGTGTGATCAGTTTGGATCTTCTTTTCCAACTACATTTATTAAGGGCACTTTCACATTAGGGCCAGGATTGTTCCGAGTACACTTAACAATTTTAAATTGTTCCCTGGACACGGTACAAATCAATTGCGTCTAATGCGAAAGCACCCCAAGTTCCAAATTTTCATTCACTAAAAAGGAAATATGTGAAGTTAAGTGTAGCTGTAATTTTAGGACATGGCTCTCGATTAATTAATGGCTAAATATGTTGCTGCTTGCATTATAGACAGGTGCTTTTAAAGGTTCACCAGTCTTTCATAAAGTATACCACTGCAAAATACTTTCTTTAATGTGTTTATATCAGCTTACAATCTGACCATCTCTAATTACTATTTATTTATCATTCTAGGCAGAATTATTAAAGTAAAAGATTTTGATCTCACCATTATACTCTCAGATTTCTCCTCAGTTGTCTCCTGCAACAGACTTGTGAGCTGGGTTAAGTACTTCTGATTCTCCTCCAGGAGATGGTTGACCGTTTCACTGGAAATACGAATAATATAAAGTCATGAAATAAAAGAAAAAGAAAAGGAAAAAAAAAAAAGCCTGTCTGTGTTAACTGAAATGTGTGCAGTAAGGAGTTACATGTCATGTGTAGCTGGCAGGGACACGGGCAGGCGAGGAGAGCAGGACTGCTGAGCATGCTGAGGCCAGAGAGATGAGGACACATCTGCACTGTTGCTACGGGTGGTGTTCTGCGCCTGCGAGAATACACACATTCGCTACTTACTTAACACAGCATTATCAAGCAGCCGAAAATGCGTTACCGAGTACTATGCTAGGATGTTTGCATAAAGTTTCATTGTCTTGATTTATTTGATATCAGTTAAAATGCAAGACTCACACATGCAATCTTCAGTAAGTGCCAGAACTCCCTCTGTCTCTTCATCTGCATCTGCATAACAGTTCCATCTGCTTCCTTAATGTTCTCCAGAGTTTTTTCAATCTTTGGGAACAATTCAATAATCTTCTGTTTGCTCTGTAGAATTTTACTGGCAAAAAGAAACAATGATTAAACAAATAAGTTACAGGTTGTTAATAGACATTGGACAAATGCTGGTAGGCCCATCACACTCTCCCCCAAACACCCCAAACAAAGTTGGAAGCACACAACTGTATACAATGTCTGTTTCTTTCACTGGAACAAACGGTCTGAGCCCAAACCCGTTCCAGCATGGCAATGCGGACAATGCGCAAAAATAGCTCAATGAAACAGTTTGCCAGGTCTGAAGTGAAAAAACACAATTGTCCTCCAAAAAGCCCTGACTTCAACCCCAATGGACACCTTTGGGATGAAAAAGAATTATGACTGCACCCAAGGCTAGAGGTGTAAGATAGTCGAGTACATTTACTTCATTTCTATACTTAAGTACAGTTTTCATCTTTAATTTTATCTGTAATTTACCCAAGTAGTTTTATTAGTGGCTAATTTTTTTAATTTTTACTCTACATTCTACAACAAATGTCTGTAATTCTACTTTACAATTCTGCATGGCGTACATGCATGGATATTGCCACCTGCTGACTGTTAAACATAACTGCATGATTTGCATTTCCTCTGTCAAACGCTGAATCATGTAGCATTTGATTGCAATCGGAAGCAAAGATGGTTGCAGACAGCAACGAGAAGACACAGGGAAAAATGAATAGAGGAAAAGGCTCTTTAACTATGTCGTAAAGGCTACAGTGAGCCAACACACTTAAGTAGAAATGTACAATAACTAGAAATTTGTGTATAACTTGTGAGTATCATTTGTGAGTAACTTTGTCAAAATATATTAGCTGGTCTTTCTACCTTAATTGTGTAAATGTTTTAATGTCTTAAATGTGTTCATCATTGTCAGAGTGTTTAGGACATTGTCTTCCTCAAATTGTTTTAATGGTGTTCATGATAAACCTTCTTACCCTTTTGACATAGGCTAAATTTGGATAAACATAAGCTTTTAAGGTTTTCCTCAAATGTTTGCATTATTTGTTCTAGCATTCATTGTTGTTTCATTCTCAGTTAGGTGGTTTAGAGCTTTGATCACATTATATGAGTCATATAGAAAACATTCTTCTATGTGCGTTGGTTTCTGGTAAAAAAAAAATTAAAAAAAGTAAAAAACAATCCAGAACAGAAACAGTTTGATGTCTTTTGTGATTTCTTGTACACGCATAGGATCCACTGAGTTCAAATGCTTAGCTTCAAAGACATTTTTTTCCATTAGAAGAAAAAAAAGAAACAAATAGTCTCACTGCACTTTCATTTTCTGTCTACATAAATTGTTACTACATAGGTCTGGTTCATAGAACGATAATACATACTGCTATATACACATTGTCAGTAATGCTTAAAAATTGTTCAATAGCATGGCTGGTTAAAACCAATGCATTAGGAGACCACACTTCTGAACAAAACCAGGGGCCGCATCCATGGAAAAAGGAAACATTTGAAACTAAGGCCAACACATTTTCTTTTTCTTGGTTTTTTCCCCAGATTTTCTCCCTATTTTTAGTCATCTCCGAGTCCTCCCTGTCACTAGGAGCTCCCACATTAAGCTACTACACCTCAGTCGGGAGGGCTGAAGACTATCACGTGTTTTCCCCGAACCACGTGATGTCACTGATGGCTTTTTTTTTCCGAACTGCTCCCTCATGCACCGTTGGGAGCGGCATAACACACTCGGAGGACAGCGCTATCCACTCCTTCCACTTGAGCTCACAGACGCTACCCCTGGTTGGCTGTAGAGCCGTGATTAATGTGGGAGCGCTAAATACCTCTCATCCCTCCCCTG
>JAOVVB010000041.1:19185167-19195180 GCA_028570985.1 Heterobranchus longifilis
TTTACAATCATTCACTGAAAGAACAGAGCAGGTCTGTCTTATTGCATGATCCAAATCTTCAAAGCGAGTCATTTTCAGCGTGTAGGTTGATAGCTCGGAGGTTATTGTTTGTTTCCCGTAGCGACGGGACTTTGGGAATGGGGACATGGACTTCCTGTGTGGACAGGAAGTAAGGCTTTATACTGTTTGGGAAAGCCCACCAGACTATGTTTTTGGTAATACCTAAATATATCTAGTTGCTCTATACCTACAAACAACATGTTATAAGAAGTATACCTATAGGCTAGTTTTTGAGAAAAAGCAGGTATTTGGAGTTGAGATGTTGCGATGGATGACAGCTGGCATTACATGCAGCTCAGCTGTGGACTCAAATAATCAAGGAGAGTACCCACTGGCACTGTTTCAGCCTCTTCATTAATCAGATTTCATCATAATGAGTGTGTGTGTGTGTGTGTGTGTGTGTGTGTGTGTGTGTGTGTGTGTGTGTGTGTGTGAGGAGGCTGTGGGAGCGAAGGACAGGGAGGAAGAAAGAAAGATAGATAGACAGATAGATGGATAGACAGACAGACAGACAGACAGACATATAGATAGATAGATAGATAGATAGACAGATAGATGGATAGATAGATAGACACAGACAGACAGACAGACAGACAGACAGGCAGACAGACAGATAGATAGATAGATAGATAGATAGATAGAGTCACTATTGACTGTTTAAATAGACACAAACTGACGAACTGTTACTCTGAGGAAACACTGCCCTCTATAGATCTCTCTGTGATTGAAAGAGAGAAAGGGGGGGGGGGGGGGGGAATAGCTTTTAATGTTCCTTTATGTCAATAAATTCTAAACACAGTACGCACGGCGTTGTGATCAAAATGAGTCAAAATCATTCGAACTCCTGCGCACACCTCTGTGCTCCAGTCCACTCGATTCACCTAATAAGGGGTTAATTATCTAACAAGTAAGTAACGACTGCGCTGCGCTGGAGCTCAGAGCAGTGAATCAGTCCAACGCCGCTGCAGCAGGCACCTGCAGGACGAACGCTTCCCGTATATAAACCTGCGCCTGGCAATAATGGACAGTGACTAATACACGTCTGTCTGAGCTGTGTGTGGTGACTGAGGTGCTGAAATGGAGCTAGAGGCAGTCACATGGAAATAATCCACACCAGGGTTCAAGGCACAGACAGTCACGATCTGCGGGGGCGGATCTATTAGCATAACCGCTACGTTCGCCTTGTTACTTTTACTTCAGCGACTTGTAGTACTTTTTTTTTTTTTTTTAAATAAGGGTAATAAGGGAAGCTTTCTTCTAATGCCAAGAGTTGACAAATTATCTTACTTGCAAGTATCACTGGATGAGTTTCAAGCTAGGGTTAATGCACGCGTCCAAACAAGGATGATCCTTAAATGAAGGATAGGACCGGTACAAAATGTTCAGACATGCTCAAGAGATAAACGAACAGAACGAGTAGAAAAACGATCACATGATACAGGTGAACATGTCAGGATAGGTAACAGAAAATAAGATAGTGGTGAAGCACGTTACAGTATGAACATACAGCATATTAGGAGCAATTCTTACGTATATCACACTGTGTTGTGAAATTTTTAATAATGTTTGTTTAAAAAAGTTTTGATTAATACAGTCTTAACCCATTCTTAAATCTGATTGGTCATTACATGGCACAGGGAGATCCAGCTGTAACATGACCAACAGTGTTATACTCTATTAATGCTCTCCTTCTGATACATTATTGTTTTTTAAAGTAACACACACTCATAAAACAGGGACTTGTACTTCTAGCGGAATCCGCGATTTCAACGCTGAAATGCCAAAATGTGCAGTTTGACTCAAATGACTCCAAAAGTAAGTCCATCCTCATACTGTACAGCCCAGTGTTGAAATATCCAACTTCACAGAAACAGATAAAACATTTGCATCCTGTTACAAAAAAACAAGTTTTGGCTTTCCTTGCTATGTTTCTTATTTACAGTATGGCACCAGTATGGGGGTCATTCATCAGTTTAAATTACATTCAACTATAAAATTATGCATAATTAGGGGCTTCGACCGACAGCGAACTGGAATTGTTGAAGAAATGAAGGAGTTGACACGGGACGACGCAGATGATTAAACATTAGCCACATTAGGTAATTGAGTAGATGTGTTCCAAGCCAGGCTATATCGCTCCACACATTGGCCCATATACTGTATGTATTTAAAACCGCTCTTCAGAAAACTTTTGTTCATAACTCGACCCTCCCTCTATACACACACATCATTACTTTTGAAGTCCCCTGCCAACCATACTGTACAACTAAAGTTTTTTTATTTAAAAAAAAATATTTTTTAGTCCTATCCAATTCCTCCCCGTCGCTAGGGGGCTCCCACATTAAGGCTACTACTACCACTCAGTCGGAAGGGCCAAAGATTATCACATGTTTCCCCCGAACCACGTGCCGCCAGCCGACCACATCTTTTCGAACTGCTCGCTCACGCACCATTAGGGGCGGTGTAACACACTCGGAGGACAAATCTGACAAGATGTAAAGAGAAAGTAAGAGTAAATGTAACTATAAATAAAATAAATGCTTTTATTGAAATATAATAAACTTTGCTGTGAGAAAAAGGTCGCTACTGTAGTTCCAGTGGCATGTCTGCAAATAAGGTGCTAATAAGCAAAGATCTATCAGCAGGAAGCATTTGTGTTATACCACATCTTTTCGAACTGCTCGCTCACGCACCATTAGGGGCGGTGTAACACACTCGGAGGACAGCGCTATCACTGAGCACTGAGTACCTCTCATCCCTCCCCTCTGAGAGGGCTCGGCCAATCAGCTCTCTCTAGACCCTCGGCTGCGAGAGGTTACAGCATCACCCGGGGATCCAACTCATGATCTCCGGATGATAGGGCAAGCACTTTACCACTTCAAGTGCAGCCTTCTTTCCCCAGAAAATATAGGGTACAACAGCATATGCATCACAACCAAACCTCTCCCATGATAAATCATCAATAAAAAAAATATATATATATTAATAAAAAAAAGACAGGTTAGCTCGGCAGTTTTTGTGCTCTGACTGAGAACTATGTAGGAGAACACTTCTGACCAAAACCAGGAATACACACAAATATATTTTACAGTTCACCTACACCATTGTTTTCCTAAGTTTAAGAGTTTATATTTCTAACATTTATTACATCTTATTGATGTTACAAATGTCTGTACACCAGTTGATTTTACTTGCTTTCTTTATTTAATGTGACTTTATGTGAGATCATTCCATTATCCTTATTAATTTCTATTTAGAGTAAACACCTTACTGTACATCCTTGTGAAAAAAATAAAATCTTGTAATAGCTCATATTTATGATCAATAATTATTAATATCAACTGATACGAAAAGAAAAAAAACACTGTGGTAAATTTTTCAGCCATATCGCTCAGACCTAACAGCATATGAAAAGGATGGTGTCCGCACATTGCTCCAGATAATAAAAAAACCTTTTAAGTATTGACTTTTACTTTCTGTCCTGTGGCACCATCCTGATCTCATCAGTTTTGAGTGCCATTTAAGTTGGTATGCAGTTAAACAATGATATGTTATCATAAGAAACCTGTAACAAGTTTGTGGATTACAGCTGTAAAATATGAGACCATACTGTCCTTAGCTGTCACTCAAACCCAAACAGAAACATGAGATAAAAACAAGAACAGGATGACGCTAGAACAAAACTGAACGTGGAATTTGTATGCTTCTTACAGGTGTGACTCGCACACAGTGTTTAAAAACGGGGAATTGCCTGCTTTTCAATAGAGCTGCTGCTTATAGGATGAATTGTAGACCATCTGAAAGGTTGAGTCATTTAGGCTAGACATGTCATCAACATTTAACTCTAGCTAGACAACAGGAAACGTGAACAAACTGATGTGAATACTGAGCTAAAAAAGCAATATAGAAATGATCATGTTGTTTCAGTTTCATATTTATGAAATGGCTTCAATATAAAGCCAAAGAATGGTTTAAAATCTTTACCTGAGATGTGCATAAAGATCCTTCAGTACTTTGTCTTGGTTTTGTACAGTTTGAACGATTACTTTCACCATCTCAGAACTGTCACTGTAGCCATGCTGAGAGTCATTCACTGTGGAGAAAAAAAAAAGAATACAAACAGATAACAGGCTTATGAATGTGAAATTGCTATTTTACAGTTTCTGGGCAATCTCATGGCATTGTGAACTCTACAATATTCCACTGAAATCTGTGTTGTTGATATCCCTCTTTCAATGAAAAATATCAAAAGAATTCTAAAGATTAATTCTGCATTTGTCCAAACAATTATTTTCTACAAAGGTAAGATTGCTATCAATTTGTAGTAGCAGGTCTTCAGCATCAAACACCATCCGTTTGTATAGTTTAGAGATGGCTTCTGAGAATGTATGCTCTTTGCAAAATTGTGTGTTAGAAAATTGTGGCATTATTTAGACAGCTTTCTAAATTACTGTTTGTGTTTAGATTTAGCAGAAGGTGTTGTGTACGCTGAATGCTATTGGCTGTTGTGAATATCAGTCAAGCATCAACATTAGTAATGCTCCCATCCCTGATTTCCTGTTTCAAAAGTGACTCAACACAATTGAAGGGACCCATCATACTATAGAATTCCTTTATCAGATCACCCTCATCACACTTTTTATATTTTTATTCATAGCACTACTTACTTTTGCATTTTGCTTTAAGTTGTTTGTAGAGTTCAATGGCCTTCTCCTCACTAAAAAGAAGTGAAGGATAATGTTAAACAAATAAAAAATAGACACATTTATAACTGGAAAAGTGCAACAAAAAAAAATCTTTACAGCTGCTCCATGACATCTCCTTGGCGGCGGGCATAAGGACTTCTTTGAAGCTCCACAATCTCTGAGTGCAAGGCCATAATCTCTTCATCTAGATGGCCAATCTCTGCAACCTTTAAAAAAATTAAATAAAATAAAAAAATCATCTGTCATTACAGCTGCTTCAGCTTCGGAAGATGTCACTGCACATTCTCTATTCTCCTATTATGTTAAAACTGAAGGCTAAAGGAAAAGTTATATGAATGAATGAATGAATTAATTAATTAATCTTCTATACCACTTAACAGGGTCTCTGGGATTTCCCCCTTCCTATCCCAGGAGATTTAGGGCATGAGTCCCAGAGAAAACCCCACCACAGATCAAACCCTCGACTCTGAAGGTTCAAGGCCAAATTGCTAACGACTATGCCACCATGACATCTTATAAGAATTAAGATATAATTTTTAAATGTACCTGTCCAAATGCAGCAGCTTTCTCTTCATTGTCTTGCCAAGCCTTTAACATCTTTTCGGAAGCTACATAGACGAAAAAACAATTTAAATTATGTTTTATTTACTGTATTGCCTGGACAATGCATTATACCAGAGTCTAACTGCAACTATAAAATAAAATAAAAATAATAGAACTTACATATTCCATACTGCATCTGATCACTGTACTTCTCCAGGTCATACTGGATGCTACTCTTAAAGAAATCTAGCTTGGCTTTTAACTGCTGTGAACATGAAAACATCATATTCTTGTATCTAGTGAGGTTAGTGTTGTACCGAAGAAGGCTTAACCTGTAGAAAAGCACAGAGGAACATGAAGAGACAAAAGATAATCAAGCTTGAGAGGTAAACATAAACCTCAATTAATTCGAACATGTTATTCTATACTTGACTTACATGGCAGCTCTTTGGCCCTGGAAAAGGCGGCTGTAGTCCTCCCTGAGGCCACAGATGTAGCTCACTGCTTCACCCCAAACTTTCTTGAGGGCATTCAAGGGAAGCTGGGTCTTGGTCTCACGTACTTAAAATGACACATAAAAAGACTAAATACATGGGTCTATACATACTGACAAAACCTCATATATAGTAATCATGTTAAAGAGACGTTTAAATAAGAGTGAAAACAGTGGGACATGTTTCTACTGCCGTGATTAATGTGAGAGGGCCAAGTGCCTCCCATCTCACCCCACTGAAATCGAAGACATACATGCTTTTGTAATATTTGACTTTTCTATAAGAATTTTGATTAGCACTCTAGATCAAACGCCACTGAGATTAAAAGACTAACTAATTTCAAATTACTACGAAAAAAGCAAATAGCAAATTTTCTAGATATACACACCAATGAAGTTCACACTCTCTGGAAGAGGTCTGGCAGTAAATGGTCCAGTGTACTTGGTTAGGCTCTTATCAAACAGATACACTATGTAGCTGTCCCATCCTCTCTGATACCCAGAAGTAAAAAAAGCAACAAATCAGAGGAGAGATTCAAACTAAATAGAAAGAGAAAATATAAAACCAGAAATCTCTTACGACTCCATCCAGGACACATTGTGCTGCAGGCTTTCTCGGGTCTAGCATGACTCCTGTCTCCTGCAGAAGCTCTTGATTCCCTTGTTCGATTTTCGTCACATTCTCAATAGCCTGCTGCAGGGAGTGAAGGGTCTCCTCACGGCTCAAACGGAAAGAATGAACTGCGGTTGTAGTCATGTTCAAGATGTGAACAACCTACAAGAAACATGTACTGTATGTTGGTCAAAGAGAGCCATCTGCTGGCAATACTCGCTATCGATACCACAAAGCACACATGTATGGTGCATGTGGTCATTAGATTCTGACCGACTGACCTTCATGTTCAGGATTTGATCAAGCTGTGCAAAGCACGGGGGCTGTATAGTATCAGAGTTTAGTACTCCTCCCCTCTGAACTGGATCCCACTTCAGCATCAACTGTAGCAAACACTCCAAAGGCTCCAACAGTGTGCTAAAGGTAGAGAACAATAAACATGACTAAATTTATCTTTGAGAATCATGGACATTCAGCTGAAGGATGTCTAGCACTTTGTACAGATGTTGAACACAAGATGAAGTATATTTTTTACCTGCTAAGATTATTGGGGTAAGGGAGGCGAGTTGAAAATCTGACTTCTCCATTCATATCCTCTATAGCCATGATGTCTTTTGGGCCCTTGTTACGTACTTTGCTTGTCCTAATGCACAATGATGACAAGGGTGATTAAAAACACCAAATACACAACAGTGTTTCTGTAAGCTTTTGCTAAATTCAATCAATGACCATGTCACTTTATTAAAAAAAGATGGTTCCTGTCAGGAAATGGTTCCTGTCAAACGATAACTGGAAGGCAGATTAGAACTCAATTGATACGGGTGCCTCTGTATCAGTAAAGTCAGAAACTACACATACACAACTCATTTTTATTACAGTTATACTGCAGAATAACTTTAAGCTATTCCTTGTATTGTGAATAATGCCAATGTTTATTTCTGATAAAATGCTGTATGCATTTAAAAAATAAAAGTAGATTTTTCTAAAAAGAAAACCAATTAATCTTTGTTTCTCATATATTTTACGTTGCTGTTTAATTAAGCAAAATTAAATTTTATCCGATTACTTGATTAATCGATTACATTTTTGGTAGAATCCTCGATTACTAAAATATTCGATAGCTACAGCCCTACTTTAAATGCTTAGTCTGAAAAACAGATTCCTTAGACAGATGCTAAAGGTGGTTTTAAAAAATATTATTTATTAAATCAAGGATCTAAGAACAGGACATCATGGTCACAGTTTATTTACACACAAACCAATGAAGATTCTCATTCAGGTTTTATATACAACTTATATACAATCACAACAGCACACTCATGCTAATGTAAAACTCATGACCCAGCAGCGTAGACAGTGGAGAGATAGTAACCTTTCCCAATGCATTTTGTTTGGTCACATGTACTCCACTCAATACCACTGAACTGAATATGACAAATATTTAAAAGGTTTACTGCTTAAAAGAACGGTTAAAATGTTTTTAGACAGCGTGTCTAGACCTGTGTAAATCTGAAGTGTCAGCAACAGAACTAAAGATGATCATCAGCACATGCATTACACCAACACTTCATTTTCAATGTGATCTGAACAGTCACCTCTACATTTGCTCAAAGCAAGTCAAATGTTTATGTACTCTCAATTTTAGCACCATCAAAAGAAATTCAGCACCTGTAAAAGTTTTTCATTCAAAGAATATAAGAAAAAAACCTGTGTACACATCCACCCAGCTGCAAACAAGTACATCAATGCTTAAATAGTGTTTAATAAATATTTTTAGAGGCATAATACACTTAGCACATAGCACAGATATATAGAACCTCCTGAGGGTTTCTGCTCCTGACACTGGAGAGAGAAAAAAAAAAAAAAAATGAAGATGGTCATCATCCAGGGAAATATGCTGACGGAGCTGCGGGTTTTATACCGGTCATGTTCGAGGAGGGTTTAGGGATTTCTGTAAACAAATACAGAGCAGATTAAATGTTTATAGTTTGTTTATTCACGTTAAGAGTGTTAAGTTTTTGTCTAGTATTTTCTTCACCTTTGTTCAGGTGCATGCTGGGTATCAGGCCACGCAAAGGGATGCTCTCCTCTCGTCTCTCAAAGTATTTTGAGTCTAACCCAAGTGGCTCTCCACTGTCGTTCAATTAAATGCAGCATCAATGCATGGGCAGTCACAAATGTAAAACACAAAAGTAAATAAGGAGTATTAAGGGGGCATATTTGTGCACATGAGATTTTCATTAGCACAAACCCAAAAATGTATTTGACAGTACACAGAACTTATTTTGAAGTATCACTGTAAGCAGCACATGAATTGATATGGGATAGCGGTCATGATGTGCTGAGATCAGCATCCCTCTGCACCAAGTTCAAAACAGTAACAGATTCGCTTGATGAAATTCATTCATTCATTCACTCAGACTGGTGCCATCCCTTGTTGCTACTGTGTCTTACTACAGGTTCTTGGAAAACAACCCTGTAATCTGGATCACATTAAACTCATGTCGTTTATAGGCATATTTTCAGCCAATCACATCAACTCTGTTTATAATCATGCCACAAAGATTTTTTTTTTCTGAAACAGTAATCAGCAAGCCAATGAGAATGGTACAGAGACCTGGAGAGGATGTTAAAGGTGTTTTTTTTTTAATCCACTATAATGAGATGCACAAACAATTTATATAAAATGCTCCTGTGCAGGTTTGCACTTATCAGATTCTGTAAACTTTGCTAAGTGATGAAGAAAAAGCAGGGGCTTTCTATAGGTAGTGAATATGTGGCAAACATTACATTACTCACTTCTCCTTATTGGAGGATGACTGTGGTGCTAATGGGTTTCCATTTCCTTCCAATGGAGACAGACTGGCTTTGGCACTCATAGGGTTAAACTGGACCTGTCAGTGAATACCAAAACACAAAGGCATCAGTTTACACCACAGAGCTAAAGGGGTTCATGAATTTTCTAGAATAGTAACTCTGACAAAAGGTAGTGCAGATGCAAATAATGGGTTTATATTAATGTGGTTGTAATAGTTTATTGTTTTTATAGTAACAGTTCATTCACAGGAATTTCACAAGGCAGAGGCTTCAAAACAACTTATGTATTCATTGACATGGAGCGGAGTTAGAACTTTGTGGTTACCCCACATTATGACAAGCTGTATTTTAGTCACATTAACCTAAAAAGAAAGGAAAAAGAGGGAGTGAAAGAATGTCTGTTCTTATGTACAATATAGAGGTATAAACAGTCATTCCCTCATCAGCCTCTACTTCTTCACTCTCTTCAGAATCTAATGTGTTTCTCACAAACGTCCCACATCATTAAATACATATGAAAATTCATTATTTACCTACTTCAAAATTGTAATCAGTTATAAATGAATGATTTAAGGGATTAAAAAAAAAACACCAAATATTATAGGAAAATCTTTATAAGCTGCATATAACCCTGTGACTGATCATTTCATTATCATGACACAATATTTTGTTCCTTATATTATTATTTATCACAGTGTCTCGTGCATGCAAACTAAAAAGTGAAAGACACAGAATAGTTGTGAAAACAAACAGATGAGGATAAAAAAAAAGATTAAAAAAA
>JAOVVB010000041.1:19202172-19212814 GCA_028570985.1 Heterobranchus longifilis
AGATTTTAATGTGGTTGGTGAAGGACAATATATATGTGTGTGTGTGTGTGTGTGTGTGTGTGTGTGTGTGTGTGTGTTAAAAGCAGAACTAACTCAATGTGACTTGTACAAACCATTTACAATAATTGATTATTCACTCAAGACATTAGAATAATGTTTAAAGGTATTTGCTTTGGTACAAAATAAATGAGAATTAACACTCTTCTGACAAATTCAATTATAGCGCTTTTAAGAATTGACAATAAGTTCATAATGCCCAAACCCACAGGATGAAGTGCTTGTCCCAAGCCTGGATACAATGGAAGGGTGGTGTCAGGAAGGGCATCCGAATTAAAACCTGTGCCAAATCATGCGCAGATCGGATGGTCTGCTGTGCCAACCTCTCGACAGGAGCAGCCAAAAACTAACAATCAGTTTTAAATATATATTGTTTTATTACAATCTTTTTATTGGGATGTAACACTACTTATAATAATCATAGTTAATATGTACATTATGTGGATATGTGTGTTTGTGTGTAAACTGTGGTAGCTGAAAGTATAGAGACAAAAGTGAAATTTGATGTTTTAATGGCATTCTTAATTCTTTTTTTAAAATGACAATCAAGATAAGAATAATTTGTAATAAAATTAGCTTATAAAACAATCTGTATTTAGTATAAAGTCCTTTATTCTTCAAGTCCTTGATCTGGCTGGATATAGGGTGAAATATTGATTCATATAAACTGAAAGCGTAAACTCTGAGCAACTTTATTCAACAAAGTATAAATTAATAAATCTTATTAATAATGTCTATTATAAGATTATTTTTTTTTACAGTCGAGGCATAATTTCGAGTGAGTTTTGATCAAAAAACATTTTGTCTCAGAAACTGATATTATACAGTATGGTGTGACGATATATTTTGATATTTACATGAGCATTTTTTCTTATCACTCTTACAGGGGAGGGGTAGTGTTGGCAGATATACACTAATTATCATATTTGTTTGATAATTTGGTTCTCTGTATGATGTACAATAATTTTATGCCATAGGTTTTGGAGTCATCGTTTAACTGCATGGGTCCGATTTGAAACCAGTGTGGTTATCCATTTTACACAGAAAATAGACAGTGCGTCTGTAGTTAATGAGCCAATCCTACAAGCCCATCTCTACTGCGATCTTTTGAGACAGTAATTGTTGCCTTCTAGCTAGCTAACTAGTGGTGCACAGTGTAGCCTATGTAGGCATAATAATTGATGCTCAAAATCAATTGTTTAAATAGGTGGAGTCCATTGCAGTTTGTTTGGTAGACATTTTTCTATACACTGCAAACTCAGTTCTGGAGCACTACAGTAAAAATTTTCAATATACAATAATTTGCCCTGAAATGCGTTTATTCTGGGGTTTTTTTTTTTTTGTTCAGAAAGCACGGATAACATCTCAGAAGGTCATAAGAGATGTACAAAATGAGCCATCACCTGTCACTTTTTTAATAAATCAAATCTTTTTGACACTCCCATTTCAGTACTCTCAATGTCTTTTAGTGGGACACCTTGTACATAAGTTTTTTTTTTTTTATTTTTTTTTTTTTACTAATAATTATTTTAAAATCTTTGTTACCATATTTCAGGGGTATACAGTGAGCATGTTAGAATATAACCACAAAGTTACAAGGTAATTTAATGCTAAGTGAAAAAAAAAAAATGTAACACTACATCATGCAGTGTGACAAATTCTGCCTGCCACACATATGATGCATTTAAAAGGAACTTCCCTTATAGGAACTATACTTGTCTACCAAGGGAATTATTATTCATCTGAGTTTATCTATTTCATTTATGCTACTCTAACCCACAATAAGGTCAATGTCACATCAACCACCTATATTTAAAACCAACAGCAACACAATTTGTAAACTGTTTAATTTCCTGTTTGGTCATTGTGCATTTTTCTTAAGAAAAGTCATATCCATTCAGGAAGATTTGCTTTTCACAAGAATATACATGAGCAAACCAACAGTAAGAGTTCACGAATACATCAAATGCTTTTGCAGTTGTAATGTTTTTAGGTAGATTTGTAGAACAAATATTATGGAGATGAATACAACATGAAATTTATTCTGCACTTGAAATAACTGATAACACCTCATGATGTATTCTTTCTAGTTACAAAATAAGCAAATACTTGCTGTTCCATGAGATCTTATCTTTGTACACACAACATCTGATAATTCATAGTGTACAGGAAGTCTGTTCGGACAGGATGTTGACAGATTGCCTCGCTAAACTTACAAGGTGCCTCTTCACTAAAAAGAAATGCACGCGCACACACTCGCACACACAAATACAGAGTCAGCCAAAACATTGTATACACACTTCAGGAAAAAGAAAAATAGTATAATATATTATATGAATATAATATTCATAATATTATCATATATAACATTATATAACATATAGCGATACATTTAGTATTAAAATCTTTTATACAAGTTTTTCTTTTCCTGAAGTGTGTATAGATTTTGGCTGACTGTGTGTGTGTGTGTGTGTGTGCGCGCATATACACACACATGCATATATGCATTATTATTATTATTATATGCAGATTAGTTTCCAGCTACTAGATGCAGTGCTGGTCCCAAGTCCGGATAAAAAGGGAGGGTTGTATCAGGAAGGGCGTTCAGCATAAAAGCTGTGCCAAGCTTGTATATGCGGTCCGCTGTGGTAACCCCTTGCCAGGACCAACAATAACATACTGTATATGTATATAGTGTGTGTGTGTGTATGTATATATGTGTATGTATATGTATATATATAATATATATTGTGTGTATACACACAAATCTATACCAAAAATGTAAAGATAAATAATATTAAGTAAAATCTACAAGCTCTTTGCAGAGAACACAAAATCCTAACATCATAAAACCAAAAAGGACATTTATAACCATACGCTGCTGTTTCACTACATAATGTTATTACTAATACATAGAAGACTGTTGTCACTAATTACATTACTGCATCTGAGTGATCTTCCTTATCTTATTCTATTAGATGTTTGCTTTAAATCTTTAAAGAGCAAATGGGATACCATTAAAAAAAAAATAAATAAATAAATAAACAAAAGGTGCCATCTTTAAATGCAACTCTGGAACTTTTATGATATACTGAACAGGAAATGCATGCAAGCACCTACACATTTCCAGTGACAACACAATGAGGTAATTTAGTTTCATGATCGCTCAGTCCTGAAAACCCCGTACTCCATGTTTCCATAAACAACAACACTGTAAGATGGAATTAATACTTAACACTGTTTATATAAGTTGAGGATAGACCAGGTAAAGACTGAATGGCAGTAAATAGTTTATTAATTGTATTGTAGGTGTTGTTATATTGGGTACAAAAAGAGAACTGTGCCTTTAGCACTGATCTCATATGGTTAAAAAAAAAAAAGAAGCTACAGATTGTGAAACACGTTCGTGCGCATTTTTATGTGTGGTGTGCGTCTACCCATGTGAGAGATGTATAATAATAATAATATATATATATATATATATATATATATATATATATACACACACACTTTGCCAAAAAATGTATACACATTTCAGGAAACGAAAAACATGTATAAATATTTTAATACTAAATTTATTGCTATACATTTTATATTGATAAATATAATATTATTATTATTATTAATATAATATACATCATACTATTTTTAATTTCCTGAACTATGTGTAAAAAAATTTTGCCTGACTCTGTATAAATAAATGTGTGTGTGTGTATCTGTCTCCAGAGTGTTGGCCCTAGAGGGTTCGATTCCCTCTCTTGGAAGACACACATATACATCTTGCCTCGGGTCTGTGTGTGTGGGGTTTGCATATTTGCTCCAGTTTCTCCTCACAGTCCACAAACATGCCGATTAGGCTGATTGCCATTCCCAAATTGCTGTGTGTGTGTGTGCGCCCTGCAATAGATTGGCACTCAGGGAGTACCCCGCCTCGTGCCTGAAGTCTACTTGAATGGATTCCAGGCTTCCAGTGCCCTTGTACAGGATAAGTGGCACTTAAAAAGAATAAATGAACAATTGTTTTCTAGCATGTTGTTACATGTATTTGTCTTGGTTGTCTGATTCACTAAACTTAAACTTTGTGCCATGTGAGATGGATTACTAGCCAACAAAAAGTTGTCAATATTAGTGATAATAAAGAAACATAAATTCCATATTAGGAACATTTCCTCCTACACATTTATCATTCTAAAAGTAGGAAGTGTCTTGACTCACGCCTCATGAATCATCACTTGCCGTTCTCAGAATACACAGACATGCCTCCTATTATAAAAAAAAAAAAGAGAGAAAAAAAAAACATCTGTGAGTTTATCTTAGTCCCGCCTCTCACAGTCACTCACAAGCTATTAGTCGAATATAAATAAGAGACCAACAGTCTAGAAAACAGTAGCATTAAAGGGAACATCTAGCTTCCAGAAAATAACCAGGGAAGAACTCTAAGAAAATCTCTGAAATAGATTTCTGAAAGGTAAGCATTGGTTCTATATTTTAATTCACATTCAAATATTTTTTCATGAAAATGTTTACTATTTGTACAAACCTACAGGAAAAACCAGCACTGAGATTGCTTGTATCTATTATAAAAGAGTAAATGGCTGCAGTGTTGACGCGTGGTTGAAACATTTAGAATTTTTAGTATGATCAAAGTGGGTTTCTAAGATAAACTAAGGGTTTACTCAACACTTTTTAAGAAAAAAGTTTGCCTTTATTTAAATTTTTTTTTCTCCATGCATAAGCTGAATAAATTAATGCAGATATATATTTTAATTTAATTTTTTTATGTCTGTACGTATGTATCTAAGCATCTATTTATCTATCTATCGAATATGTTCTTTTAAAACATTTCCAGCCGCATTCTAGCTGCAGGTTTTCTTACATGTGGTTTCATTCTGTCTTTCACAGGCTCCATATAAGGCAGACAATTGTTCGTGGTCAAAATGTGGTTTCTAATCACATTATTAATGACGTGTTCGCTTCATGAAGTTGCTGAGGTTGGGAGAAAAAAAAAAAGCAGAACTTTTTCTTCTTGTTTCCAAAATTAAGGAACTAATTTTTGTCAGACTTTGTAATACTTCTTTTTTCTGTCTGGTTTTCTTCCTTCCTCCTTTAGTCAACTAGGCAAAAATTCTGGCCGTGGATGAAGAATGAGATTAAACAGCATGGTAAGTCTGTAATTTGTAAAGCTTGTAATAATAAAGTCAATTCCCTAAAACAAACTAAATTAGATTGAGTTAGATATGTCTTCACCATCCTGAATGGTAACCTCTTTTTTTCTCTTTAACAGGTGCACAGTGCCTGGCTGTTGGCAGTAACGGGAATGAATACAGGGGTACAATCTCGGTAACATCCAAGGGACATAAATGCCTCTACTGGGATAGAATTTACAAGATAGACAGGGCAGCTGTTTCTCAGGGGCTTGGATCACACAATTATTGCAGGTAGAGTTCAGGATTTTTTTTTTTTTTTAATAAAGTGCCTTTTGACTCATTTGGGTGATTGTGTATACTGCAAAAAAAGTCTAAATAAAAAATTTCAAAAGTTAGTTCAGTTATTGTTATAGTCACTGTGTGTGGGAATTAAAACGGTGAAATCCTTCTTCCCTAAAATAATCATATGATTTCTTTATCACTCTGACTCATGATTTGAATAAGAACAAGTTCCTAAACTTGGACTTGGTGGTCATTGCAACTTGTTTGTTGCATTTTTGCAGAAATCCAGATAACATAAGCGGCCCATGGTGTTGGGTTAGAGGACTAACTAGGAAAGTTCGCAGTTTCTGTGATATTCCACTGTGTAAGAAAGAAACAAGTGAGTTTTAAAAAATTGTAATTATTACTTTAACATGTTTAACATGTAAATAAAGCAACTAATGCAGAATACGCAGAGTAATTGATTGACAGTTACAGTACATGCGTGTGTGTGTTTATTTTTTTGTTTATTTGTCCTTCCCAGAAACTCCAATACATGACACTGGTAAGACATTCTAAATCTTTTTTCTTTTTTTTTTAATGTCTGTCTTTTATTTAACAAGTCTATTATACTTTTGATACTAATAAGCAAAGGTCTGCATTGGTTTTAAAAAAGGTCTTGTTTCACCTCAAGACTGAACTCAGTCACTCCATCAGCAAAATAAAATGTATTTTTGATAAAAAAATATTTGTGTTGTCGGCTTGTAAACCAGAGTTTTTTTTCCAATGAATATATTCAGGCAACCTAGAAATGATATTCATATTCAACTCAATATTCAAGCTTTATTCGCATCCAAAACTAGACTGATAGAAAATAAACTAGACAAAGAAATCCTTTCTTGACTACAGTGCACAAACCGTAATATGTTTAGAAGACATATTACATTTATTATCTTTTTTAAAACAAGTGAGCTATTGATTTTTTTTCTTCTTCAGTTTTTAAGTTACATTTCAGTCTGTACAGCCCCAGCGTCCTTTATATAAGTGCTATGTTTTCTAATTTTCAGAAATGACTTGCGGAGAACGAAACACAGAGGATATAAACAAATTTAAGATTATAGGTGGATCAAGGGCTCCAATCGAGTCTCAGCCTTGGCTGGCAGCCATCTTTAAAGGAAACTTGTTTGCCTGCGGAGGTACACTCATCGCTCCCTGCTGGGTCCTCAGTGCAGCCCACTGCTTCCCTCCTGGGTAGGTCTGCTGTCTCAGATGGAATATAATATTTATTTGATGTTTAACTGAATGAAATGCAGTGATGTCACATTGCTTTTTTGATTCAAACAGGCGAGGAGCACAAAAGGAGCAATATACTGTCTATTTGGGAATGGATGCCACCAATGAAACTAATCCAAAAAAAGAGCAGACGTTTAAAGTAGCAAAACTTCTGATTCATCAGAGCTTTAATGCTGAAGATGAGGATTTTAACAATGACATAGGTATGCATTCAACGAACTAACACATGGTCAGACAACACACACACACACACACAAACACCATTAACAAACTGTGCAAAAATTTTCACTTTTCTGTGACCCATATAGCAAAACCTGTGTGCAGTTTGTAATGCTGATCTGATTCCATAGAGTATTTGTGCTAACAGTGTCATGCTGGTTGCGTGTTCAGCTCTGTTGCAGATTGTAGACAGCAATGGACAGTGTGCAGAGAGGACACCTTCAGTGAGGACAGCATGTCTTCCCCCAGCTCATCACATGATACCCAATGGAGCCTTCTGCCACATTGCAGGCTATGGCAGGGAGAAGAATTGTTAGATTTATTTCATTTTTATTTTATTCAATTTACTTTACTAATTGTATATTGTATTCATTTACCTGAACCATAAGTTTATTACCTGAATTCATACCTTACCATTTGATATATTATTTTCAATGTTAATATATACAAAGAACACTTTTTGCTAAGCATGTGAGCATTCTTAGTGACATGATGGCCACGTAGTGAACAGTGCTCACCAGGAATCTTCGAAATTTATCTTTAGGCATGTCTCACTATAGGCTTGGGCACCTGTTTTATGTAATCTGCAGGGAGCCATGATTCAAATACTTTTCAAATTCTTTTAGGTTCACTTGTAAATATATTACTTGAATGTATTGAAATTACTTGCTACAAATTTGATTTACAATTTTTTTTTGACAAATAGAGTCTACAATCTTAAAGTATGAAACAGCACTATAATCACTTTTTCATTTTTTCTTTGATACCAGATGATGTTCCTAGTAACTACAGCTATTCTCACTACATGAAGGAGACTAAGGTTCAAGTTCTCTCCCAGAGTGTCTGCGAGAGGGAGGACTACTATGGAAAGAGGGTGACTGAAAACCAGTTTTGTGCAGCCAGCCCCAAATGGACAGAGGATGCTTGTCAGGTATGACGTCAACTGCTACTACAGCCTTACTATTAGATCATAAATACTATTGTAAAGTAATATATAAAATATTTGTGCTTGTTGTAAATATTCTCTTCTCGTTGTGTTATCGCTTTTGTTATTCATGACAGGGAGACTCAGGAGGTCCTCTGTTGTGTGAGGCGAATGGCCGAATGTTTCTGTTTGGAGTCATAAGCTGGGGAGAGGATTGTGCCAAAAAGTTTAAACCAGGCGTCTACACAAAAGTCACCAACTACAACAACTGGATTGCAAAACATACAGGGCTGCACAGCTTCACTAAAGGAGTCATGTACCCACGGAAAGATTAGCTGTGTTACTTAGAGAAAGCACTTTGAAACTGCCCTTTGATTCCTCTAATATTAACCAAATGATTTGTAGGAATAATGCTCTTTTTAATTACAGTGGCCAGCCAAGTCAGGAAAAATGAAAGCACTTTTAACCTTTGACAAAAGTGGGATGATGTCATTGAACCACTTATGTGCATTCATAATATGTACAGTACTTATTTATAATTAATTTATTTTCTATCAAATAATGCTCTGTTTGTCAATTAATGTCTAAGCATAAGCATTTTTAAGCAAATGTGATATTTTTATTCATATATTTGTGTGTAGGCTTTATTTAATTAGGAAACTCCAAATAAATATGTAGTATAATCCAGTAGGAAAATGCCAGTTGTTGCATAATATACTTGAAATGTATGCTTTATTTTTAAATATTTATATTGCATTTCTATTTATGAATAAATATCTATTTTTATAAGTGGTGTGTGTTCATTCTTTATGCTTTTATTTCAAGGGTTGTGTGACTTTTTTTTAAGCCATAATATACCTAGTCATTTGTTGTTTGTATACAATTGCATAAAATTGCGTATTACATAAATATTCTGTATTTTTCATGTCTGGACTGATCTGGGATTTGACTGGGATGTAACATTCTCAGTCTTAAACACCCCAGTGTAACTATATTACCATGTTAAGTGTCGTCGTAGTATGGGATTGTTGTAGTTAGGGTTTTCAGTGTTTTAATGAGATTCAATTAAATATAATTGAAACTATTATTAAAACAGGGGTAGCTCAGTGGTTAAGGCATTGGACTACGGTTCGGAAGATCCCAGGTTCAAACCCCACAACCACCAAGTTGCCACTGTTGGGCCCTTGAGCAAGGCTCTTAACACTCAACTCAACTCAGATGTACTGACCATGGATAAGATCCAGTGGTGCCTCGATACCATTTGGTGTAGGATAGATAAAATACAATGGTGCCTTGATACCGTTCAGTTGAGCATAGATAAGCTACAGCGGCATCTGAGATACCATACGGTTGAGCATAGATACGATACAGTGGTGCCTCAAAACCATTTGGTGGAGCTTATATAAGAAACTGTGGCGCTCCTATATTTTCTGGTGTAGTCTTAAGATGCAGTGGTGCCTCAATATCATATGGTGGTGTATAGATATACAGCGGTGCCTCGATACTATACAGTTGAGTATAGATAAGATACTGTACAATGGTGCCCCCATACCATTTGGTGGACCATGAATAAGATACAGTGGTGCGTCGACACCATATGGTTGACCATTGAAACGATACAACGGTGCCTCGAGCATAGATAAAATAAAGTGGTGCCTTGATACCAATCGATAGAGGATAGATAAGATACAGTGGTGCGTCGATACCATATGGTTGAGCATATAAAAGATACAGTGGTGCGTCGATACCATATGGTTCAGCATATAAAAGATACAGTGGTGCCTCAAAACCATTCGGTAGAGCATATATACCATAAAGTGTTGCCCCTATATTGTACAGTGGTGCCTAGATAAGATACAGCGGTGCCTCAATACCATTCGGTGTAGGATAGATAACATACAATGGTGCGTCGATACCACTCGGTGAAGTATAGATAAGATACAACGGTGCCTGTAGATATCATACAGTTGAGCATAAATAAGATACAATGGTGCCTCAATACCATTTGGTGGACCATGAATAAGATATGGTAGTGCTTCGACACCATTTGGTTGAACATAGATATGTCACAATGGCGCCTCAATACCATATGGTTAAGCATACAGTGGTGCCTTGATACGGTTCAGTTGAGCATAGATAAGATACTGTATAATGGTGGCTGAATACCATTTGGTGGACCATGAATAAGATACCATACGGTTGACCATAGAAAAGATACAACGGTGCCTCGTTACTATACAGTGGAGTATAGATAAGATACAGTGGTGCCTCGATACCATACGGTTGAGCATATACAAGATACAGTGGTGCCTCCAAACCATTCGGTGGAGCAAATATAAGATAAAGTGGTGCCCCTATATTGTATGGTGCCTAGATGGAATACAGCAAGGCCTTGATAAGATACAGTAGTGCGTTGATATCATACGGTGGAGCATAGATAAGATGCTGTACAATGGTAACTCAATCGCATTTGGTGGACCCTGGATAAGATACAGTGGTGCTTGGATACCATTCGGTTGAGCATAGATAAGATACAATGCCGTCTCGATAGCATATAGTTGAGCATAGATAAGATACAGTGGTTCCTCGATACTGTGAAGGTTAACAGCTGTATGTTGGGGTGTGGTTCCCTGCAGGGTGCCGTGGTGCTGGGTGAGGGCTCAGCGTGTCCGACAGAGACCAGCAGCAGCAGTCTGTCGAGGACAGAGAGTCTCAGCTGTCCACAGGTACTCTCATATAT
>JAOVVB010000041.1:19220853-19241770 GCA_028570985.1 Heterobranchus longifilis
CGTCGGCTCTGATTGGTTGGGAAGCGCTGTTACTTTCTGGTCGTGCGCTGGCTTGGGCTCGGCGCGGGGGGGCCGGCCGCTTCAGAAGCCCGTCAGTGTGTGGAGGAGTGACCCGGGGATTTCATGATTACCGCATGACGGAGAAGAGCCGGGGACTGCACGGGTCGGAGGGTTGTCCTTGAAGCAGATACCGGGTGGATTGTGAGACAGAGTCGTGGGTTGTTTTTTTTTTTTTTTTTTTTTGCCAGTTAGAGTGGAGAAAATCTTTGCGATTCCAACATGCCGGTGTTTCACACGAAAACCATAGAGAGTATCCTGGAGCCGGTGGCTCAGCAGATCTCTCACCTGGTCATCATGCACGAGGAGGGAGAAGTTGATGGCAAAGCGATCCCCGATCTGAGTGTGCCCGTGGCCGCTGTGCAGGCAGCCGTCAGCAACCTCGTGCGGGTGAGACCCTGGCTTCAGCACGATCACGAATACAAACAGCGCTCCAAATACTGCACCTGACTTTCCTGTTCATGTGTCATTCGTGCCAACGTTCGTAAACAGTGCATGCCAACTTTGCATGTCTCGTGTCAGTCAGTTTCTTCATTCTTTTTATAATCATTATCACCATCGTCATAATAACCATCATCATCATCATCATCATCATCATCATCAGGTCCATATGCTGTGTGTTCACTTCTCACATCTCACACTAGATTATTTGGAACAGACAATTGGATATGCCTTTAAAACTTGACAGTAGTGGAGACTAGTAGTTTGCATAGTGGTTTGCAAGGGCATGTGCTGTCAGGGTGTTGGTATTCCAGCAGTGTTCCGATCAGAATCCCAAGAAGGAAATCCCAAACTAACCATATGGCATTAAACCTTGACACTAGTTCAAAGATTGATAGCTTGCAGAAGTAATCTAGCTTTAGATTGTGTCAGTAGCGCATTCCTACTCTGTAGTGTATGATAAACGCAGAGGGATTCCCCGCTCCGTTCACACTGAAGTCCGTCCAGTTTCCACTGCCATTTCAGGCATCTCGTCTTATCTTAATATACTTGGTGTAATAAACTGCATTTAGACTTTATAGCTGTACCGAAACCCTCTCTGGCCTTTCGGCTTTCCTAAAGCGTTATACCGTCATCGTCTGACAGTTCAAAGTGTCCAAAGTGATTTGTGTCCTACAGTCTCAGGATGGTCTTAAGATAGATGCTGTCGCACTTTTGGGAAACCCAAGACAGACCAGTGAGCTCATCTATTCACAGCAGCGACACTCGTTTTCTCTTTCCCAGAAAAACAAAATCATTAATTCCCCAAACATGAAGCCTGCTTTTTCTGTATTTGCCAATTATGCCCACAGCAACAAGATACGCTTTGGTTGGTATGCCCTCCTTTCGCTCTAAAAGACTTACTGCGCTCACTTGTACATGGAGTGAGTTAAATCAGCACTCTTCTGTTAAAGTGATTAACCTTGCTTTACCTGAATTAAATGTGTGAACCAATTTCTCCTCAGTTTTATGTCTTGAATATTAGGTCCAGGGGTCTGGTTGTTTGGCACTGCAGTAGTAATGGTTTTAATAAGGTATGTGATATAACAGTTAGTTCCAGTCCACTAATTTTATGGGGCAAGTGCCATTCCAAGAGTGCTGATCTTAAATACAACAGCACTGCTACATCTAACTGCCTGTATTACATGGCTTGTTTTTTTCTTCATTACATGAAAGTCCAATTCTAGTAATAATTTGTTACACTGAAGTAATTACAGCACTTTCTACACGCTTCCAGTCAGTCTGTGCATTGTACTCGAACACATAATGTTCTATTCAGTCCTTAGAGAAATATTTTCATTGATGGTGCTAATATAAATGACATATTTGGTCATATTGTTTCTAAAATGTGAGTTACTCTGTATCTATTTCTTGTTTATAGATCTGTTGTATAAAAGCAATATTGCACAAGCGAGAGTTGTGTTGTATTACATAGCAATACTCTGTGTCCTTGGCATGAAGATGCAGGTAGTCTCAGTCATGCTGATATTTAAACAATGACCTTGTACACATGCAGTTTTTCAAGGGCTGAAAGAATACTGACACTCACTCACTCATCTTCTATACCGCTTTATCCTGCATTCAGGGTCGCGGGGACCTGGAGCCTATCCCAGGAGGCTTAGGGCGCAAGGCGGGGTACACCCTGGACAGGGTGCCAATCCATCACAGGGCAAGAATACTGACACATTTGCTGAAAATTTTGCATCTGAAAACAATTTATACGATAGTATTGTAGAATCTGATTGGTCAGAAAGCGTTGGCTAATTTTCCGTAACAAAATTGCTTTAATAACAGTTTCAGCTGTAAGTCATATGATGAGGTTTATATTAACGTAAATATGTTTTTACTCATTCAAGATAGCATAATATCACATTTTAATTCATGCCACAGTACTTGTAGCAATATCGAAATGCTGAGCATTAGCAAGTACAGTACTGATACCCAGCTGATATTGTTTTCTTTATAGTTTATATATTTCATTCAAAAATCACTTAAAATTCTAAAGTCTTAAGATGGCTTAGGGATTAAGGCTGCTCCACATATTATATTCTAAGTCTAATGATAAATAAATAAAAAAAACAATTTTGAAAAACGTTCAATAATTTATAGTCATTTTTTTCCCCAAACTTGATTTCAAAAAACACTTCTTGATTTCAAGCTAATATCAACATTTGATTTAAATGTACTTGTGCTAAATTGTGTCTGTGGTATCCAAAACAAAGCAATAATTTAGAGGTTTTCCGAAGAAGGCGAAGCACGACAGTTTTTTTTCTGTCTGTCTAAAATGGTTAAGTCACGCACCAGCTGGTCTGGACGTCCGGTAGTGCATGGTTTTTCTTGTATTTTATGGAGAGGTTGGATAGTACTATCTCAGCAGCTGTTCAAAAAGATGCATCGGCAGGCTTTATGTATATCAGAGAAAACAGATACAAGCTTTTTCTTTTACATTTAATAGTGTCTTTCGAATTAGGAATCAACGTAAGTAACATTGCACTAAGAGAAAGTAAATAGGTAAAAAAGAAATGGCAAAAATAACTGTACCATATGATTATAATACATAATGCTGAAGACTGACAGCCTTCCTTTAATTCGAGGAATACGTTTGGATGTTTAGGGTGTGGTGTTATAAATAAGCTGGAAGCACTGTGGAATACATAAACACAGTCCTTACTGTTGTTTCTAGAGCAGCTTTTTACAAACACATGGCCAGATTGTGCACTCTTTCACTCCTACGCCTGTTTGCTCTTTTAGAAAGACTTCCATGTCTTTCTTCCCCAGTGTTTTTAGACTCAGCCTGCAAATGGTGTGGTTATATAATACTGTCCTGCTGCGAATGTATGCTTCTCCTAGAATAAAATATATCATAAAAATTGTCCCTGTTGGATCTTTATTAATCAGTAATAGACTGAGATAGGTAAGAATAAGTCGGATAGTTTGTATTGCATTGCATAGTACTGCATTGCATTACATTTTGAAGGTATAGTCTAAGCTGTGTGGTTACAAAAGTCCCTGCGTGGTACTTAAAATAAGGTCAAGATATCGGATGCACATCTCTACAAACCTCAGACTGCTGCAGCTGTCAAGACCGTCATAATCTGCCAGACTGTAGATTATCTTGCGATTAGCACAAAAGCTGATCACGAAAAAGCATGAACATGATTTTTGGACTGTGTTGTATTGCTGCCTTGGCTTACTGTTATCCCACTAGTGTAAACAGTCCCTGTTGTTCCACGGTGCTCTTTACCAAGTAAGCTCCTACAGCAGCATAATGAGCTCCTCCAGTAATAAAGTATTGAGGAGAAAATTGTCTAATTTACGTGCTGACGTCACAAATAGGCAGCATGCCAAGTACTGCCTGCGACATCTGGGAATTTAAAATGGGAAGATGATTGGGAAGTAACACGCTCTCGCAGTGGCTGGCTGCAGAAGGGAGCTATGCAGGAAAAGTGACTCCATGCCTGGAAGGGAAAGACTCCGATGTCAGCGTCTTCTTTGGATACACACTCCAGCATGCCTCATTCCCCCCTCCCACGGCACCTGTTCTGGCTAAAACACAGCTGAGTGCCTTGCGTTAAATATGCTCTTGAGGTATATCTCGGGTACACTCTTGGACCATCTTCACTCTCCATTTAAGCATTAGTAGACAGATAGATGTAGTGTAAATGAAAACACTCCCTCTGTGTATAACTGTTGGGAATAATATGGTGTTCGGTTTCAGTGGAGTTTTTAAACTTATAAACTTAGGACAACATGTGGTGGTTAAAGATCTTAACCACCAAGGACGCTTGGATGAACACGAGATTTTCAAAGGAACTCTGCTTCCCGTCCACCTTCACTTCACCAAGCTAGCTTTTTATGGCTTATGAAGAAGAGAGTCCTCTTGGCCAAGCAGGAGTTTGGCACAGAAGACAGTCTGAGTGTCTCTCACTCCTTCCCCTGCCAAGTCTGTTAAAAAGTATTGAGAGGCAAATCATAACACCAGGGTGTAAAGGGAGTGGAGATCTCACCCCCCCCCCCCCGCCTCACCCACCCCTTCTGTCCCAAAGTGGTTCACGCATCATCTGTAGCTTAAAGTTGCCTAATTCACTTGGAGTCTGGCCAGTTGTGCAACATTATATGTGAACAGTTGCTAGTTTGTTTTTAACTTCTACTGTTTGATTATAACTTTATACACTGTCTCTGGTGTTTACACACCGTCAGTGCACTTTGAGTTGCTAAATAGGGAACAGCGTTGCTAAGACCCTAAAGGATCCTGACCCCCGTTTTTCCCCCCAAAGGTAATAAAAGCAGTAATGGGGTAAAGACATAGTGTCAAGTAGTTTAGTAAATACATCAGCCAGGTCTTGAACTAGCCACAGTTCTTCTGCTGACCTGTTGATTATCTTTGTCTTCTCATGCACTTGGGTATACAAAGACCTACAAAGTAATCAAGTTCGTCTGAAAGTGGTCTACATATGAACAGTTTGACAGCATTCTCCTAGAACAGTTTGACAGCAGAAGGCGATAATGCTGTTTTCAGAATTTTATTAATTTAACAAAATATTATTCTCTGGCACTCAGGGTTGTCTATGACAAAATTTTTAATTTAAAATCTGCTGTATAAGCTGATTGTTTTAAGCTTTCAATTTTTGAGCAATCCACCATACCTAGGCATCAGATTTTTGAGCTTGTTTTGACAAGCCAATGGCAATGTTTCTTTCAGTGATGCGATTAGTGAAGAGATGATACCACCTGTGCAACACAGCGTGGGTTTAATTGTATTATTGGATTTTTGGAGAATGTTGAAGGCATGAAAAGGACATTTACACTCTGTTAGTACTATTGCAGTCACTCCAGCAGGATGTGACAAGTATTCATCGCATAACATTTATGATTCATTCTGTGAAACTGCACATTGTGCAGTTTGGGTGTTGTTCATGCCTCATGTTGCATACTTACTGTAATAAAACAATGTGGGATTCTGAAGTGTAAGCGCAGTGGTGAAGCAAAGAAATAAAGTTACAAAGCTTCAAATACGCACAAGTAATTTGTATACTGTATAAGAGACATGGTATGTCATGGAAGCTGTTGGTTAAACTGTGCATAATTGTGCTATGATAGGGAGTGTCATGTACCGAAGTGAAACTAAAACTGGTAGAGGAGGAAGCTGTTGATCTGTAATCTTTGTAATGAAAGGTTTTTGTGTGCAGTTTTTCCTTGATCTAATATTCTGTCACTAGTTCCTATTTGACTCTATAAAATCTGAATCAAAGCTTGCGTTTGCTTTATTTTATATTACATCTCAATCAATATATTATGCATACTTAAATAACGAGGAACACAACTGCAGGCTAATTTACCCATTGTGACAAAACAGTTAAATGTAGGGTTATAACTTTTTTTTTTTTAAATCACAGAAAAATTCACACTTACATAACCCCTCAAAGTGTATAAAATATTTGTTATTTGTGCTTTTTGACACTCTTGTGACTCAAGGAAAACATGCATTAAAACATTGCTATCAGTCTCGCTTCACTTTAAGATCAAGTTTAAAAAAATCAAGTTAAAAAAAAAAGTTAGCTCAATTTATTCATAACCTTATTTTAGTACAACTCAAAAGGGAAGAATAAATAGTCTAACAATATTGACTTTAAACAAATTGCATGAAACCCTTACAAATAGTGAATTATTCTCGTCATCCTTAAACATAATAAAATTAGATAGAAGGGACAAAGTGGCATTAAGCTTTAATTTAACTGCAAAAAAAAAAATCAGCTCCAAATTGTAAATCAGTCATCACACTATCTCCAGACTGATAGCAAATCTGGTGTGGTTTATGCCAGCGGGATGCATCTAGAATGTGTAACTTTATATCTGTGTAACTGGACTTCATGTAGCCTGATGTGTCTGCTATGTGTCTGGTTGCGATCTAGCTAAAGTGTAATTTTAAACTACTGTGTTTCTGTCTTCTGTTTTCAGCTCATTTATTTTAGTATTCAAACATTCTAAACTGATTGCTCTATAGTAGATCTTTCAAAGGTCTTGGCATTACTGTTATTGATAGGTATTGGAACCAGCAATGGTTACACTGGTTAAAAATGGTCAACTCCTTTACTATAGTATGTTTAGCTGAAATGTTCTAATAATGATTTATAGTAATAATTGAATGAGATTGACTACATTTATAGAAGTCTTTACTGTATATGCCCAGCTGGAAATTGTATGGTATATTTTATAGTCAGTACCACATTTGAATAGTCATTTAAACTAAAGTCTACATACTACACTTTAGAAAAATGTAATTGGAAAAAAAAAAAAAATATTCAGCAAAAACAATATTCAGTAAAGTTATTACAGTTACATCATATAATATATCATCTAGAAATTTGTATTTTATATTTAAAAAAAGTTACAATGAAAGAACACATAAACAATAAAACAACACAATCAAGAATATGTTTTAGATTTTAGATTTTTCAAATTAGCTACACATAGCTTTGCTGACAGTTTGGCACACTGATGGCATTCTCTTATCAGATTCATGAGGTAGTCACCTGGAATGGTTTTCAATTGCCAGGTTTGCCTTGTCAAGAGTTAGAGTGGGTACAGAGTCAGTAGCCCTATTAGTGCTACTTTATCTACTGTACAAATCCATATTATGGCAAGATACACTCAGTTAAGTAAAAAGACAGTCCATCATTACTTTAAGAGATTAAGGTCAACCCATCCGAAAAATCTCAAGAACTTTGAATGTATTCCCAAGTACAGTCACAAAGTCCATCAAACGCTATGATGAAACTTGCTCTCATGCGGACTGTCCCAGGAAAGGAAGACAAAGAGCTACCTCTGCTGCAGAGGATAAGTTTATTACAATGACCAGACTGAGATATCGCTGGTTCCCACTGTTAAGCATGGTGGAGGAGGAGGTGTGATGGTGTGGGGGTGCTTTGCTGGTGATACTGTTGGTGATACAAAATTGAGTGCACACTTAACCAGCATGGCTACCGCAGGATTTTGAAGCGACATTCCATCCCATCTGCTTTGCACTTATTGGGACCATCATTTGTTTTCCAACAGGATAATGACCCAAGCAGAGATCTAGGTTATGTAAGAGCCCAGGGTCAGGTGATTTACAAACAGATTAGACAGTGCTAAGGCAAACTCACCAATAAGGCAAAGCAGAGTCAAAAATGGAACAATTATATATGTGTGTGTGAAGAAAAGAACTGGTGAAACATCTGGGCTTATTTCTAGTCAGAGTAGAATGGCTGGGCTATTTCTCATTAAGATCAAGTGTGTTCAAATGTCCCGAGATTATGAATGGCAATAAGGATTGTATAAGTGGGTATGTGATATAGCTTGTAGTTTGTTGGCTATCAGAAGATTGAGTGAAGTGTAATTGGACATTTCAGCAGTAATGTGTTGACAAAGATGTGACAGTACTACCTTCAAGTGCACCCAGGGGGATGAGTACGCCTTTATGAGAAAAATGCTTTATGGTACAATAAGAAAAACAGCTTCTGAACACTCTGAAACCTCTAACTTTAGTTTTTCTTCTCGGTTGATTTTTATTTGCCTTGTGATAAGATGTTTCCTGTAAGAAACCAGTTTTAGGTAAATGCTCATTTTTACATAAACTTTGCTCGCCCCCCTCTCTCTTTTCTCTATGTACTTTCTCATGTTAATTACATTTTCTCAGGTAACTGTAACTTCAGAGAAGCTGAAGCTGTCTATATCCGCTCATCAAGAACATCAATGTCATGGAAACATTGGACTTTCAATTACTTGTTTGAACGGTTTTTCTTCTGAGGTAAAAAGATGAAAAGATGGCACAGAGTATATATTATATATAAAATAAAAAACAAGAATATGGTGTACAAGTTTTCTGGAGCAATTTCTAAACAACTAACGATTCCAAGATCAAGTCAAAAGATCATATGTACTGTAGTTGCTCGTAGCCACTTTGCCAAACCGTCACTCTCAGCTGGGAGGAAATTGGTATGGATGTTCAGGAACAATCGAGCCACATTTTAGCCATGAACCAAATGCTGCCAGAACACCACTGTCATTGTGAGTTTTGTATCGCAATGGACTGAAAGGCTGTCATCCAAGATAGAAGCCCCTCCTCCACAATTGACACATTCAACTTTGACAGAAGTTTGCAGCTGACCCCATGGAGAAAAAAGTCTTCTGGGGAAAGTTGTGACCTGATGTTTGGAGGAGTAAAAGTAAGGCATTTGACCCCAAGAAGACGGTACCAAATGTTTAAGCATGGTGGTGGTACAGTAGCATTCGTCTTTGGAGGTGTTTTGCTGTTAGTAGACCATAATAGAATTAGAACTAACTCAGAATTCTTCAGCATACTTCAAATCATCATCTAAGATAGTTGAAATGGATAAAGGGATAATTACAATGTAAAATGGATAAAGTACACTATGTGGATTATCTGCCTGGAAATCAACCAGAAATCAACAAATTTAACAGAACACAACCAATTCTGCCAAGAAGAGTGGTCAACTATCCAGCCAGAATTCTATTAGAAACTTGTTAATGGCTACCAACAGTTTCTGCTAAGTATGAAACTTTCTAAGGGACATTCAACCAATTTTAGGTCTTGTACAATCTTTCCTACCCAGAATAAGCCCAGTTCAAAAATACTGCCATGACATTCATGCACATATGCCATATACAGTATATTGGTTAAAGTCTACTGCTTGTGGAGTTTTATTGGAGTAGACGTTATCATAGGTCAAAGGCAAGGGGAGCCAGATTTTACTAGATTCAAATCTGAATGCTCAGATGTAAACTCTCCTATAATAATTCTAATAGTTATATAAAGCATGTTTAAATAAATTCAAATGAAGGATTTTTGTAGGGTTATATATGACACCACACCCAGATATTACACATAGCACAATTTGCATGGAAGCTGCTGGTGTTGGACCTGATGATGAGTTTCCAGCCCTGACAGGAAACATCTGTGATCAGCTTTTGAGATAGTGTTGTTTGTGGATGTACGTTGACTAATTTAACCTATAACAGCACATATATATGGGAAAAACCTTCTTCTTCTTCTTTTTTTATTTTATTTAATTTTTTACAATTTTCAGAAAGACTGGACATTAAATGCTGTTTACTGAAACTTTTTCGAACTGCACTTAATGATATCTGACAACAGTGTGGCTGATGAGGGAAGGAGCAGCTGGTGACCTTAATTGTACTCTCTCTGAATCCATTATCACAGCACTAAAGTGCACACATCAAACAGCCTTTTTCATTGAGTCTGCACCTTACTAATGCTACACCCTGTACATTTGCATCAATTATGCATTAAAGTGATCCATTATCACCTTTTTTTTTTATCATTCTTCTAGCAGTCTGTTCTTTATTGTCTAAAACATGACAAAAAGGTGGCTTGCATGCAGGTTGGTGGAGAGCCTTTTATGGACCTTTGTTACGTAGGGAGGCTTCCTTTAAAGGAAGTGTGTTTCTTCAAGTCAGTGTAATCACTTAGAAATGCATTTGCAGCTTAAGAGTAAACAGCCAAGTAAGTTCGAGAAGAACTTGTTATGGAAACCATCATTGAAACAGAGCTCCTGCCTACATACCTTATTGCATACTCACAAATGTGCAGATACTCCTGTGGCTGTACTGTATATATGGGCAGAAGTGTACTATACACACAAAAAAATAGATTAATGTCGCATGCACACCCTCATATACCATGAATGGTCATGCATTGCTCACATAGAAGATTAAGTTAATGCAGTCAAGTCAGAGTTTGAAACCTTCTCGCTTGAAAGTCATAAATAAGCTGGAGATGATTGTAGGCATTTGGGTGAACAGGTGTATTCTAAGGACTAACACTGAAGAGGTCAGGAAATACTTGCTTATCCGTTTGGCTATTTCCAGAATTAAGGAATAGAAACGTCATTTTTTTTTCTTTTTGTAGGTGCAAATAATCTTCCAGCAGTCACAGATTAGTCACAGTCATTTCCCATAAAGGCCTTTCACATAGGACATGCGCCAATCAGTTGCAGAAACCAGAAATAATTCCTGCAGTGCTTCTAAAGCATGCATTCTTCATCAAAGGTCAGAGAACATTCCTCATAGAACAGCAAGCAGCAATGGAAAGCTGGGACTCAGCCTGAACTGACGCAACATCACGCTTGAACTGTGTTTGCTGGAGGACTTTTAAGTGCATTTTAAATGGCTTTCATTTAGTGAAACTAAATCTGCTAATGGGCAGCTGCTCATTTGTGTGTCAGTACTGATGATGCACTTTACCACTATGAGGCCAGAGCAAGTGTACGTCAAACTCTTTAGTCAATCCTGCAATCAAGACAACTAACCCTTTATTCTTTATGTTGTTATAATTTCTGCCCAATCCCATAGATTAACTCAGACTTCTATAGACATAAAATTCAAATGTAGAATAGATAAAATCACCTTAGGGTGGCACGATTAGATAAAAAAAAAAAAAAATTGACACACATTGCGATTTTAAGTTAAACTGCGATATTTAACTATTAATTGGTTTAATTTATATTTAAACCTATTTATCTAGGCTTCCACCAAATAATTGGACAAATTATCGCATTAAGAGAATGTTTGACAATATTTATTTATCAACTCAGAATTATAAAAAAAAATGTAAACAAATACTTAAATTATTGACAAAGACTACATAAATTCCCAACTATGCATATATTACCTGTAATAATTTGTAGCCTTTTGTGATTAAATAATTGCACGAGTCCATATTGGTATTTAAAATTTTAGGTGATTGCGTGGAGTTTGCTTGTTCTCCCCGTTCTTTATGTGTTTTCTCCGGGTACTTCGGTTTCCCCCCACAGTTTGACGACATGCAGATTAGGTTAACTGTGTGTTCATGTGTGTGTGTGTTTTGTGCCCTGCGATTGATTGGCAACCTGTCTAGGATGTACCCTGCCTTATGCCCTAAGTCTCTTGGGATAGTCCCCAGGCCTTCGCCACCCTAAACACAGGAATTAATTGTGCTTATAATCTGCTTTTATTAATAAACAGTAATAAAGTGTAATAAATGATAACTGGAACGTCTCATGTGAATGTTCTACAATGCTAAATGTAACTATAAACTGGGCAATGTGTAGCTTTTGTGTAAGATGCAAAAATACACTCCACTTTGTCCTTGAGTGCTATTACTGTAAAAACGATGGCCCAGTTTAATTTTCTACATTTTCATATTGGCAATCCTTGCTGAACCCAACATCTGCTAGCCAGGCTTTTGATGCCAAATTATGCAAAATATGACAAGAGTGATCTCTGTTGGTCGGTCATCAGCGCCAGAAGTGGTGCTGTCTCTATCTGTAAATGCATTACACACAGTTGACATGCCAGATTGCACACATGTGTAAAACATGGCCTGATCCTGTCATGGTGCCAGTCCTGGTCTTGAACATGATACCTCAGGGAGCACATATGTTCCTCTCATTACCAGAGCCTTGTAGAGAACAGCCGCTCACAAACATGTTTACTGAAAGGAAATTAATCTCTTTTCAGAAAGGGAAGGTGTACCGTCACCTGTGTGATTCCAGTGTTGTCACCTTTATGTTTGTGGAAACACATGTTTCTATTATGTGATTTCATTTGGAGTGTGTTTTTTGGTGATTTGAGTGCCTGTACCTGTCATATCAGAGTATCTGTACTCTGATTATTACTGTAGTTCTCACACACATTCTTGGAATAGAGCTTCCTATTTATCTCTAAACTAACTGTCCCATCAGCAGGCTCTGCCACCCAGGCCCCTGTGGGCTAAGAATATCTGCTGGGAATGTGGTCTTTGGGTCCTGTGTTCATGGGGATGGGCGAGGTGGAGGCCCCTGCAGAGGATGATCTTGGATCCCACCAGATTAAAAGAACACAAATTCAAATGAAGGATTTATATTAAACATGCTTATTTTTCTAGATGATACACTTTTTAGCTGGTATTGTTTTTGTCTGAGTCGGGCCGATTGAGCCAGCTGCCACCTGTGCTGAGTGATCTTATCAAGACTTTGCTGACACTGTTGTCTCTGAACCAAGCAGGTCGAGCGGCATTCTGTCTATGTTTAGCATCTCTTGCTGTTTGTGTTGGCATTTGTCCATTTAGTCCTAGCACTGGATGTGTGATATGCCTAATGTATGTGTGTGGGCGTTTGTGTGCATGTCTCTAGCTTTTTGTGAAGACTAGAAAGGATTGTCCTCATAATTGCTCACAGGAAAACAAAAAGATCGCAGTCACAAATTGGATATGTACAGCTTTTATTTACGAGGCACATAAATGAGTGAATGTGTGTGTTTTTTTGTACTGTTTTTAATGTTTGGCATTTCTCCTAGAATGGAACCAAAATGGACTTGTATACTCATTTACAATCCCAGTCAAAAGCTTGGACACACCTTCTAATTCAATGTTTTTTGTTTTGTGGTTTATTTCATACATTCGAGTGACATACGGAAGTAGATAATTGAGTAACAACACCAACAGTTGGTTGTTTTTTAAGACATGAAGTTCAGCTGTTTTGGAGTAGTTCTTGCAAGAACAGTAAGTGCATTTGCAAAATAAAAAAAACCATCAAGCACCGTGATGGATAACCGTCTCTCATAAAGACCATCCCGGGAAAGCAAGATGAAAACTGACCTCTGCTACAGTCGAAGAGAGTTGTTCATACCAGCACCAAAACCCACCAATTAACAGCACCTCAGATTAGAGCCATTATGAAGGCTTTACAGAGCATGCGTAGCAGATACATATCAATATCAACCAATTAAAGTAGATTATTGCATATTTTGGACGCCATCAGCATTGCTTTACAATGTAGAAAGAAATGAAGATGGAAAAGGAAAGGCCATGGAATAAGAAGCTGTGTCCAAACCTTTGACCTTTGAGTGTATACTGTGCTGTGGCCTTTGAGGAGGTACATCTCTCAAGCCCAAAGGCACCACGTGTAAACACAATCAATATCCATTTTTAGATCATCAGCTTGTGTTCAGATACTGCTGTGTGTACTGTGTTCTTGTTCCTCCACCACTCTGTGATATGCTGAGATTAAATGCTGACTTCTTGCTTGATCTGGAATTTGCAAAGCGGTTAAACGGTGGATGTAACTTGTCCGGTGGAAAAAGAGCGGACGGGTTCAAGGCAATATGGCCCTAGATAACAAAAAACGCTGTGTTGCTCTGTTATTTCAAGAGTTGTCGAATTAAGCCTTATAGCTCCTTGGAACATGTAGAGGAAAAGATTGTATTTGTATTGCTGTCACATTACTGTACATATTAATACTTATTTTTCATACATGTATATAAAAGTCTCATGCTTCAGTTAGTATTGGCTCTGGCTTTGTGTGTGTGTGTGTGTGTGTGTGTGCTTTGATAAATAGGTGCGGTAGCTGCAGATGAGGCTGTGTGTAGGTTTTGCTGATGGTCTCATGTCTTGTGGCTCGTGTCTCTTGGCAGCTTCCCAGACTGCAGCAGTGGAACTGCTCTCGGTCCATTCTGCACATACAGGGCCTTATTGTGTTCGGGCACTCCAAAAAAACTCCATTAACAAGTGGTGACAGTCTGCACGAGGCCTTCCACATGAGTGCGTCTAAACCAACAGAACGGGAGAACCCCATATTGTAGGGAATTGTGTTGTGCATATTATTTACAGTATCAGTATCAGGGAGTATCTGATCCTTGCATGAGATGTATTTAGTGCCTAAAAATACTCGAGCCTCATTATTTTACCATCTTATAGTTGACTGAGGAATGTGATTTAACAAAAGAGTTTAAATCCACTTTAGAATGTCTGGATGTCTGTTTAATTGTTGTACTTTCTTTTCTTAGTTGGCTTTTGACATTGTCGTACTTTTGTTCTACTGTATATTCTGACGCTTTTCCTTGTGTGTTCAGGTGGGGAAGGAAACGGTTCAGACCACAGAAGACCAGATAATGAAGAGAGACATGCCTCCAGCCTTTATCAAGTAAGCGCTGTACTTCTCCCCTCCCTCCAGGAGAATGTACACTAGACTTATCGCATTCCCTATTTTTATATCTTTCTCTCTCTCACTCTCTCTTTCTTCTTTCTCTGTCACACCCACACCCACACACACACACACAGTTTTATAACCAATAACCGCTAATAAATGTGACATTGTGCTGCAAGAGTTTAAAAAATCAAGATGATAAGTGATAATGATTTTGTCTATTTACTGTTTAAATTAAGTGTACCGAGCTTTAAAACAGCTTTGTAAACATTTAAACAAATCCTTTTTTGGTACAGTTTCTGGGAAAACTGATAAATCATTCAATTTAAAGTAGCATTTCTCACCTGTCTCTTTGTACTTCCAGGAAATAATAAAAAAAAAAAACATTATGAAGTCAGTGTTTTATGTATTTGTCATGCACATTGTCCCTCTTCAGTTCTGTCTGTCATGGCTCACTCATACTCTCTGTCAATGCTACAGTGCTGGGCCATTCGGGATGCATTACTGATAACTGCTATTGCATTATTGATGATTAATATGGATAAAAAGGAAAAACTTTGCGGTTTATCTCTGTGTGAAAGGAGATTTCAGCAACCTATGTAGCTTAAAAAGTCCCCGGTTTTTTTTAAGTTATGTATCTTACATCATGGTAATTGTAATTAGTAATAGTAGCTCTATATACTTTAATTACAGTAGCGTGGATTATAAATGTGGTCCTCATTAAGTGAGCTTAATTAAGGATTAGGTGTCTATGTCTTGATGTGAGATTTTATATCATTATTGGACAGCTGCACTTGAACACATGATTCATTCTCTGAACTCCAAGTGGTACAGCTCTTTGTCCCATTTGTGCACCAACTATACAGTATCTGCAGCTAATTCAGAATGTGGCTGCTCGTCTCGTTTTCAACCTGCCCAAGTTCTTCCACACCACCCCACTTCTCCGCTCCCTTCCACTAGCTGCCCGCATCAAATTCAAAACACTGATGCTTGCCTACAAAGCTAAAAATGGCCCAGCACCCACTTACCTCTCAGCTCTACTGTAATCACATCCCGCACCGCACCACTATCCCTCCGATCCTCCAGCACTGCCTGGCTGGTGCCTAAATGTCCGTAGAGCTGAGTCTCTGGCAATCTTTAAACGACTGTTTCTGTTTCTTCAATACTTAATAATAGAGATAATCTCTTCTTCCTCCCCTCATACAAAAAACCCTTTCCAACAGTGTTTGACTGATGGTACTTAGTTAGTAACCTAGTAACCCCATGTAAGGATCTATCCAGTGACATAAACGTCATAGCACTTTTGTAAGTTGTTCTGGATAAGAGCATCTGCCAAATGCCTAAATGTAAATGTGTAGGAAATGTAACTGAAAAAGGAATACCAATAGAAATGTGCTCTATAAAGCTGCTTATCATGCATGCCCTGGTGATTCAGACTTTAAAGAAACTTTCCAGCATTGCTTTATCATGTTTTAAATGTATTTTCCCAATATATGTACTGTAGTAAGGTTTACTGTGTTCAAATACACTATTTAAATGCACATTGTGGCTGACTGTACACTAAGTTAAGTTTAGGCTTTATTTGTTACATATACATTACTATACACTGAAATTCTTTATACTTTGCATACTTCGCAGCTTTTTGTTGGTAGGCTGGGGTCAGACCACAGGGTCAGCCATTAATGGCCTAGCTCAAGGGCCCAACAGCGGCAACCTGGCCGAGCTAGGGCTTGAACCGCCGACCTTCTAATCAGTAACTCAGAGCCTTAACACATTGAGCCACCACTGCCCCTGTCCACTATATGGACAAAAGTATTTGACCAAACCTGCAATGACATTGTATCCAAATACAGTCATGTTGGTATATACTTCATTATGGAGTTGGTCCCCCTTTTGCAGCTATAAGAGCCTTCATTCTTCTTGAAAGGCTGTCCAGAAAATTTTGGGGAGTTCTTGTAGAAATCCGTGTCCCTTCATTCTGTAGAACATTTATGAGGTCAGGCACTGATGTTGGACGAGAAGGCCCGGCTTGCAATCTCCATTGAAATGGGATTGAAGTCAGGGCTCTGTGTGGGCCAGTCAAGTTCTTCCACACCGGACTCATTAAACCATGTCTTTATAGTCCTTGTTTTGTGCACTGGGGCACAGTCATGTTGGAATAGAAAAGGGCCTTCCCCAAACTGTTGCCACAAAGTTTGAAGTGTAGCATTGTCTTGGTATGCTGAAACATTAACATTGCCCTACACTGGGGATAAGAGGCCTTATTGAAACACCTGAATCTGATAATTAAAAGGTTTGGAAAAATACGTTTGTCCATATAGTTTATCTCCCTTACCTTACAGCAACAATATATTATTGTGGACAATGTGGACCTTACAATAAACAACGTGGATTTTAACAGTCAGAATGTATATTCATTGGTAGTAGTGTAACCGTGTTTAAAACCTGAGTACATACATATATAGAATACATTTCATTTCATACTGTACTTTAATGCTTTAATGATTCTGACAATTCTTTTTTTTTTTTCATATTAAACCAGAAACTGACAGGAACAGGAAAAGAATTGTCAGAATCATTTTGGCATTAAAGTACTGTTTGAAATGAAATGTGTTCTATATTCTTAATAATATAACATTTTACATTCTATTCCACAACCATCCACCTTCATGTCACACTGGAAATACAAGAAAGCATAATTGGTCCTGCTCTTTGAGGGGGAGTGATGACATTTCTCTCTTTCCTGGTAATCAGATTGACACTAGCCAACTGTGGGTGTTTGGTAGACGGTGCATATAGGGTAGTTGCAGCTTTTAATCAGGTTTTGAAGGAAACAGGTTTATTCTCTACTGCAATTTTGGAATATACTGTAAGCCTCCACACATGCATTTTAAAATCAGATTCAATTATAGCTTTCCTATTTGCATGGGCTTTATCAGACTTCTTCATCACTGGTCTTGTGATGTTATGAATGTCAGGTCAATCATGGAAAGATGCCATTTATTGATCCTCCAGTCCTTAAAATGTACTATAGTACAACCTACTGTATTCGAATACCCAACTAATAAAAGGATTAAAAATCAGCCCATTGTACAGTATAATATGTTTAGCGGTTTAGTCCGTGAATAGAAACAGTATTTGAAAAGCTTTACCTGCAGACTACTTAGTATTTATACCGCTGTATCTCCCACAACTATCTGCCACCCTAAAACAATATTGGTAATGAGAATTTCAAGAGCATTAATTTAGAAATATCACATGAGAGGATGTGCTGTTGTGATGGTTACCAGCATGGCCGTGATGCGTTCGGCATCCATCACAACAGCACAAACTCAGGTGTGATATAGCTTTTATACAACAGTTCCACAAACAGGATTTATTATCTACAGATTATGATTTTTTTTTGTTTATTTAACCAGTTATTTTGCTCCACCAACACATATCCTTCCGTACCTGGCGGAAGTAACTAGCCACCTCGTTGGCAGAGCTGGCTCCCGACAGTTAACGACCGACCTTGAGTGTAATTAACAGGGGTGAACGTGAGGGTGAATAAATTCTTAACAGTACTATGTTACCCAAAGTTGAGTAGAATAAACCATGGTTGTGGCAGGCAGTCCTGTAAATCTCTTAAGTTTCTCTTGATAGTTCCACTTTTTCCGCTTTAGAATATTAGCTATGTTAACTTCTGGGTTATTCTTTTTTGTTGTTGTTGAATAAAAAATGACATAACTTAAAAAGTACTTGCAGTTTAACTCGACTCATTCTCTGGTGCTCAGATACTCCAGTGAAGGACTATTAATACTTATTATGTAACTGCTATTTTAACTGGTGTAGAAGCTGTGTACGTATGTGACAGGGTTAATGCAGTGCCCTCATATCCCAGAGCGTACAACCGATACAACATAGTGCTGGGTATTTTCTTGTATCCTCTTTTTAATGCTCTTATTATACTGCTTACTAAAGTGTTCCAGAACAGAATTACGTCTACTTAAAACCATTCTGACATCTAGATTCAATTATCAGGATAGATGGACAAGGCTAGAGAGCGGTATTTATATAATCCTACTCATGGCTAGTCCTTTTCTCATCTCTAGGCAGCTAGCATTAGCTTTCAGAGGAGCTGTATTGTAGACTGTAATTTCTAATGGCTCTCATTTAATTGTCTACTCTAAATAATTAACAGACATGCATATCGAATATAAAGATGAATATAAGTAGTAATGAAGTAAGTAACGACTCCAACAGCTTGAAAAAAAAGTCACCTAAAAAGAGAAAAGCTTGGACATTTTAAGTGCATGTTGTTTAGGAACAACATGCTTAGTCTTCTGCATTTGCGCACGGACACAGCGTACAAAGGGTGAGTATAGGGTTTCCCTAAAATGCAGCAGAGGGTCCAATGGGATTCAGAAAAGCCCAGGCTGACACATTTGGCACCATAAACACAAGCTGGCTCAGATCTCATCCATCAGCAGACACGTGGTTGGTGACAAGGAATGTGCACTTCTCTATATATAGGCTTTGTGGTGGTCACTGATATGTATTTCACACCAGGAGGTGCATGAGTAAATGAGGACCTCCAGTTTCACACGACTCTGACGAGAGGTTTTCATACTGGTACACATGTCATCACTGCCCTCCTGCCCTTTTACTGAGTTTGGTAAGACCTCACAAAAGAGAACGCTCTCTATTAATGCAGCTCTACCTTTGCAACAGGATACTATAATATGACCATGAATGGTAACTTTCTTATACTGGTTTAATAGTTCTTTCATGCTTCTTATATACCGCTTATCGTGGAATCTGCATGTCTTTTGACTGTGGGAGGAAACCAGGGTACCCAGAGGAAACCCAACAAGCACAGGGAGAACATGCAAACTCCACACACACACACACACACACACACACACACACACACACACACACACACACACACACACACAAATTGTAAACAGTACTATTAAGATCATGAAACATCTTTAAATATTTAGACACATCCAGAAAAAGCTGCTCACACACAACAGCAAACACATGCAACTTCTATAAGATCTTATCTTTATCTTAGCTAATCTTAGCTTTAATTAAAGCTACATGTGCTAACAGGCCTCTGACACTGACTTGTACACATCTGATCTGCAGGTAAAACAGAAAATGGATGAATACGGCATGTTGTTCAACTCCACAGTGAGCTTCAGGGTGCAGCAGTCAGACAGGAACATCTTCTACAAGAAACCCAGAAACTAACCACGAATTCTAACTTCTGGGTCTGTAGATGCCATGAGTTGTGAATGATCTTCAGTACCCATCAATCTTTTGGACACACCACTTCTAATTCAATATTTTTTGTTTGTTTGTTTGTTTGTTTAGTGATTTCTTTTCTACATTATAGAACTAGAAGAACTCTAGAAGTTCATTCAGTGTAACCACCTGACTGGTAGTGTAGCTGTAGATGTCTTGAGGTACAATAGATGTTGACAAATGAGTAATGACTTATCCTCTGTAGCTGTAGATTTGAGCTGAGTTGCTTGGACTTAAGTATTTTAATTGCACTGCATTCATTTTAACTATATTTAGTTAATAAGTCATTAAATGTATAATGAATAAAGAGATTTGGATATGGATAAGTGTTGTTTATATTATACACAAAAACCTGTCTTATCCTCAAGATCCACTAGAGGGGAGTCATGGTGCAGGATTTCAGAAATTTACTTCATAAAATAATTATATTTCTTTAGGAGGAAAAAGGTGATGATAGGAATAATAATAATAATAATAATAATAATAATAATAATTCAACTTTCTACTTCAGTATTTCCAGGTCAGATTAAATCATATTAAACAGTCAGATCTTGATTTTTAGGTCCAGATTCTTTTTAATAATTGTATCTGATCATAAAAGTACAGTTGAAATTAACTACAATTTTTTAGGAAATAAAAATATTCTTTACATAATCGAATTCATAATAAATGTTTAAAGTGGAGAAAATGTATTTTAGCTGAAAATTAAAAGGTGAAATTAGAAATAAATATAACTGTAACAAAATCACAAGAGAAACATGATATAAATTCAGCTTGTGCGATAAATACTTTTATTATTATAATTATTCTATTCATCCATCTCAGAACCTCTGTTCCTCAGAAATCTGCGTCTAGGCCAGTGGTGACCGATGTATTGATTTGCATTTTTTTGACTGTGGTAGGACCTTCATGTCTCTCATTCACACACTACAGGCAATTTGTGAACACCAGTTAGACTAATCTGCAGGTCTTTGGACTGTGGGTCAAAACCAGAGTACCTGGAGAAAACCCACCAAGCATGGGGGAAACATGCAAACTCCATGCACACAGACCCCAAGGCGGGAATTAAATTCAGACCCTGGAGGTGCCAGGTGACTATGTCACCATACCGCCCCTATAAT
>JAOVVB010000041.1:19242959-19262524 GCA_028570985.1 Heterobranchus longifilis
CAACTTACTGAAAAAGAAAATATACATATAACTATAATACTATAACTAAAAACTACAGTTTCCTCCCACGGTCCAAAGACATGCAGATCAGGCTATTTGGCATTCCCAAATTTTCATAGTGTGTGAATGAGTGTGTACGTATGTGTGTGCCCTGTGATGGATTAAATAGGTTGGATAAATAGTATACCATCTAGGCAGCATGTTGAGGTAGTGTTCAGCACTTTGGACTCGCACCTCACACCTTCATTCAGTGCTCCATGTATTGGTTCATGCGTAGAATGAGGGTGTAGTCCAAAGTAAAATGAAGACTGTTTAAAACATTTAAGAGTTGGTTCTTACTATGTTTTCTATAGATTTAATGACATTTATGTTTTTGTAAAATGATTTATGCCCCTTTAAGACCAAATTTCATGACATTGGTGCGGTAAGAATCACAATAACCCTTTAAATGTGTATAGCTGATTGTTGTTTCGTGATGACTTGGAGACATGTACTTGTAATTCTGTGCTGTTTGTGAACTCTCAGGATTTCCGAGAAAAGCGTTTACAGCTTGTAATGACGACAAAACCATATAAAATATCTGACAAGTGCAATATGTCTATGTTTCTAGGATGCTGATAATTACACCTTATCAGTTATTTTTATTGCATTGTTTTGAAGCTATTGCTTTGATTCAGATTTTAAGGGCCCCCATACGTGCACATTGTTTCTTTTATCAGCATAGATCATTTTAGAAGTAGGAGCAGTACTCATCATAGGACTATTTATTACAAGGCAAAATATGCTATTACAAGGCAAAACTCCAAACCTGTTCTGCATATGTTGCATACTGTTTTGACTTCTAAATAGAATCACATTTTAACAGTTATTTATAATAATAATAATAATAATAATAATAATAATTGATACTTAATAATTATTGCGGGGGGCCTGGAGCCTATACCAGGAGACTTTGGGCACAAGGTAGGGTACACCCTGGACAGGGTGCCAATCCTTCACAGGGCACACACAAACACACACACTGCTGAAAATTTGGGAATGATAATTAGTCTAATCTGCATGTGTTTGGATTGTGGGATGAAACTGGGGTACCCGGAGGAAACCCACCATGCACTGGGAGAGCATACAAACCCCATTATTATTATTATTATTATTATTATTATTATTATTATTATAAAGTTTCTTGAATAAGAGTTAGAGATCATAGAGTTACCCATAGCATTTTCCTTTGAAGCCCATTCCAATTCTGTCAAAGTGACCTTTGTGAAAGGTTCAATGACAGCATGTCATGTGAACTGGTTTGGTCATGTGTGCGGAAGATGTGTAGAAAATAGCACTTGAGTGTGTTACACTAATGATTGGCTTGCTTCATATGTCTCAGAGCAAGCATGTGTTATCCTTCACCCTTCTGGTTGGTTTCTGTTGTATGATAGTGGACAGCTGGCTGGTGGGTAGGATTCGACAGATGACCAAATTGGGGAGAAAATGGGAGGAAAAGCACTGATTAAACCTTAGACTCCTTATATAAGTGTTAGACTTCTCCATGCAGAAAGCTTAATCTTATCAATGATTAGACTATTTTCTTAATTAAATTGCCTTTTACAGCCAACTTAAGTCTTTTTATAATTAGGTTTATTATGTGGAAAATCCACCATGCATCCCTGTGAATTAAAAATCATGTGATTTGCCTTGTAGCCAGAAGTACTGCCAGATCTGTGCTATTATAGAAAATGAATTAAAATATTCTGACTAATCAGAAAATCATTTATCTGATTTTTCCCTTTCAGGTGCGTAAGATCATCCGTGTCTGTAAGGGCATCTTGGAGTACTTGACAGTAGCAGAAGTGGTAGAGAGCATGGAGGACTTGGTCACGTATACTAAAAACCTTGGGCCAGGTGCTTTTTCTTTGTCTGTCCTTTGGATGTTGTTTTGATAATTTTGGAACAGAGGTTTCTAAGATGTTTCTAAGAGAGATTTCAGACCACGAGGCAGTGCATTTTTCTAGTAATCTTAATAAAAATAAAAATAAACACTTTTTTTAATTTTGTGAATTTTGTGGGTAAATTTTATGAAAATATCTGTAGGCAGATACACAATATGGACAAATGTATTCGGCTAAACCTGTTAATTATTGAATTTAGGTGTTTCAACCAGGCCCCTTATCCCTAGTGAAGGGCAATCTTAATTCTTCAGCATACCAAGATCTTGGACAATGCTATGCTTCCAGCTTTGAGGAAACAGTTTGGAGAAGGCCTGTTTTCTATTCCAACACGACTGTGGTCCAGTGCACAAAGCAAGGACTATAAAGACATGGTTTTATGAGTTTGCTGTGGAAGAACTTGACTAGCCTGCACAGATCCCTGACCTCAACCTCATCAAGCACCTTTGGAATGAACTGGAATGGAGATTGCAATACAGGCCTTCTCGTTCAACCTGGCCTGATAAATCCTCTACAGCGTGAATGGGCACGAATTCCCACGGAAACATTCTGGAAGCTATTACTGTATAGCTGCAAAGGGGAACCAACTCCATATATATATCAACTCCGTACATAAGTATATGGTTTTGGATACAATGTCATTGCAGGTTTGGCCAAATCCTTTTGTACATATAGTGTATTCAAGGATTAGTCTTTTTTTCCAGTGTTAGAGAGTAATGTGGGTAAGATTTCTATATATCTATATAAGACAAGGGACATTTCTGAGCCCTGCTTATTAACAAAGCTCCCCATTCTAGGTATGACGAAGATGGCAAAGATGATCGATGAGCGGCAACAGGAGCTGACACATCAGGAGCACCGCATGATGTTGGTCAACTCTATGAACACGGTGAAGGAGCTTCTGCCTGTGCTCATATCAGGTGCGAGTGAGAAAGAGCTGAGCTGAGCTGAGCTTCATTCATGTAATATAATAAAAAGTATAAATCAGACCTGGAACTATGCATATTGTCTGCTGTTTTCCAGCGGTAAAAATCTTTGTGACCACCAAGTGTGCCAAGAGCCATGGCGTTGAGGAAGCCATGAAGAACAGGAACTACACCTTTGAGAAGATGAGTGCCGAGATTAATGAAATCATCCGAGTCCTGCAGCTCACTTCCTGGGATGAAGACGCCTGGGCCAACAAAGTATTTTTAATTTTATTTCAAATTATTTAAAAAAAAAACAAAAAACAAGGATTTAGTATGAATGTAAAAACACAAGCTGCACACCATCATTCTCTCTCTCTCTCTCTCTCTCTCTCTCTCTCCCTCTCATTTTCTTCCAGCATACTGTTTATAAGGATTTAGCAAATGCTTGGTAGTGTTTCTCAGAATAAACATTGTCATAATTAATACAAATGTAATTATCAGGCATATTCCATACTCTCTTAACAGTCAGTGTTAGAATGCTGCAGCTGTATGATAAATAACAGTGTAGGAAAAGTATTTTCTAAACACAGCCAGTCATTGATGCATTTAAAAAAAAGCTTGGTAATTGGTTATGGTCCAGAAATCACAATCCTAAATGAGTAAGTGAAAGTACAGTACAGCTTTACCTATCGGTGTTTGACTTTCCCTTCTTTTCGCATGTGTATTTAGTTTTCCTCATGCACATTTATTACTTGAGAACTTCCTGAAGCATGTGTTAATTAGTTGTGCCACCTCTGATTTTCTCTTCCCCCTGATGTAATGGCTTTAAACACTGGCTTTTCTTTCTTTTTATTCTCTTTTTTTCTGTACTCTTCCATTCTTTTCCTCTTTGTAGAAGGTAAGGCTTCCTCTTCCCCACTGTGTGATGTTCTAGCATGCAGCGAATAAGACTTCCATGCACTTGCATACTCTGTATGTGTATCTGTGTGTGTTTGCAGTATACTGTATGTGTAAACTCACAGGACATGTGATTGCATAGTAAGAAAAGAATCAAGACAGAACCAACATCCTATATGTTGGTGTCCTGCACTGTTTCATTATTGTCTCTTTCATGCTCTGTCTGCTGCCGTCTCCCATCGAGTCTCACCTTGTTAACCTGTCTCACTTTTTAATTTGTCTTGTCACTTCTTGTTGTCTTACTTCCTGTCTATGTGAGATCTTTATACCATTTGCGCTGCTTCAAAAGAATGCTGTTTCTCCTGACAAACTTGCTTCACCTTGAGCTACAGCAGCTGAGATGCTCCACTTGTACAACTGCACTCAATGGATACACCATTTACACACACGGTTATCATGTAATGCTCCTAATCTGTGCTCAAAATGTGTTTTTAGTTTTCATGAGTGATATTATTTTCATTTTCTGTGTTATTCTTTTAGCTTAGCAGTGTTCTCATTATCTTAAAGCACCAAAAAAAGAAAGCTAGGTTTGTTGTGAGCAATTAGCCGCTATGGCTAACTCACTCTCCTTAAGCTCTTCACAAAAAAAAGAAGGGTCATTAGATTCATGTATTAACTTTTACACCACTAAACAGGTTAAAATATTAAAATGCCTTATTTTTTTTATTTCCCCCTTTGGGAGAAAATCACTAGGGAGAAGGGTCTTGTATGGAGCAGCTATTAGCAGCCTAGCAAACCTGCTTGCTCTGTATAAACACCCTATTGGCCTGCTCCGGCTTTGTCTCGGGTCTAGATTTCCATATTAGCCCCAGTGGTGAACAATTCACAGAAACTTCGGTACATCCTGACCACGTAGTAACCTTAAAGTAACTTTAAAAAGTAGCAACACTCACCACCTCAGCATGTAGTCGAGTCACCAACCATAAACTTGTCCATCATTTAGAAATCTGTCCGATGTGAAATGTCACATACAACTTTGAAGATAATTTGGTGATTTTATTAAGAGCTACCAACAGAGTAAATCTTGTTTTTTTTGGTCATATTATAGGTGTCTAATGTTCAACTCACACCTAAGTTTGCTCTATATATTTTTTGGGTATTTTGGTCTGTCCACGTGCCATCTGGCACATCAGGCGATGGATTCTTCCCACCGCTGAGGTATTTCCGTCATTTCTGTGGCAGTTACTTAAGCGGTTGGGTTGCCAGCTCGATGCCCGATTGTCATTCACACACTATGCGCAATTTGGGAGCACCAATTAGCCTAACTGGCATGTCTCTGGACTGTGGGAGGAAACCGGAGTACCCGGAAGAAACCAGTCAAGCAGAGAGACATCATGCAATCTCAAAGCACAGAGACCCGAGGTGGGAATCAAATCCTGACCCTGAAGGTCCAAGGCAACAGTGCCTTCCCAGGTTTGCTATAGTCAAATCAAAATGGCGATTTCTGGGCAGAACTGAGCGAGAAGATGATTTTTTTATTTTTTTTTAATGACCACTTTTTTCCCTTAAAACATCACGACCCTTAGCAAATCTGAAGCAATTTTAAAAAGATGAAAAATAGTTTTTTTTTCACACCAGAGACCCATGTGGCTGTCTAAAATGATCCAAAAGTAAATTCTGCCTAATTTGTCTTCTTTAACTCAGAATTAATTAATTAGAGTTATGTTCATCATTTTTATTTAAGGCATAGCACATAGTGCATAGCTTCATATCCAAACATAATTTTAAGCTTTTATATAATAAATTGGCCATATATTGTAATTTTATAGATTTTCGTTCATATACTGTAACATTCATAAATTTGGAGAGAAAAAAAACATGCAAGATAACAAGAATATTAAGCATTATGTACATTACATACACAAGCTAGACATGTAAAATTTCAGCTAGTTTAATAGAATCCTTGCTGCCTTATCTGTACTAATATCCATAATTTTTTTACTTAATATCTTGTTAATTTCCAAGCACACGCTCTTCATGACTGATAGATAAACACGTGACTTTTATATATCTGTCATCGCTGTAGGAGAATTGCATTGCTTATTCAGTGAGTGGGTGTTCAAAGTGTCCTGTGATCACATCATAAAACTTTGATCAGGTGTCCTCTTCTGAATGTCACAATGTTTAGCTTGGTATATTGTAGACATAGCTTGAGTGTGTGAGTGTGTTTGTGTGTGTACATGCAGGGGTGTTGCACATCAGATTTGGCTTCTAAAGCGATCCTCATTTTCATGAGTTTCTTAACTGCATTATCATCGTCGCTGTTTACAGTGTGGTGTGATGTGCATGCTTGAGGCTGTGTTTAATGAAGCCTTGTGTTGGTACTAATGCTTAAGGCATTGATCTTCTCCATTCTTGCAGTTCCTGAATGCACCCTGAGTCGAAACTGACTCCTAATAACCATGCAGGCAAACGGAAATGAGTCATCAGCTTACAATTAATGTGATCTCATCACTCTATGGGATTGAATGCAGCTGTTATTAGATACACGGGAATAAGACACAGGAGAGGAAGGGGAGGTTGGATTGGATTCTGGCTGAATGGAAACACATCTGTGTGGCTTCTACTGTATCACTTTGCTTCAAAATTTGCAAGACTTTGCTGCGTCGTACAGTGTTTATAGTGTTGTTCTTTTTTAGCACTTTCATCAGTCTATCATTAATTAATAACCTGTCCTCTTCTGCTTTATAAATTCGAAATGATTTAGCACTGGGTTCATTTTGCACATTGAGCATAGCTTGTTATGTCTTGCTGGTGCTTCACACCTTAGCATAGATCTGACAACCCAAATTTCACCGCTTCCTGTGAAGTTGCTACACATCCCTAAGTGTACAAATGATTCAGACTATTCCGTGTGGCAGAGAGACACCGACACACAGGCGGAGGCAGTGAGCCAGACAAGCTTGAAATTTCCTCTAAATGTATGAGTGGGTGCAATGAATTGTAAAGTGCTGATTATGTAAACTCCTTCACCTATGTATATACAGTAAGTGTATATAAGTGTTTGTAGGTGTGGGCCACCAAGAACCACAAAGTAATTTTTCTGTGAAACAAACATGGCCCAGTTAGTTTTTTGTAATTATAACTATACTGACAGGTAAAATCCTGAGATTTTGTATCGTTTCCTCTCTCACTCTCTAAAGGACACAGAGGCAATGAAGAGATCGCTGGCATTGATTGAGGCGAAGATGAATCAGGCTAAAGCCTGGCTCAAAGATCCTAATGGCCTACCAGGTATGTGAGCAGACCAACACAAAAGAACCTTGAGTGTGAACAGATTGACCTTGGGGATTATGTACTGTGCCTTGTAGAAGTATTCACCCTCCCAGTGAACCTTTATACAATTTCGAGCTGAAATAGACTGAACTGGAATATCATGGATCTATGGAATATATATATATATAGTTTCCCCAAACTTATTTACTATTAAACATGGAGGTGCATTAGTGGCTAAATGATTTCTCGTCTGCCATGTGGAAGGCCTGAGTTCAATTCTCACCCAGTGCCCAAACCACAGCCACAGCATGCAGTGCCAGTCCCAAGCCCAGATAAAATGTGAGGGTTGCATCAGGAAGGGCATCTGGCATAAGATCTGCGCTTGTGTGCGGATCAGATGGAAATGCTTGATAGCAAGAGTATTCACTTATGTGTTAAACTCTCAGTTTCTTTACCTTGACTTCCATTAGGTATGACAGAGACACTTTACAATGCACTCACCTAAGCATGTAACTGCATATTATATTGTGTGAAAATTTTAAACCCAATACCTAAACTAGTTCTTGGGGATTACATAAAAGCCAATCAGAGTTAAAAAAATGTATTGTTTTCTCCATTTTACTGTATGTAGAACATCATGTAGTGGTGTTAGCCAGTGTGTTCACTGAGTCATGTATGTACGTGCATGTGCTTGTGTGTGTGTGTGTGTGTGTGTGTCTGTGTGTATAGGGGCAGCAGGTGAGCATGCTCTGCGCCAGATTCTGGACGAGGCCGGAAAAGTGGGAGAGCTTTGTGCTGGGAAGGAGAGGAGAGATATCCTGGGAACAACGAAGACTTTGGGACAGATGACTGATCAGGTGTCGGACATGAGAGCCAGGTGAGAGCAAACCCTCAAACGAATACCTACATTATATTTCTAATATCCATTATTACAATATTTATATTTCATTTTCCAGGGTTTGAGTTATTGAGATAATTCAGTAGATGATGTCATTTTTTGACTTTTCTGTATTAGCCATAATACTGTGTATGTAAATACTGTAATCGCCAAAGTTGTACTAGACAAGGAAAGCTGATGTCGGATTGAAGAGGGATTGTGAGAGGAATGGTGTTTTCAAGGCTGACAAAAAATGAAGACAATTGCTCTCAGAATAAAGATAGGATCTGGTTTTATTACAGAGACTGAATTGAAGTACATTAAAGTCTTGACCTTGGTTAAGGTTACTGATTTAGCTCACTGCCTTCAGCCAGCAAAGGGTTAAGCCAAAAAGGAAGAAAAAGCGATTAAAAGTATGATTTCACTTTGGTAATAACTTTAGTACTTTTGACTTTTCTCTTTACGTCTACAAGGGGTGTTCAAGTCAAACAGGGACTTTTGATTGTGCCTAATAACAGATCACAGTTATGAGAAAAAACTGAATAATTCACTGAATCACAGTCTGAAACACTGGCCTTCCAGGAACTCCTTTAATGATCCAAACTTGTTGAGATGGCTTGGACCGAGGTCAGGCCTGTACGGGAGATGTGGCAATAACCCAGTTGAGTCAGTATAATGTGCAAGTGGTGTTAGAGATAGATGCTTCAAGTTGGTGACAAGTTATCTGTCGATTTTCAAGGATCAGCCGTTTCACTCGCTGAATGTTCAAGGGAACGACTGCAGTGGGCTCCGAGCCCCCTCGGCTGTGAACTTTATTTACGGACAGACAGCCTTCTTTAAAATGTTTTACTGCAGCTAAGCATCTCTCAATCAGTCAATCAGTTTTACACCATCATTCACAAGAAATTTTAGTCCAGGTTTGGTTTAAATTGATCATATATACTATACTGTTTGTACATTATTGAGTATTAACGTTCTGTGTCTTTCTCACATAGGCTTAGGGAGCTTTTTCCTTTCCACTCTTTGCCTCTGCCTTGCTTGTTAGGGAAGTCTATAAAGCTAGAGTGCTTTACGAATAATGTTTGAACCATACTGTTCCTAGAAATTTTTATTTCATTTGTTTAACTATTAGTTCATTAACAATAAGTTGTTTATGATTGTGTATTTGCCATAAACGTATCTTATGTACTGGGATTTTGCAGAGGTCAGGGGCCTACGCCCATGGGCATGCAGAAGGCTCAGCAGGTGGCGCAGGGTTTGGACATCCTAGTGGGGAAAGTGGAGAATGCTGCTCGCAAACTGGAGGCTCTGAGCAATGCTAAGCTGGCTATTGCTAAGCGGATAGATGCTGCTCAGGTAAGGTGGTTTACCAGCAACACATTTATATTCTTCTTATGGCGCCATACTGTAGTGGTGCACTGGGTACAGTAGCTTTGATACCTCACAGCTCCTGGCTTGATTTCCACGTCAGGTTACTTGCAATGTGGAGTTTTGGGTGCGCTCTGTGCTCTCCCAGATTTCTCTCAGCTCCCCAAAAATGTTATTAAATATTAAATATTGCTTCTATGACTTGCAAGTATTCAGAATATGTGAGACAGAAGGCAGAAGCAAAGATTTATGTCATATGTCTCATATCAAAGAAACAAAGAAACAGCATGTCTATATGAAAACAGGACTACAGTATATATAACATCGTACTTGCTGAATAACAATATGAGTAGAAAAATGTAACAATATGCAGCAGGCGATATGCTAAAAGGGAGGACAGGATAACTGGGGAGATTCGTGACTCCAGCTGTCCCATATAAGAGATAAATATGACTTATGGTTTTTAATCTTACTCAGATTACTGGGTGTCACTTCCTGTTACTGGGTGTCACTTCCTGTTTGGGACATACAGTACGCGACAGTAAAAGCTTAAGGTTTGATGCTCTAGATTACTGATCAAGGTTGCTGGTTCAACTCTAGCACTGCAAAGCTGACACTTGTCACATATATGTAAAACTTGCTAGGCTCTTGAGCAAGATGCACTGTATTAAGACCCTGTGGTCTGATCTTAGCTTACAAACCAGCTGGGATATTGTACTGTAATGTACATGTGACAAATATTAATCGTATCTACTTGCCATAATATGGAGTTTACCCATCCGAGAAATGCACATATATCATTAACCATTTTTAATGCTTTTTTAATCACAATATCTGCTTCAATAACATCATGTCACGTTCTTATTCGTTTGTATATCAAGGGGTGTTCGGGACGTGTGATGACTCTTCTCATCCATAAAGTCATGCAATTAATTAACATTTACAAAAGACTTCAAACACAGCACGTGATGAGACTCTTAGCTACAGTAAAATGGTGAAAATATTTGAAAGAAGCCTGAACATCTGACGGTCTAGGTGGCTCGGAGCCCACTACTGTCATTCCTGTGAATATACAATGAGTAGAATGTCTGTTTCTTGAAAATCAACGGATAACTTGTCACCAACTTGTGGAAGAGACGTATGTATGTGTGGGACCTGTACAAACAATCATTCACTAACACCACCAGCACATTAAAGGAACAGGTCTGATGCAGGAGTTATTCCCACATCACCCGTACAGTCCTGACCGCCTCCAAGTGATTCCCACTTGTTTGGCCCATTTAAGGAGTTCCTGGGAGGCCAGTGTTTCAAGCATGAAGCAGGTAGTGTAATCATGGCTCTGGCGTATTGAGAAAACTTTCTACGTGGATGGTATCCAAGCACTAGTGAAACCCAGGGATAAGTGCAAATGTGTAGCAGGGGATTATATAGGGAAATAAGGGCAAACCCTCAAACGAATACCTACATTATATTTCTAATTGTTGTTATTCTCAGAACTGTTCTGTTATTCTACACAATCAAAAGCTCTGGTTTGCTTTGAAAGCCCCTCATATATTTTATATGGTATTTTTTTTGTTCTTAAGCCTTTGATGTCTCTGCCTTCTATTCATTTATTTAAAGCAGGTTTTCCATTAATTAGTATACATTATTCAGTAATAATATTGGAACTGTCAGTACTACAAATCTTAGTCAAAGATCAAGCAATGTAGGTCACTCAGTGATGCATGCCCTACTGACCAACCTCTGCACGATGTGAAAATGTACAGGTGCAGGCTTGAGCCATGGTTTTTGTTTGAGCATTCTGTGTTTGTGCAGAGCTGGCTGGCTGATCCTCACGGCGGTCCTGAAGGAGAGGAAAATATCAGAGCTCTGTTAGCCGAAGCCAAGCGCATCGCTGATCTTTGTGAGGACCCCAAGGAGAGAGATGACATTCTGCGCTCTGTTAGTGAGATCGCTGGTCTCACTGCCAAACTCTCTGAACTTAGGAGACAGTACGTTATTCAAAGTCATTCAAGCCATGAAAATGATGAATATTATTAAAGATTTCAGCGAGCGATTTGGAGAAAAATACTGTCTATAGTCATGCGATCTTGATATGATTTAAAGTACTATATATGTAGTATGTTTCTTTAATAGGCTTGATATTGACTCTGCTTCAGTTCCGTTTATTTATTATGCTCTTTTACCCAGCAAGTGTCTATCACTCTGATTTATATTAACTGTCTGAACTGGGCCATATCAATCTATTCCTCAGAGGTAAAGGCGACACTCCTGAGGCCAGACTGCTGGCCAAACAGATCGGCACTGCTCTGCAGAACCTGCAGGCCAAGACTAACCGTGCCGTAGCCAACATGCGTCCAGCCAAAGCTGCTGTGACTCTGGAGGGCAAAATGGAGCAGGCTCAGCGCTGGATCAACAACCCCAGTGTGGATGACCGTGGAGTGGGTAAGCTCGTTTGTCAAAGCTTAGAAATGAACAAGGGAGTTACAGTAAGATCGAATGTGTGAAATTGAATGAATGAATCAACATCATTGTGTATATGGGGAAGGAACTCCTTGCAAAGGCTAACCCAAGACTGGTGATTTGGAAGTTACAGGTGTGTTTTCGTTGATCTTTCCTGGGTGGAGTTTCGGGAATCACATGTGACATTAATTCAGACACAGCATAAGATTTTCCGCTTCCCCAAATTAACCTACTAATTTTTTTGTAGAAGTCACAATCCAAGGCGGTACAGTGGCAGGATTCAATTCCCGGCAAGGCTCGATTCCCATCTCTGTGTGCATGAAGTTTGCATGTTCTCTCCGTGTTTGATGGGTTTCCTCCCACAGTCCAAAAACCTGCAGATTAGGTTAATTGGTGTTCCCAAATTGCCTGTAGTGTGTGTACAGTATGTGTGTGTGCCCTGCGATGGATTGTCACCCTGTCCAGGGTGACCCCGCCCTGTGCCCTAAATCTCCTGGAATAGGCTCCAGGCCCCCCATGACCCTGAATACAAGATAAAGCGGAATAGATAATGAGTGAGTGAGTCACAATCCACTATGAAGCCACTACTTTTTACTGTTATTTTTTTTCTTGCCTGCAAGGGTTTAACATAACTTTTCTGTTATTGTGAATATTTGATAAAAAACACATTTGTTTCTAAAATTTAAATAAAATTTAAAGTAAAACTAAGGTTAATAAAAGGAAGAATGTGGCATGCAGAATGTTCTAGTTATATAAATACACTGACGGAAACATTATTACATTGCTGTTATTCGCTCTTTCCAAAAAGATGGGTAAAATCTAGTAGTAATAATCATTGCGATGGAAATGTAATATTACTCCATGTCTTCATGTTAAACAGAGCATGTGTTTGTGTAATGGAATGAGTGCCATTTGACGGCCATGCAATGTGCTGTGGTGTCTGTGTTTATCTAATGACAGATCATCTGTGTTATAATGAAAGAGACAGATCGTTTGGCACCGTGTACAAACCCTGAAGCCGTATCAAGTGACATATCCATCTGTGTAGATCCAAGTCTGAGCACTGTGTCTCTGGCCTTATAATAGATATTTATTTGTTCAGGTCTTGCCTTATGCATTTTTAATTTTTTTTTAATGATTTACTTCTTAATCGTAATGAGCTTTACAATTTGACGTTTATAGTTTACAACAAATAATATAACCATATCAACCCTTAGCCTATAAATCTTGGGGTAATGTTTAACATGAACCAGGCACACAATCAGCTTTAAGTTTAAATGTGTCCATGTACTGGGTATTAGCATACAAAGTACCAAAAATATTACAGTAGCTTATTTCCCGAAAAACTGGTAACGAGGGATGTTGGACCATGACGTAAACAGTGAAGGAGAGGGTTACAGGGGGTTTGATTGAAATCTGGGGAAACGTCAGTTTAAAATGTCTATGTAAATGAGTAATTGAATTATATCCCTGTGAAGCGTGTTACCACGGTAACTTGGATAATTACAGTTTGGCACGGCTTTAATTTCCCCTGTGGGGTGGGGACACTGGTTTTGAATTTGATGTTTGCAGCTCCTACTGTCCAACCAGTACACTGATGACGCATTTTTTTTTGTTTCTGTCTCTTCCTGTCTGTATTCGTCTCTATGTCTGTCTGTGTTTAGGTCAGGCTGCTATCCGTGGGCTGATAGCAGAAGGGCGCAGGCTGGCCAACTCTCTGCCAGGGCCGTACAGGCAGGAGCTGCTGGCGAAGTGTGACCGTGCGGAGCAGCTGATGCTGCAGCTCAGTGACCTGGCTGCTCGGGGAGAGGGAGAAAGTCCTCAGGGTCGCTTCGTAGCCGCACAGCTCCTTGAAGCTCTTAAAGTAAGAAGAGCAAGGGCAGAATTCAGAAGCTGCGGTTACATATGCTACATGATTATACAATCAGTACACTAAACCCGGTCATATACTATACTGTGTAAGAAAAGCCAGGGAGGAATTTAATAATCAAAAGGTCAATCCGGATATGTTAGAGCTCTAGAGCGATCATGCAGGTAAAGTAAATCTGGTCACTGGTGCCCTCTGAATGCCTGATCTATTTCATTTTTAATTGTAGAGCACTTTTAACAATAAACATTGACACAAAGCAGCTTAATGGAATCTGGATATGGATTTAGATCCCTGAAGAATAATCCTGAGAGAACAATTCCGCGTAAAAATTCCTTATGTGTGATTGAACAGCGCCATCTTCTGGCACGTATTGTCACTCCCACCCTTTTAAATAATTTACATTTACACATTTGGCAGACGCGCTTCTTATCCAGAGCGACTTACATTTTCATCCCTCTTATACATACAGCAGTTGGCAAGGGTTAAGGGCCTTGCTCAAGGGCCCAACAGGGTAGTGGGGTTTGAACCTGGGACCTTCTGAACTGTAGGCCAATACTTTAACCACTGAGCTAACCCTGACCCTATAATAATAAATCCATAAATAATAAATAATAATAAATCTATATTTGCATTGCATCATATTTCATACATTACTGATTCACATAATTTGAAACATTATTCTGTTTTTTTAGGACTTAAAAGCAAGGATGCAGGAGGCAATGACTCAGGAGGTTTCAGATGTGTTTAGTGATACTACAACTCCCATCAAGCTTCTGGCTGTGGCAGCTACAGCTCCACTTGAGGCCCCTAACCGGGACGAGGTGTGTGAAACGCACATTAACTACCTAGACAAATAGCACTAAAGAATTTATTATCGATTTATTGCTCAGTAGTGGATGGCTATAAATTGGAATTGTATATATAAATTGGATATGCATATGTTTTTTTTCTTGTTTTTTCGGCAGGTCTTCGACGAAAGAGCGTCCAACTTTGAGAACCATGCCAACAGGCTGGGGGCCACGGCAGAGAAAGCTGCTGCTGTAGGGACAGCCAATAAGAGCACTGTGGAAGGGATCCAGGCAACAGTAAAGTCAGCCAGGGAGCTAACACCTCAGGTATGTGTAATGGTCACTACAGGGACAAAGTGTGTGTACTTGTGTGTGTATGTGAACTCTACGTCCTGCGTATATATATTGGAAGAGTGAGAGGTCTGATTTTAGATCACTGGCCAAAGACAGGAACTCAGCCAATGTTTTTATATAACTTTATTTACGTGTTTCAGACCATTTATATACACAGTTGCTACACACACTGGCCATTCGATCAGGTTAAGCTAGTGCATAGGTACACAGTGTAGGTGTCTAGTTACAAAAATGGTTAGTGACTGTAGAACATCTGTTGCTGTCCACTCTGTCCACTAATGGAAAGGCATCAATATAGTGCCAGGTATTATTTCTCAACACAGCAGTGACATTGTCTGACCTACAACTGGCATGTTTTTGAGCATTGTGCTGATGCTAATGTCAGTCCTCTGTTAATGGGGCTGATTTTGGCTGTATGATATCAGTGTAAGACTCAACTTTTTGTTTGGATTTGTTTTATTGTCCTGCACAGGTTACTTCTGCTGCACGGATTTTGCTCAAGAACCCGGGCAACCAGGCAGCATACGAACATTTTGAGACCATGAAAAACCAATGGATTGACAATATTGAAAAAATGACTGGTATGCAGAACATATGCTTAGTTTACATGCACAGTATTATGTACTACTTACACTTTAATATACACTGCCAAGCCCCCCCCAAAAAATCACAGTTATATTATATTAATATTTCCTTGTATGCCTTTCATTTTGACTGAGATGTACATTCACAATTTTAGACCTAATGCATCGTCATATAATTTCTGTCCACAATTGCAATATTGTCTGGAGGAGCTCTTTAATTGATGACAAAAGGGTCGAACCATTCAGTAAAAAATCTTCTCCAACACATCTTAAAAACCTTATATGGGATTAGGGACAGGACTTTCCCTTTCAGGGAAGACAGACAATGCACTGATGTGATAACCCGGCCACTCAGTACATTCAGGTTGTCCGTTGACTGTCAGCGTTTTTTTGTCACATAATGCGCAAACGGAAATTATTTACAGCGTTTCACTTTTTTCACATTTTGCTATGTTACAGCCTTATTTCAAAATGAAGACAATTCATTACTTTTCTCAAAATTCTACAAACAATACCCCATAATGACAACGTGAAAGAAGTTTGTTTGAAACCTTTTCAAATTTATTAAAAATAAAAAAAATCACATGTACTGTACATACAGCGGGGAAAATAAGTATTTGACACATCAGCATTTTTATCAGTAAGGGGATTTCTAAGTGGGTTATTGACACCAAATTTCGACCAGATGTAGCCATCAAGCACCTCCAGGGTCCGGGTTCGATTCCTGACCAGGCTCAATTTTGGCACCCTGTTCAGGGTGTATCCCGCCTCGTGCCGTAAGCCTCCTGGGATAGGCTCCAGGTCTCTGTGACCCTGAATACAGGATAAAGCGGTATAGACGATGTACCGCCTAGTGAAGTCTTGAGGATAATCCGGATGTTTTTTGGCTAATGTGAGACCAGTCTCTTTCTTATTGTCGAATCATGAACACTGAGCAGGACTGAGGCAAGTGAGTCCTGCGGTTCTTTAGATGTTGTTCTGGGTTCTTTTCCTGGGAATTTCTTTTTTCACACAGGGTAGGCAGGTCATACAGCTTTTTTCCCCTCAATAAATGAAATCATCATTAAAACTGCATTTTGTATTTATTCAGGTTATCTTTGTGTAATCTTAAACTTTTATCTCAATCATTTTAGTGACAAATATGCATAAAAAAAATCTAATAATTTTACACAGCCCTGTAGCTGTGAGTTGTACTGTCAAATTTTTTTTTTTAAAGTGAACTTCTCTGATCGTGGTCATTCACATTTTTTCCCTACCATAATAGTTATTGCCATATTAATAATTGCAAGTAAAATCAAAGCCTCGTAAGTGTTTGTTTATTTCACTCCAGATGTTCTTTTCTGGATGGGTTGTGTATACAGAATCAGGTTCAGGCTTCCTGAAGACTTTTTGGGCTCTCATTTTCAGTCTTGTCCCTGTACCGGGGCAGTTTCAGAGGTATTCTTCTGTATGTTAAGCCACACAGTGACCTGTGAATCATTCAGTGTCAGGCATGAATCAGTAAGAAACAGGTGTAGATGATAAGAGATGATCAGGCTGGTGATTAGTAAATTGGTGATGCTGAACGCTGAGTGGTTGGAACGGATGAGAGGGGAAATGAGGTTGCTGCTGAGGTTGTTACATAAATAACCAATTTTTAAATTGTATTTTTGCAATATGTCAGAGTAAAACATCTGTTCTATTTTCTTTAATTTAATGTATATAAATAAATTGAATTCTATATCAAGAAATGATGCATGGCTCAAGACTTTTGCACAGTACTGTATATTAGACTGTTTTTTTCTCTCCTGTGTCAGGTTTGGTAGATGAGGCTATTGACACTAAATCCCTCCTGGACGCCTCAGAAGAAGCTATCAAAAAAGACATTGATAAGTGCCGTGTGGCTATGGCGAATGTTCAGCCCCAGATGCTGGTAGCTGGAGCCACTAGCATTGCCAGGCGGGCTAACCGGATACTCTTGGTGGCTAAGAGAGAAGTGGAGAACTCTGAAGACCCTAAATTCAGAGAGATGGTGAAAGCAGCGTCTGACGAACTAAGCAAAACGATCTCGCCTATGGTTATGGATGCCAAAGCTGTAGCAGGAAACATCCAGAATCCAGGTGAAGAAAAAAAAATCTTTCATTACATTCTTTATGCAATATGTTTGATCTGGTTTCTAATTTAAATAAAATGTTCTGTTTCTCTTGGGCAGGTCTTCAAAAAAGCTTTCTGGACTCAGCATACAGGATTCTGTCTGCTGTTGGGAAAGTTCGAGAAGCCTTCCAGCCTCAGGAACCTGACTTCCCTCCTCCTCCTCCAGACCTGGATCAGCTGCATGTTAGTGCTGCGGCTTTGCCATGTCCTCTCTTTAGTCATTTTTGTGGCTTTGTTTTTCTGAATGCTGCAAAATCTGTGTTGTTGTGTGTCAGGTAAATGATGAACAGGCTCCCCCTAAACCACCACTTCCAGAGGGAGAAGTTCCTCCCCCCAGACCTCCTCCTCCAGAGGAGAAGGACGAGGAGTTCCCTGAACAGAAGGCCGGGGAGATGGTGAGCGAGCCGATGATGGTGGCCGCCAGGCAACTTCATGACGAGGCCCGCAAGTGGTCTAGTAAGGTGAGTCCAACGTTTCATCTTAAAAGAATGCCTGTAGTCCTGATGGAAACTACATAATGAAATGTTTAATGTTAAGATAACACAGTACTGCACAAATTAGGAGGTGACACGTCTTGAATTTCACACTGTTCTTGTTCAAGTTGTTGGATAAAAAGTTTTTTTTTTTTTTAAGTTTTTATTTCTAACCCTGAAATCTGGAAAATCTTTCAGATGATTCCAATTTCAGTAAAGACATGGAAACTGTCATCTATAAAAGGTTTTGCATGCCTTTAATGAACATATTAATGTCTAACCTTTTGTTACTATAATAACTGTTTAATTTTTACAGGTTTGGGCAAGAAATACTTCCAGCTTAAAACTATATTTTTATATTTATCTTGTTTCTTTTAATATTTTATCATCAGTTGACAAACAAAGTCCATTATGTTATTACAAGAAGTGTTCAAGTCAAACTGGGACTTGTGATGAAACGTCTAAAAATGAAGACATGATAAAATTATGATGTAAAATCAATTGACAATTACAGAAGAGTTCACGTACAGTACGGTGGTGAGACTCTTCGAATGATGCAAACGTTTTAAAGAATGCCGTACATCCGTAAATGGCGGGGAATCCTGACCGAGGTGGCTCATAGCCCACTGCAGTCATTCTCGTAAACATTCAGCGAGTGGAACGCCTAAACCTTGGAAACTGAACGGATAACTTCTCAACAACTTGTGGAAAAGACACATCTGTCTGTGCGAAATGTATACACACTTGCACAGTATAGGAACTCGCCTGGGAGTTATTGACACATCCCCCGTACAATCCTGACCTCTGAACAATCAAAAGTCCCAGTTTGACTTGAACACCCCCTTGTATAGTAGTAAATGTGAGCTAACATCCACAGAAAGGTCTGATGTGCATGTCAATATAAATTAATTTATTTACTTTATTTTCTTGTTTACTTCTCCTGACTGAGCTGAGAATCTGTAAAAAAAAAAATAAAATAAAAAAAAGGCAAAGCAGGGTTTATGGTTGATATTATTTTGGAATACTGTTGGTTAAACAGTTTCATAAATGCTTCTGGACAAATCTTCCCAGGTGTAGATTTGGTTTTATATTTGTATTTCATTTTGGTTGGTGGTGCTCAGAATACACTGTTGCACTGTGCCATGCCACTACTCAGGTCAGCTTGCGGTGAAGAAGGGGAGATACGTCCAGTATTTGGTAGCTGGAGAAGATTAATATAAAGGAGAAGATGGTACTGTAGTCTATTAACATGCTTTTAGAGCAGTTGACCTGTTTTTTTATGACATTTTTTTCACCTACGTATGTACAATAAAGAGTGTTTAAAATATAAATGTATTTAATTTGCCTTTTGTTTTTACCAAAAGAAAAAAAAAACAGCAGAAATACAGAATTCTGGAAGGTCTTCATATAACAACACAAAATCCAAGTTATTATAAGAGCATTCCTGCTAGCTTATCCAACAGGACCACAATGCTGCCTCTGCCTTCCTTGTCCCTAAACCCCATGTGTCCCTCTCTTTTCCTCATTTCTCCTCACCTATTCAGTAGATCTCCATTAGACTTCACTGGTGAACTCGGTGAACTCTGTGATGGTGACAAAGATACTGTTACACACTCTTCCTACTGGATACTCTT
>JAOVVB010000041.1:19263116-19287156 GCA_028570985.1 Heterobranchus longifilis
TCTCCACACTGCTATCCCTCTTTCCCTCCTCCTCCTCCTCCTCTCCTTCCTCCTCCCCTCCCCCAGCCCGAAGTGACAGACGAGCGTTTTGTGACCGCTGCGGCGGACGTAGATATAGACGATGAGGACGAGTTCACAGACAACGAGGACGATTACGAGCCTGAACTGCTCTTAATGCCTTCCAATCAGCCCGTTAACCAGCCCATTCTGGCTGCTGCCCAGTCCTTGCACCAGGAAGCTCGCAAGTGGTCCAGTAAGGTACTTGTGCTTCCGGGCCCTGTGGGGCTGCAGCATCTCTTCTGCATCCAGATGTGACTGTGGGAACATTCAAACCAGCTGCTGCTGTTGCATCACATTTGGGTCCAGTGTCATTTTATTGTTGCTCAGGTTGCTTATGACAATTCTTTGAATGGCGAGTTTGATGTGCATTTCTTTGATAAACTGATACTGGCTTCACAAGTCCCATCGCTGCTCTTGTTTTTTTTTTGGTTGTTGTTTTTTTTGCTTGTCACGCCTCTGGACCGGTTTGACAGAGGAGCCGTTCACGTGTCGGTCTGTGCTACCAGTCACTCAGCTTTCGCCAACATGTGAAGCCAACGATGACAGTTTCCCAATGACTTCAGGGTCACACTGCAATGAAGTCATGACACCTGCCTGTTTTTTTTTTTCCCACTTGCTTTTTATTCTAACCATCTAAATTAACCTACTAATGTCGCGTGTATTAACTCAACAAAGGTCATCTGCACGTCTTGAACGCCTCCTTCAGTCAATGAATTGTGTGTTTTTGAAGATAAACGTTAGCATGATTCGCAGGTGTTGAGTCTCCAACTGGGTATGGACTGATGTGCTTATCCTGTTATAAGGTTATGTATGTTTATTAGGATTCTGTTACTAATTAAGGCATGATGTAAGAATGGAATTGCAATGAACGAATCTGTGATTAACACTTTGATCTGTCTAACCCTTTTGTGAACACAGCACTGCAGCATTAAAGTATATTTGAATTGAATAAAAAAACTCCACAGAATTGAATCATGACAGAATATTACCTTTGTAGTTCTGATTAAAAAATATGTAACACGATACCTTATATGGCTTATATCTGTTATTTTTTTGGCCGTGTATTATGTAAGCAGATTTTCCACTCGGATTGCATGATCCGTCCAGACCCGTGCCTTTTTCAGAAATCTGTTTTGCCTGGCTCTTGTTTCTCCTCAGGGTAATGATATTATTGCAGCAGCTAAACGAATGGCCTTGCTGATGGCTGAGATGTCGCGCCTGGTGCGTGGAGGCAGTGGCAACAAGCGCGCATTGATCCAGTGTGCTAAAGACATCGCCAAGGCCTCTGATGAGGTCACACGGCTGGCTAAAGAGGTGGCTAAGCAGTGTACTGACAAACGCATTCGCACCAACCTACTTCAGGTCAGTGTGGATAAAGTATCACATGTCTTTAGCCTTGTGGTCTTATTATAATAATCTTTATTTATAGAGAGTATTTTACTTCTCAACGATTCAAAGGTGAGCAGTCAAATCAAACTGGGACTTGTGATTTAATTTCTTGTGAATGACTGACATTTACAGAAGACTTCAAGCACAGTGTAGTGATGAAACTCTTAGCTACAGTAAAACATTCAGATGGTGCAAAAGAAGGCCATAGGTCCATGAATGACAATTCGGGCTGGGCTGGCTCAGAGCCCACTGCAGTCGCTCCCGTACCTCCTGCACATTACAGGGACTTGGCCAGGAATTAATGCCACATCCCCTGTACAGTCCTGACCTCGCTCCAAGCCGTTTCCACATGTTTAGGGCAGTAAAGGAGTTCCTGGGAGGCCGACGTTTCATTGTGAAGCATGCAGTCTGATCACGGCTCCAGCGTACACTGTATTGAGAAAACTTTCTACGTTGAAAGTATCCAAGCACTAGTGAAACCCTGGGGTAAGGGCATTAGTGTAGCAGGGGATTACTGTATATAGAGCAATAAACGTGTTTTTTACTTTGAACTGTGTTCTGTCATCCCAGTTTGATTTGAGCGTCCCTCGTATAATAAGGTCGATTCATGAAAGATGCTTTAATGATGAAATGATGAAACTGTTTATCAGTTGTTATAACCCTTAAGTCAAGGTGGCATGGTGGTGTAGTGGTTAGCACTGTCACCTTGCACCTCCAGGGTCTGGGTTCGATTCCCAGCCAGGTTCGAGTCCTGGCTCTGTGCGCATGGAGTTTGCATGTTCTCCCCGTGCTTGCTGAGTTTCCTCCCACAGTCCAAAGACCTGCAGATTCGGCTAATTGGTGTTCCCAAATTGCCTGTAGTGTGTGTATGTGCCATGCGATGGATTGGCACCCTGTCCAGGGTGTACCCCACCTTGTGCCCTACAGTAAGTCTCCTGGGATAGGCTCCAGGCCCCTCATGACCCTGAATACAGCGGTGATAAAGCGGTATAGAAGATGAGAGAGAGAAATAGAGATAACCCTTATATTATTAGATATCTTAAAACTCTTTGTTGGTAATATTATACCATTGCTTAAATATATCTTAAATGTTTTATAACTGTTTCTAAACATTACAGTTTCTTTTTAATTATTTCTAAATCAGGATCTACAGTTATAGAATTCTCTGTGGTTCATGAAATAACACGCATTACAGCATGATTATAATTTATCATAATTATTTATAGAATATTAATTGAGCTTCATGAAGCATTGTTAGAGTTGTATAATTAGAATGATTTATGAACTTCAAGGACTTCATCAGAAGCGTCACTTATCTTGCTCCATCATCATAAATCAAAAAGGAAGCATTTCCAAGATTAAAGCAAACAGTTAATTACATGTCTGGATTTTCATTCATGTCATGTTATTTTCATTTCAAGCGTCTCAGCATTAAAGAGCTGATAGACATTGTTCTTCCTCAGTCCCATGCATTCTTACTGTATGTGCTTCATGGATCAGGTGTGTGAGCGGATCCCTACCATCAGTACTCAGCTGAAGATTCTGTCCACGGTGAAGGCCACTATGTTGGGACGCACTAACATCAGCGAGGAGGAATCAGAACAGGTAGGAATGAAGCTTGAAGCACTTTTTAAAAAATATTCCTTGAGCTGCGTTCTGTAGAACTGATCATGTCATGGTGCTCCATGAAGGCTACCGAGATGCTGGTCCACAACGCACAGAACCTGATGCAGTCAGTGAAGGAGACAGTGAGAGAGGCCGAGGCAGCCTCCATCAAAATCCGTACAGACGCAGGCTGCACTCTCCGCTGGGTCAGAAAGACCCCTTGGTACCAGTAAAGCACCAGTTCCTTCCTTCATGTTCTTAGTCTTGCCTTTATGAACACTAAGATCAAAGGGGTTGTGAAATAGAAAGGACACGTTACGCTGATGGACACTGATCATAAATGTTATGAGTTCATGCCTCACTCTTTTTGCTTTGTGAAGAAATTATTATTAATATTATTATTTTTTGTGGTTATGGTTCTTAAGGTTTGCTCTTGTCCCTTTATCTCTCACTATGTTTAAAAATTAGAACTATATAGGATGAAGATTTTTTTAAACCTATATTTTTAGTATGTTGGGTTTCCAGAATTGATTGAAATTTCAGGTATATATATATATATATATATATATATAAATATATTTTTTTGCATGAAGAGTTTTTTTTTCTTTTTCTATTTTGTATTGAACTATGGACTATTGCGTCAATCTGGTGAACACCTCTGTCATGAGGTCATAAGGTTTTCATATGGAGAGTGTATATATTTATATTTCTTAACGCTGTCTTCACCTGATTATTAATTATACATTTCAGTCACTAAAAGCATAACGAGAGAGAACGTTTATAGCTTTACTCACTTGAGCTGATTGTATGAGGTATTAATTCACCTTTTCTTAATGAACCTTTATTATTTAGATTTACTGAAAGATGGATATGATTGACGTTGCAATGAATGATTGCTGGTTGCCTCACATACCGACACCAAAGATTCTGTTCTAGGTCTATAATCTTAGCACTGTCTGATGAAAGAAATATAACTCTAATGTATTTGAGCTTTACTGAACTTGAACTCTGGCTTGGATTACCACTCAGTGGTCACCACTTAAAATAGCTTGTGTGTGTGTGTTAGCTGGCCACTGTAGAAAAAGTTTAAACGTGAAATGACCTAATTATGGTTGGAATGTTTAGCTGAATGTCTGAAGCACAATCCACACAACAGTTGAACTGTCATGTCCAGTTAACAGATGCACATCGTAGCCAGCTTATTTTGCAGAGGAATTGAAATAATCAGTACACTCGACTTGGCTCTGTGTGAGGTTTGTGCAAATCTTTCAGACCTGACATCACCAAGTACAAATTTCTATTAAAATGCTACATATATACATAACTACCTCTACACTTACATTTTGAGAAGTATAAATGTAGAGCTAGAAAAAAACTGCAGCATATTACACTGTTTATCTGCTCTTTAGTCGTTAAGGAAATTCATCTATTTAAAAATGTTAAAGCCAGATGTGTTAAGGAGTAAAAAAAAAAAAATAAAAAAAATAAAAAACTCTTACAAGCACATGTTTAAGATGCATGTACAGTAAATGTATTAACATAGGCCATAAAATCAGGGTGGCTGTTTTTTGTTTCACTCAGGGAGTTCTTTATCATCACCTGAAAGAGATCAAATCTATATTGGAAATGAGAACATTTGCCACTTTTATCAGGCTTTTATTTGTAGGGATTAGAAGATTTAGTCTCAGTAGCAAGACATTTCAATAATGATTATTAAAAGCCGACACCTCTTACAAGAAAAAAAAAAACATGTCCGCTAATGATGTTATAGGAAAGAAATCAACAATGGGTGATGCAGTGCATTCCCCAGCACTGCGTCTTGCCCCTGGTTATTTTTCTATAACAGCACGGCCGGATGTTTTTTGTTCCTCTTATACCACAGCAATTTGCAGACAACCTAGATGAATAAACTACACTTTTTATGCAGTTATAGTTATACTAGTGATGTGGCTCAAGACCAGTTCCTGTTGCTGTCATGGATGATAGCTATACACCACTCAGCCATAATGTTAGCACCACCACTAGGTGAACTGATTAACTTTGACAAACTATACGCCAGTAAAATGGTGAGAGGATTATGGACACCCAAGGTTCACTCATTCCATGCCGCTCCGATCCCACAGAAGAGCCAATGTAGCTCAAATTGCTGGAAAAAGTCAATGCTGGCCACGATTGAAAGGCACTAGAACAGCCAGTGCATCACAGCCTGCCATACATGGGGCCCAGAAGGCAAAAAGCCCAAGGCCGCCAACCTGGCTTCCAAATTCTCCAATCCAATCAAGCTCCCAATGGGATGTCACAGACATACAAGTAGGGTATGCTATGGAGTAGCTCAGTGGTTGAGGCGTTGGACTACTGATCAAAAAGAACCCAGGTTCAAACCCCAGCACTACCACTGTTGGGCCATTAAGCAAGGCCCTCAACCCTTACTCAGAAACAGAAAGGCACAATGTCCTCTCTGCTGATGATGCTCCAATTGTGGAGAACTTATTGAATTCTACAAACCACCTGAGACTCCTTCCATAGGGATAAAAAAAATCTTCAAAATGCCAACAATTTTCTGGTTTTATTAATCAGCTTATCATTAAGCGTGTTTAATAATAATTACCGAGCATGCAAGTTCCTCCTAAATGAGCTGTTGCTATATAAACAATTATTTAAAAAAAACATTAATATACTGTAGTAGCACTACTGTTTTATAGAAAAAGATCAACAAGTGTTGTGGTATAATTATTGTTATGGCTGTAATCATGTGAAATTAAAGTTATCAGCGTTTATATTGGCGCAATATCTTTGCTGATGATCTTAGGTCTGAAATGTCCTGCTTCCTTGAAACTTTTGTGTATGCTGCATTTTTTTCACTACCTTTACATTATTTACTGATTAACAAGAAATTAAAATGTTTATTTGAAGCTGGGAAAGAAAAAGCCTTTTTTTATGGTTGCCAAGGTGACACTGGACTTTTTGTTCCCAGGCAACCTGGTGTCTCTATAATCCCAAAACGTTACTTGGCGACCTTTTAAGAAATATTTTTTCATTTATTATAATGCGTGTTTGGAAACTATGGGTAATGATTATACAAGACCCAGGTGGCTTGTTCACACATAGTTAAACATGGAGCGGACGATGCACTGCCTAGATAATACACGTATTTCTAGAAGATATGAATATGTTTAGAGAAATGATTTGGTGCCTCATTGTGAGTGTTTACAAGGCTGAATTTTGTATGTTTGTAATAGCATTTTTCAGGTCAAGAAGTCTATGATGTATGAATGTATAGATGACACTACTGTTGATTTGGTTTTAGTGTCCCTTAAACATCTGCTGTGCCTCGGATTAATAAAATTATTCTTGACTTGTAACTAAGACCTGCTATTTTTCAGTGTACCACGCGTTTGAAATACTGTAAGCAATTCATTCTACTGTAGGTCTATGATACACACACACACACACACACACACACACACACACATACACACACAGTATGTATACACATAGTTTTCAGCCATTTTACATGGCATCTACGGTACGCTACAACACTAAAAAGTTAACACCACATCAGTTCCACAAAAGGAAAAGAAAAACACACACTGGGCATTGGCCAAAATGTTTATAAATGTCAAGGCATTAGGTTTATATATACATATTGTCAAATGCAATTAACTTAATTATCTCTTAATCTTACAAAAGATGTCTCCCTTCAGAATGTGCAAAACTCTGAATAACTTACATACCTGCCACATCTGCAAGCCGGCTAACTACTAACGTAGGACCTCAAAGTCACCTTTATCACATAGTACCTGCATCAAACTATTTATACTAGCTCATTAGCAGTTCATACAAATACTTTGCACATAAAACAAGAACAAAGTTCTGAGTTAATACACTCCATCTGCTCTTTACTCCTCTTCCCTCCTGAGTGAAATCTTAGGATGTATAGTGTTTATGAGTAACAGCACAGCTACTTAAGACATAGCTAAATTTTTAAGAAAGGCCTCTTCAATTTTTTTTTCTTCAAAAGGCCACTTAATAGTTTTGCACTATGCTGATGATAGGGCACCTAAATATTTCTTAACTGCTTGGCACAGAGTGTCTTAACATGTGCAAGAATGAAAAATGGAAAATATATCCACTATTACTTAGGCAGGTTAAATATATATATCAAGTAAAACGTGCTTTTTCACTGGGTCACTCGGACAGAACTTTGAAAACTCAAACTGGCAACTTCATGAAGCTTCTCTCTGGTTAAAGCAGGCCAGAGTAAGAGAACTCTTTCTGGTGTGAATATGTGAACGTCTGTTGTTATTATTAAGCACAACATTGAAAAAAAAGGAATGTTCTTTAAAGTAAAGAAATTGATGTAAGGCTTTTGCAAAAGCAAATTCCCACTCAATTACACCCCCCCCCTCCCCAACCCTCACCAACACACAACATTGGCAATATGAAGTAATTTGAAATTATTGGAAAATAAGATTTGTCACATAGAGGAACATGTTGCTGCCATGTTTATAATGTTTTGTAAAGGTTTACAGACAGCTTCAGGTTCTGACTTGAAACTTTCCAGCTTTGGTTATATATTTAACACCTTTAAATGGTTTGTATTTCTCTCCGTACATGTCCAGTCGATTCACTTTCAGTCCTGTAGGCAGAGAACACAAATTGTTTTTATTAACTGCACTTATAATACGTAATTGGATCTGTACATAACATCTAAACTGCTTTTTTTTAATTGATGAAGCGGTCGTGTGTGTGTGTGTGTGTGTGTGTCTCAAGCAGAAAAACTAAAAATACTGAAAACCACTAAACTTCACACAACTGGTTAAAGTAGACTGCTTCTGTTGCAAGCCTCTTCTTTTGCCTTACCTGAAATAGCTAGCTGTTGAATCTTGAACTGAATGTTCAGACTGGGATTCTCCTCTGGTTTCGGAGAGCCTAACTGTAAGCTCAGACTTCCTTTTAAATTTGGCAGTTTTTGTTGGTTGAGTTTACCAATGTCCCACACCAAAATCTACAACATAGAAATAAAATAAAATAAACAAACAAACAAACAAAAAACAAAACGTTTGATTGAAAAGAGGCAGAAACCTGACACAGGCACAACAATATGGTCTAGCAACACTGACAAAAAAAACAATAAGTGCACACTAAGATTTAATTCGATCACCTTTAGCTTTGATTATTGCACACATTGTGATGACCAGTTCATGTGTGAAAATGATTCCCATTCTTTCACAGTTTCATAATACTTCATGCTTCTTGTCTCCCGATCCATGCCTCCTTTTTTAAAAACACATTTATATTTTTTTTACTTTAGTTAAATAGAATTTCATGCCCTTTCATGTAGTGTACTGTAACTTTTCTGGATTCAAATCTTTTAATGATCTTGATTGTCATTTGGATAAAACTTAAGACAATTTAGACTTTACATTAAAAGACAAACCTGAAAAAGTGTATTATTCTAAAATGCTAAATTGTTAAGACATGTTAAGTGACATGGTTATAGACACTACAGATTTTTTGCTTTTACCAAAACCGTCTCTCACGCAAAACACTGAGTTTGTCCTGGAATTTTAATGGTATATGTGTAACAATAATTATTGGGCAGTTTACAAAAAGGAATTTTTACTGATTTATGGCCACATAATTTTAAATGTTTTATGGCCACATAACATAAGGTGCATGTCTAATTTGGAGCATTTAAACAATACCAGTTGTTAGTAATTTTGGAAAAAAATACTTAATTTTGCACAGAATGTTTTAATTTAAGCAACACTTTTTACAGGACATATGCTTCTAGAAGCTTACACCAATTTTAGTATCAATATTCAAAAAAAATTAAATAATTTGCATTTTAAATTATAATTGTTCGAAGCGAGAAAGTGTAACACTGAAAAATGGCTATTTTTGAGGCACGTCTAAGAACATCTCTCCAAAACGGCTGGAGTGATGCAGCCCAATAATTTGACCCTTCTAAAATAGTGATTTCTTTTTTGGCCAGGCATTGTTTCCAGGACACACAAACAGCAGCCTGTGAAACCACTAACATACGGTATTTCACATGCTGACAATTTCTACTGTATATAAGTTCTGGCTACAGGTTTTCCTAAACTAAAATCGGTATTTCTGCACAAGAAATTGTATGTATACATTCAACTAGTATTGCTTTAGCCATCTTTGCTTCACAAGAGCATTTGTTAACCCGCCTCCTTGACGCAAATAAAAACAATTAATGAATTGTATTGAATGTATGAATTATAAACCTGATAAAATAAAAAGTTCTCTCAGAGCATATTTCTATTCATGTTATCACTTCAGTGGAGAAAAACTGTGCTTCACCTTGGTGACTGGGTCATAGGTGTAAGTGCCCTGAGTTGCTGTGAGATTGGCACTGAGGACAACTTTTGGCATGTGTATTGTAACTCCCACACTCTCTATAGTCTTCCCCATGGTCTGCTTCGGACCCACTGTGATGTCCAGCCTTCCAGAGGATCCGGTCTCAAAGAAATTGATATTCTGTTTCACATACACTGGGATTGCTACCAAACTATGAGAGAAAAAAAAACACACACCTATTAATTGTGCTATGGCATCTGGAATTTTGATCATGATTATGAGGTCAGAGAATGGTTCTTACTTTTGTGCAGTCACATGATAAGAAATAAGTCGGAAGTTTCCATCAGGGGGGATGAAGGAGAGAACCTTCTCAGACTCCCATCTCTTGAAACGGACACATGGGTGGAAGCTCACATCATCCAGTAGCCTGGGGTTCTACAGGGAGCAAATGAACATGACTAGATATCCTGCTTCTCTCTCTGCAACAGGATAGAGCCATAAGCCGCAGGAAATAAAACAATACATGAGCAAATGAAACGCATCTATAAAACCATGCACTCAGAAACTCTAGTGTGTTGGTCAGCTCCATGCACTGGTTGCCTGGAAACCTAAAGTAATTACATGTGGTGAAATGCATTAGTGTAGAAACAAATGGGTTATTGAGTTGCAGGAAGGGGAAGACTGTGTGGTCACAACATTATCTCCTGATAAAGATCATGAGAAGCACATTGTTTTTACAACCTCGACAAAAGGTCAGCACTGATTGTGGTGTTCTGGCCATAGATTACAAGTTTTATTATTTTCTCTTAATGTGTTTAACTGCAACATGTATCTGTATAGGAAGAAGGATGTCTGTATCACTCCTTAGTCCACCACTGCACAGAACCGTATTATTAATCTACAGTGCAAATTAATCTATAGTGTAAATTTCAGTGGCTGTATCGTCACATGGTATAAAATAAAAACACATAACTCACCATAAATGAAAGTGTAAGATCAGGCATTCCTGAGAGTTTCACACAAGCATCAATCACTCCCTGGATTTCTGCAAACACTGTTGTGCCTAAAATAAAAGACACTACAAATAAACCCTGTGCACACTTTTAATATCTGATATGTACAAAAAAATGACATGTTTGGAACATTTCTCATTTTCACGGTCAAGAAAAGTAGCCGAAATATACCAGATTTATCCAGGATGGCATCAATTTCTTCCACCACGTCAAAATAGGCCTCGTTATTGGTGTATTTTACAGCTGCTCTCCTCCATGGGATAGTGGAGAGTTGTCCAGAAGGGAGAGTATGGCCAACATTGCTGCTGCCTAACAGGATTACAGGGCAGACAGAATATGAAAGATGTGACATGGGCATATGGGCAATTTAAAAGTGAATGCTTGGAATAGCTTTTTTTTCATAGTAACAATGAGGGCACTTTAAAACCCTACATGCACAGTAGCAAAGTCCATTTCTGCAAAAATGTTCACAGTCCCGAGAGGAGAAGAAAAGAAATTTAGGACCACACACACATCATATAGGTTTAAGGAATCATACAGGGCAAGTGTTTGTAGCTGTGTTACTGGAATACCCCGTAATTGTACATGTACTAATACACTGTAACTCTATTACTTTAACCTACATACATTGGAGAAAATATATTCAAATGTAACTGGTCACACTGCTGTTTCCACAGAAACTGCAGCTCAGTGGAAAATGAAAGGTCACATGTTGCTTTTGAGGTCACTTGCTAGTGTGAATGTAGGGTAGGCTTGTGGAAAGTAACCATGCAGCGGGTGCCCTGCTCTTATTCATCACCAGAATGTGAAGGTGCAGGGCTAAAGCCTGAGTTTACTCAGCTCACCTAAGTGAGAATTCTCCAACCTCTTTATATATTACTGAAGTACATTACATGTAAAAAGTAAGGATATTTTCAGATTCTGAAGAGCTCTGTTACTGTACAAAAGGCAGTTTAAAAAAAAAGAAAAGAAAAAGATGACCCTACCTGTGATGCTGTTGACCACAGTGCGCAAAATGTTAGGAGGTTTAATAAGTTCCTTCAGGATGTTGGACTCCGTGGCCAGAGGGAAGCCATTATCCAGCATTTCTTCGAGCAGTTCATACACGATTACGACATTGTCCTTGATCGTAGCTTCTGAGCATTCACCGAAATAATCCTGTATAAAGCATTAGCATGTTCAGATCCTTTAATAGACTGTATACACACAGAAGTGTGTGGAGAATCTAATACATTTTATCTGCAGGAAACTGATTTTTACCTGAAATGTCTCAGCAACACGATGAAGAAATTCAATAACAAACAGAGGGGGGACTTCTGCCTGGATGACAGAGACAAAAAAGATTTTCTCTCGATAGATATTAATGAGGTAGTGATGAGGTGTGCAGATCACAGGAGGCACGTTATCAGGTTCGCCTGCCTTCTCCCGAGCTTCGAAAAAGTAATCGCAGACAGAGCGGCTGATCACACTCTTCCAGTGTTTTTCCAGAAATATGTCACCGGTACTGTTAATCAGGAACAAGCTGTGAATCATATTGTGTGCTGTGGGAATAAAAATAATAAACATTAGCTATACTGGGGGGAGAGAGAGAGAGAGAGAGTACGTTATGTTATTAATACCAAAAGGAAATTGGATTGTTACAGCAACCTGTTAACAGATTATACAACAAATAAGCAACAAGCAAAAACAATAAATAAATAAATAAAAACCTATGATTCACTGTTTAAAATTTAAGGTGCATTAATGAGGTAAAAATTGTGTAAAATAAGAATATACTGTTTCTATGTACAGTACATGTTGATTGTATATGCAGGTGGAACTTACAGTAAGTCACATTACATAAGGTGCACCAGGAAGGACTACGCTGGTGAGGCAGATGAGCTAGATGTTTGAAAAATGGCTCATTTTATATAAGAACAGGATAAAATAGGAGTTTCATTCTGCTGCATGCATGGCTCTCTAAGAAACGTGCCATTTACCACAATAATGCCAATCTTAAACATCTGGGCAGTTTTGCATGCTGCCTCCGAACAGCTCCCATCCCCATCAGTCCCCGGTTCAATCCTGGGCTTTATGGAGTTTCCTACAGGTTCTTCCTAGGAAACTTATTACCCCAACCTGTCAATGATGGTAATAATGCATGGTGTTCCAGCGAGGGCGTATTCCTGCCTCACACCAAGCATTCCTGGGTATGGCCCCAGCCCTGACCGGCATGAAGTGCTGAAGGAATAGTTTGATTGTCAGATAGAATAGACTAGATTAGATTAGATGGATGGATGGATTAGATCAGATGCATGTGTAAATTACATTGCAGGGACAGATTAGATTGTAGGGATTAGACTGGATGTATGGATAGATTAGCATAGGTGGATAAATTGGTTTGGATGGTTTAGATTGGAGGGACAGATGGATAGATTCGATTGAATGGAATACATAAGATTGGAGTGATGGATGGCTTAGATTGGATGAAAAGTATTCGATGTAATAGATGGATAGATTAGATTTAAATTGGACCGATAGAAAGAGAGATTAGATTGGAGGGATGAAAAGATTAGACTGGATGTGATGGATAGATTAGATTTGGTGGGCAGGGCTGCACAATTTTATATATCTAAAAATAATCATCATAATAATTAAAAAAAATCACTTTGTGATTATTTTGACATATTATGACTGAGAATTAAACTGTGCCGTGTAACTATTAAATGTACAATTTTTCTACTCTCGGTTTACAGCATATAATCGGACAAATGATCAGATTTAGAGAATTTTTGCCACTATGCATTTATCATTTCAAAATTATTTAAAACACTAAATTAAATACCTAAATTATTGACAAACTCTATACAAATTCCTGACTACTCTTATATCACCTGTAATAAACTGCAGCCTTATTTGTGATTAAATATTTGCACAGCTCCATACCGTGATTTCGACTTTTTTTGAGATTAACTGTGCAGCAGCAACAGAAGGTAAAAGCTTTAATGGTTTAGAGAAGCTTCACTCGGACTCTTGTGCAAATCTCCAGGTACCTGTAACTACTGTAAAATAATACAGCCCGACTGTAAACAAAGATCACACCACGAGAGTTAGTATTGTAAAACCCCTGTTACATTTCTTATTAACATGACATTACTATTTGAATAAGATATGTACATCAGTTAAACACCAATAACACTCCGGCTTCCTGTACAACTTCAGTAGGCTCGAGCTGAAAGTTGGGTTTGTTTAGTGATAAGTTTATACACCGCTGTCTCAACAGCTCCCTGTCCCATTTAAACGGTTCACGTTACAATAAAAACACCACGTATAAACCAACACACTGCACAAATACAGAAATACAAAGATATTAAATTATAATTACCTTTTTCACTCGAACAGAGTAAAAGAAAAAGTCTTCGGTGGCAATATGGCAGTAGTTAGAGTCCTCGGAGGCGTGTTTACTGAGATGCCTGTTACAAAAGTTCGCTTCCCAAGTGATTGCAAAACACTGAGCAAATAAAAAAAAACTTACATAATCCCACAAGGTAAGTCTATATTCAAAATAAAACATACAATATTTACAAAATCTGTCTAGTTTTAGAAAAGAAAAAAAAACATTTCTCTGTCTGTTTTTCTGCTCCGGCAGTTGTCTGTATGTCTGTGCCAGGCCCATGAGGGCTGAGTCCCAATCATACTCAAAAATTAGAGATAGTGCACTTGAGTATCGCACGGACACGCTTACTTCGTATCCTAGTTAGTACACCTACTGTATGAAGGGGTTACGTAGAGATTTAGGATCCAGATGCATTCACCGCGCTTTCCAGCCGCTATTCCTCGTTTAGATTTGCTCAAGCAAGGTGGTAGGGACGTGTTTTTATTATTTCCCTGTGAACATCTATAGGACATGGCGACAGGAGAGCCCAAAAGCAAGAAAATTAAACTTGAAGAGAAGACAGTCAGGTGAGTTCATTGTTAAGAATTTGCAGTGCTTTGAAAAGGTTTTTGTGTCATGCGGTGGCTGAGATCCTGCAGAGGAAAAATCATGTGCACTTCAATGATCCGGTCGTTAATTAACCTTTATTTAGGAATGTTTTAAGATTGAATCATGTGATCAGTGACATTGTAGCTGTACGTCACCCTGTTTGTTCCTGCAACAAGTCGGGTTTGTGTTTGGCAAACATCTGCAGTTTTTTTTTCTTCTAAAAGAAGTGCGAACTCTTACATTTAAACTAATGCAAACGATATATTCACAGATCTAAGCTTTTATGCACGATTCGTATGAAGTTCAGAGTACAGATCAAGCTCCACAGTTCAACCCCCTTGTGGGTGTGTGTTGTGATTGTGCACATGAGCTGGTCTGGATGTAGTCCAGGGTTCACGGTTTGTCCTCTGTTCAACACTCTGGAGCTTCAGTGTCATTGTGTCCTGAGAGCTGACAGATGTTTAAAACCAGCTTGCGCACACACACACACACACACACACACACACAAACAAAGCTATAAAGTTAGTTCTTCTACTTAGAGCACGAACACATAGCATCGCATAAAAGCTATACTGTTATACCAGTTCGGAATTTGAGCCTGATAAATAGTTTTCAGGGAGTAAACTAATACAGCAAAACAAATAAAAACTACTTGTACAGGACACCACTAATCACTCAAATTCAGCACAAGAAAGCACGTGTGTGCAAAAGCGGTATTTCTCCCTTTATAGCTCCTCCCGCTTTTCCCCTCCGCCCAATCGCTGAGTGCATATTTGTATGTCCCCGCCCCCATCTCACGTAGCCAATCAGCTGCAAGAGCTCGTGCCTTGGTTGCAGTTATTCCCTGCACACACTGCTGGTGCATACTATATTTAAAAAAAACGACATATTCGGTTTACATTATTATTATTCACTCAGGAATATGGCCAGGTAAGTGTGCCTTCTCGTATTATAGGATTATTGGTGCTGAGATCATTAAAAAAAAATAATAAAAACGTGTAGTTTGTCTTCCTTTCAATGTATGATGTTTTTACCTGCAGAACTGTCTTTATATGTTTGTACTATAGTGAATCAGAGTTAGAGTTATTAGTTATTTGTATGGTCTGCATATTTATTTAGTTTCTGTTTATTTATAGCATCTGATGATATTTATTATGCTTACTAGTTTTTAGATCATACATTTATGTGTCATGCATTTTTGTGATTCATATTCTTAAATTATGTTGAACATTTCTGTGACTCCTACTTCAAAAGGTATTTCAAAAGGTAATGACATCTGTGGTAATAACAAAATTCCCAGAAGGGCTGCATGTCCAGTTGTGGTCAGTTAATTTAATCTCAAAGTGTACCTGGCTGATATGTGACGACGACGAACTCGGTGTGCCTCGGTATTTCATGATGTTCCCTTTTGATCTTTGAAATTTTTTTTTTCATGATGTTCCCTTTTGATCTGTGAATTTTTTTTCATGATGTTCCCTTTTGATCTTTGAAACATGGTTTTCATGACCTAGTTTTTACAGACATTTATTTTTAAGAGACATAGTTCACATGCCGTTGCCTTATTTATTGATTTTCTGCATGTTTGTGCTGCTTTGTGTGTCCAGACAACTTCAACATACTTTCACAATCTGGTTGAATGAAAGAGTAGTCTTTGACCCAGCGTTTTCAATGATTTTCTCTTTTAACCGTTTAACTACAAAAGTGATTTCCTAACAGTTCTAAATCTAGCATTTGCCAGAAATAAGGTTGATATTTTAAATGGCACATTTACTCTTTAAACAGCATGGTTAGAAAAAGTAAAACCAAAACTATGCAATGGGAAATTTCTGTTTTCTCTGGACGTATGCAAGAGAGCAGAGCATTCTACGTTTCTGTGCAAGCTTGAAGCTTGCTCACAAATGCAGCATATATTTATGCTTTTCTGCTTGTGTAAGTGTGTGTGTAGTAGTTTCATGCCTGACTGAATGTTCCATCTGTGTTCACTGCAGAGTGAAGTCCCAAAAGATATCATTTTAAGAGCAAACACTCAGAACTTGCGTTTACTAGGCAGATTTTAAATGAGGTTAATCATGGAGGTGAAATGAATGACTAGAATGTAATCATGCATTCTTTGTAATCAAAATCATATGCGTATTTGTGTCATTTCAGTAAAAATGCCCTTTTTGGCATGGGAAATCCCCTACTGGACATTTGTGCTGTCGTGGACAAGGATTTTCTGGACAAGTAAGTGACATGTCTCACGGCAAAGTTTGCAAGTTTACACTTGGCATATCAGAAAAAAGAATATACAAATAAAAAAAACTCATTATAAAAATACTAACCTAATCTCAAAAACTATCTAAAAGCCATGCTGGAGCATGACTTGGATTTGTTGTTAGTGAGGGGCAGATATCATGACTTTTTTTTAAAAGTCATCTTAAGAGGGTACTTAATTTCTATTTAATGTCTCAACTGGCGTATTCCTTTAAGGAGGTGGCATGTGTGGGAACCCTGATGGCAAGATGAATCCTCTTGTTCTGACACGTAGGCCTGTTCACACGCCAGCCACTCCAGTGCCAGCCAGAATACTGCTGCCACTCACCACTGGCTGTTCACTTCTCACATTGCATTACTTCTAAAACACAGTGAAAGTACAGTACTGGATTCTAAGATGTAGGAGGATGCAATACAAATGTGTTTCCGAGAAGTATTTTATAAGCGGAAGATTTGTACCACGTTTGTCAATCTTCATAAATGATTTATAAATCTTTAATAATTTTCTTATCCAAACTGACTTAAAAATCCTGTCAGATTTACACAAATTAAAGTTTTGTATTTTTTTTTTCCTACTCACTTTGTATGTTGAAAATCTGTAAATTTCCAGAACAACTGATTTATATTCTGTGATGCCAACAAAACTCTAATCAAAACCATCACAGAAAAATGAAAGTGCTAAAATGATGATTAAATGGAGCTACACCGGGCAGCTCAGCCATTGCAACATGTACTGTGACCGACCATAGACGTATACGCTAATGCAACCTCCTTTGTTTTATTTACTTTTTGTTATGAACAAAACCAGAGTCATGGGTGCAAAATACTAATTACAGTATAACAAAAGTGTACTGCCTGGGATGATAATAGGCCAATCCGTCCCTGTGCAACTAAAACAGACCAATGTAATGCAATAAAAACCAAATGACTAGAAAACAACTGACTAGTCTGAAGGAAAATAAATTTCTCCTACGATAGTGTATAAATAGGAGGTATAGTAAAAGTAAAAGTTCAGTCCAGTTTTCCAGCGTCCAGGTGTTCTACATAGTTCAGAAACGGTTGCCAAGTGTCTATAAATCTCTTTATGGATTCCTTCGTGGAATAACAAATCCTCTCAGACTGTATATAAGGCATAATTGTGTTTAATCATATGACCATAGATTGGAGCTAAAGAGCCTTACCGTTTTTTCGTGACACCCTCTCGGGGAGAACACCAAATGACGTATACGACATACATGGCGGTTCATTTCCCAATGATCCGTGAGAAAGATTCGAAGACCAAATTCCAGAAGCCAGCCAATTTCAGTCACATCCAAAACATGATTTAGTGTGGCTGAAATCTTTTTACATTAATCACATGTAGGGTTTGAAATTAGCCGATTTAACTTTGGACACGTTTCTCCTTTAATATGGTGAGGATTAAGGCTGAAACTAATTGATTATTTTAATAATCAATTCATCTATTGATTATTGAAATGATTAATCTGATTTACTTCTGTCACAAATGACTCAATAGCTCTGATTTAGCTATCAGCTCTTAAATTGAGCTTGGGGTCGTTTTGTGCATGTGGTACTTAACAGTCAAGATAATAAAGATGAATGCTTCATTAAAATAGGTCTTTAATTAACGTTGTTTAATAAAACAAAATCTAAAACCAAGGAAAAGCAAAGTAGTTGCAGTAAAATATAACTATTAATTAAACTTTAAAGGCGGCTGGCAATTGAGGGAGTTGAAATGTTTAGAAAACTGAGATAAAGTCTGTGGTGAATGGCCGGGTCAAGCTAAGCGAAGGACCGGAGAGTGAGGTAAGTGAGAAAAGAACACGCACGCCTGAGGAGAGTGTGTGTGTTTGGGCGTGTGCACGTGTTTAGGTGTGTGGGTGTGCGCGTGTGTGTGTGTGTGTGTTTGTTTTGCTCGAGTTAAAAGTGAAATGTTCCCACACTCAGGAGAGTTTTGCTCATTAGGGTACTTGCCATGACGTTATTGCGCACAAGAATCAACCGCGATGACGTCATGAACAAATCGACAATTAAATTTGTTGTCGGCGAATTTGATTATTGATTCTAGTCAATAATGTTGATTAATTGTTACACGCCTAATGATTATTCTTTTCATGTAACTAAGTGGTTGTATGTGACAAAGTGACTCATCTCGGATATCGATGTAAGCAAATCCAGGAGCTCTAGGATATGACAAGTCAAGTCAAGTAGGCTTTTACGGTCACTTCAACCCTATACAGTTCTTTAGTACATATATAAAACTGCATCACATTGATTGTGTAAATGCCCTTGGAAGTGATTTTTACTAATAAATTAGTTTATATCCTGCTTGATGAATCAGACCCAATAATTTAGTTTTTAAGATATCTCCCTTATATGTTAAAGGTTTCCGTCCTTCTAGCCTTTAGGAACTGTATTCTTTTCACCTTGTTTTACTATATATACAGTATATTATGCTATATAGTAAATTCCTTTGGAGATGTAGAATGAAATTAGACTATGGATCTTGAGCTAATGCTAGTCTTCATGTTTGTTTTCTTGTTGTTAGTGTTGAGCAGTTACAGCTGCAAACTACTAAACTGCAAAGACAAGAAACTAAATCAAGCGAGACACATTAGTGCAAAGTTGAGAGTGTGGATTAGTCAGCGGTTTAATGTGTCAGAGTTACACAAACACTCGTATGTGACTAGATAACAAAACTGACAACATAAACCTGCAGTCTATGAACAAATTTTTAATTCATAAGTAATAGACATGGCGGCACGGTGGTGTAGTGGTTAGCACTGTCGCCTTGCACCTCCAGGGTCTGGGTTCGATTCCCAGCCAGGCTCGATTCCCGTCTCTGTGTGCATGAAGTTAGCATGTTCTCCCTGTGTTTGGTGGGTTTCCTCCCACAGGCCAAAGACATGCAGATTAGGCTAACGTCGTTCCCAGATTGCCCATAGTGTGTGAATGTGTGTGTGTGCCCTGTGATTGATTGGCACCCTGTCCATGGTCTCCTGGGATAGGCTCCAGGCCCACCCGTGACCCTGAATACAGGATAAAGTGGTATAGACGAGGAGTGAGTGAAAGATTAATAATGAACAATATTTTGTGGTGAATTGTTGGATATTTTTTAAAATATATATATTTTTTGCTGTCAGAAGATGAAGAAATGAGTGTATGTGTCATATTTATAATCTTACCGAAGATGCTATTAAATATTTTCCAACAATTTATATGCTATTGTCTACTGTATGAGGTTACTGAGGAAATTCCCCGTCTTTATTTGTGACCTGAATATGCTGCCTCAATATTCAAATCTGAAACCACACTATTTCATATAAATGTCAGTGAGAAATTATGCACAATAATAGTTGGTTATAGATGATGTACAGATAAAGCAAAAATCTAAATTCTTTGTTTGTGTGATTACTTGCAGTAAGCCATGCAGTAATAATAATAATAATAATAATAATAATAATAAGAGTGCTTACACTTTAAAGCATGTCCTTGCAAAAGTTTAAAGGGTTTTATGAGCTCAGGATTCCCATTATAAGACATAAATCTAAACTACATAAAACTAAACAAACTTACAATTATAGATTAGTAATTAGATTTCACTTTAGAGTTCACTTTGTTTAAAAAAAAAAAAAAAAGTCTTGTCCCCTACTGTGCATTATAAAAGATTTCCACTGTATATGAGTAATGGTCATAAAATGTAGGCATTTCTAATACTTCAAAGAAACCAAAGAGCCAGATTACATATATCATGTATAAGGGAAAAAAAAGTTTGGTATATGAAACAGATGCCAAAAAGTGACTTGCATCAAAATGAGCAATTACACATAATCTTAATGTGAGTTAATAAAACTAAGAATTTAGAAATACCATGAAATACCCTTCAAACACCATTACCACCATCAATCTGCTGGACTACGATATTTTTAAACATTTTATTCATTTATCACTGAAAAGATTTGATTGATGTATTAATCTTACAAGTGTATTTGGCTTTTCTTAATAATACAAGTATCATACAATGTTTACACAAAATTAACCCCTAACAAAAGTGAAGCATCAGGACACACTTACCTTAGCTACTGCCTGCTGTGCAAGTCTAATGCTGAATAAAGGTGAGAGTTAGCATTATTGTTTTAAGCTCTGTTTGCAGAAAAGAAAGTGAACACGTTCTTGTCAGACTCTGTGATAATCAAGAACCTCTGTGGTCACAAGACACACCCAAACAAGAATACTGCTTCAAAACGCCACCTAAATATTTGAAAACATAATTCCAAATCATAATTACTATAAAAACTACCTCCACAGTGACACACTGAACTGTACTATTGCTGCACATTATCTGCCAAAGTACAAATATGAGAATTTAATTTAATCACTTTTGCAGTAAAGTGATTAGAAATAAAGGACCGTGAAATTAAATACTTAACAAATATTCACAGATAGTCCAATATCGGTGTAATTCCCTTGTATTTGCATTTAAAAAGAGTGAGGATGTTATGTTTGATCCCAAATCACACTTCTTGTCTATAAAAGGTTTTAGAATGCCACATGTTCAAGCATGCTTATGGAGGTTTATACTCAACACTTGCAAAACATGAACGTGCATGCCTGTAATGGATGATCCTTTTCCTGCGTGCTTAAAACAAGTCCGCAACTGATGACCATACATGAACAGATTTTGGCAAACCACTGATGTTCCTTGGAGGGCTGGAGGTCCTTATACGTTATCATTTCTGTCGTAACAGTTTATACAGGGGCAAGTATGGCAGACATCCCACATAAACATATTTTAACAAAAAACCAACACAGAATGCATAGAAATGACTCATATTGATATAAATGAGAGGGTATCTTTATCTATCTGAAAATTATTAAATCATTTAAGAAGTTAATGAGAACCTGTGATAAGATTATACATTCTCTATTCACCTCCACATTTCAATACCGTGCATCTAAAAAAATAAAATCTCTTATACATTCTACTGTATATTCTTTACATGTGAAATTTGTCAAGATTTTTTTTGTATATAAAAATCATAAATACAGTATCTCAAAATATAAAAATATTTTATTTAAAGTTTGAGTAAATTATTCATACAGTGTATCTTTCAGTGTAGTTCACTATAAGCAAATATTATTATTATTAATAATATTAATAATAATAATAATAGTAATAATGATAGTAATAATAATAATAATAATAATAATTATTATTATTATTATTATTATTATTATTGTTGTACTGTATTGCCATTAATATTTTTTCCCCGAAAATGTAAGACATTCTATAAAACAATGCATAAACCTTCAGAATCTTTGACCACTGAATATTGTAACGTCGATTAAAAAAAAATTATTTTGAGGAACACATGGAAAATCTAACAATTAAATGTTTTGATCATTGCCATTGCCATATTCCTGGGTCAAAGCTTCTGAAAAAAGTTCATGCATTTCCTACAGATTTTTTTTTTTTGAAGAGCACATGGAAAGTCAAATAATTAAATGTTTTTAATACTGTTCATGACATGAAAAAAAAAATCAAACAGTACACACACACAATAAATAAGCATTTGTCAATACTGAGCTAAGTTCACTTTTTTAAAACTCTTCATACAGTAAGCGCAACAGCATAATATGTGGACTAAACATCCAAGGATGATCTCACTTTTCCTCCCAGACAGGGACAGGTTCTTTTCCTCACTGAGGTAGAAGGTACAAGACTATCAAACACACATTATCTGTTGTCCACCAAACACCGCCACCTCCCACCTCTTTTTAGAATACAAGCTGTGATGTTGACTGCAATTCCAATTCAGTGGACGGTGCCAACCAGCAGTGATTTATATGTTTATCAAACAGTACTGTACTCAAACATCATGTTTCTTTTTGTTTGCTCATTTGATTTAATAATGCAGTTTTTTGAAATATTATTTCATTTTGTGTTTCATCTTGTGTGGGTGTTTTGGATTTGCAAGACAACTGTATATACAGAAATATGGCAAAAACATACTGAGAAATTATACTCCATTATTGATTCATTTATTATTTTGTGTTGGAATCTTCAAAAAAAAAAAAAAATTATAACAATGTGTGTATGTATATTCATCTGATTATGGTGTGCATTCTTGGTGTATTTAGGTCTTTCTTTTTGAACTGACCAAAATTGATCTACTTGGGTGACATTTCTACCCAATGTTGTGGTAGAATGCATTGATTTTGAGGAATGCCTGAAGTGTTCAGGTACGCTTAGTGCATTTTGCATACAAGATTACCTGTCGAGCCAAGCTGCATGTGGGTAAAGAGAACTGTGGTTTGAAAAGGTGCGCTCAGCATTGAGAGACAGGTATGACGAATTGTAAAAAAACAAAACAAAAAAAACCTGTAATTTGAGATTTGTGAAGATCCTCTGTAATCTGATCAGCAACCGACTTGCCAAAACTCAGATCAAGCTGGGCAAAATGGCAAGCCATATTTGCATTCAAATGGAATGTATTGGAAGAAGGGACAACAAGTTTCAGCAAGTATAAGAAGGTGAAGAAAGGTCACCAGCTTGATAAGCTCAGCCTGTGTTTTGGTAGCTGACAGACTAATCTGTGTATTTCAGCTTTGAGACTAGTAAAAGGTTTATAGAATATTTTACTTTTCAACACAATACAAATATTACATTACCTGTAGGAGACTTCTAAGTCACAAGGAGACATTGCTTGCAGTTAGCAATGTGTCAATGACCTGGATTCATGGTCAGCTCCTAATGGCAAAAGAGTAATCTTCATTTTCTAGTGATAATCAACATCAAGTTGATAAGAAAGGTGAAGTTAAAGCAGTGGAGACTGCAAACCCTGGACCAAAATGCAGTGCAGTTATATGATGTAGCAGCATTGAATAATGGCAGACATTTGGATCTGCTTGTTAGGATCTACACAATGTTAGGCATAATGCTGTTGATGGTGACAGTCGCATGAAAGTTGAAGCTCTGAAAACTGATCTGTTGGAGCAGAGTGTATAGTTGAGGCGGTGAGATATCTGAACACACTAGTGGGGCATTGCACTCTTTAAGTAGAGATTAAGCACTGATGTCACAATCAGCAAGAAGTGATTGATGCAGGCAACCACCAAACATACCAGCATGGCCATGGAACAATTTAAAGCTAATAGTCAGATTTTGCAGTGTGGATGTGGGGATTTGCCCATTTCGCCACAAGGGCATTAATGACGTCAGACGTTTGCAACATTTATATGCAAATTCACACACTATGGTCAATTTGGAAATGTCGAAATATCGAAACCTGTCTGATACACACACACACACACACACACACACACACACAAACACATATATATATATATATATACACTGAACAAAAATATAAACGCAACACTTTTATTTTTGCTCCCATTTTTCATGAGCTAAACTCAAAGA
>JAOVVB010000041.1:19287256-19301695 GCA_028570985.1 Heterobranchus longifilis
ATGCTTTGGCATCATAAAAGTGAGGAAATTATGGAGCAGTTGAGGTGATAATAGGCTGCAGGAGCTCTCCCTTCACTGCTGTGCAGCCTATGTCTTTCTCCCCTGGGAGTGTGTGTGTGTGTGTGTGTGTGTGTGTGTGTGTGTGTGTGCTTCCTGTAGCTCAGATGGAGTTGCTTCCTGATGAGTGTGCTGTTTCTTGGTGCACTTAATGAAGAAAGAAAAGCGTCCTCATCTTTGCTCTCATTGTTTTTGCCCTTATGGTGAAACCATCCTCTCTTTATCCTTGAAAAGTACCAGCCATGTCAATAAAGTTGGCCTCCTCTGGGTTTCCCCTAAATTGTTTTCTTTTGTTTTAGTGGCATAGTATTAGCATTAATAATTCTATCAATATTAATAATATTTGATGATGATAATAAGGTTATCAAGAAGAAATGCATGGCCATAATGTTTTTTTTGTACTACGCGGGTCGAGCAGAAGAGGGCGCTGTTTCCTGCTGTCTGTGTCGTGGCTAGAAGGCAACCCTAGATTTACTAAAGTCTCGCGAGATTGGTAATGTTAAGCATTAAACTCGAATGGGAAGGTTATGAATTAAACTCGAATAGTTGAGAAGAGATTGATATGGTTAGGCATTAACCTCGAATGGTCTGGTCAGGCGTTAGGTCGTTGGAAAGTGAGTATGGATGATGGATGTCGTAAATCTAGGGTTACCTTATAGATACGACCCACTCGGTTTGTTAGTGTGGTTGCTAGGATACCAGCTAACCAGCGTTAGGTGCATCTCTTGAGTTGAATCGTCTGCAAGCGTTATGGCACCAAAGTTTTCCTAAAAATGTCAGACACAGACGGAAATCACGATGGTCAAAAGCCCAAGGGCGTATTCTCCACTTTAGTAGCCGATGGGTATTGGCTGTACATTAAAGGAGAGTATAAAAAGGCCATAGACAGCTACACAACGGTAAGTATCGTTAGTTACATGTTACATAACTATTAGCTGTGGTGATCGTTAGTTACCAATAGGCATGGCACGTTGTGGGCTACAACAAACTGAAGCTTTTCATCCTGTGGTAATAGCTACAGAACATTTTGGTATTACTCATATAAATCACATTTCTATGGTATTTGTCCAAGCTTATCCAATTTTTGCTCTCAATGTAGGCTATGTTACTTACACAGAAAGAGTATATGCTAAAAATATAGACTTTAAAATTATCTGTTTATCATGTTATCAATCTGGTGTACAACATAGACCTGCTGCTATTAATCATTTTAACCAGACCACTGTCACACTTTTGTCTCCATAGGTTCTTGTATTTCTGTATTTTATTCTACACTTACTTTACATGTGATTAGATGTTAGATAGTGACTGACTTTCTTTGTGTGAAAACTGTTCTTGTGTCTGTGGGAATGACTTGCTTTTGGTCTTTATTTAGGCACTGACTTTAAAGCCTGATGACAAGACCTGCGTTGTTGGCCGTTCCAAATGTTACCTGAAGATGGGGCAATCTGACAATGCTTTAAAAGATGCGGAGGCTTCACTCAAAGAAGACAAGTCATTTTTCAAGGTAAACTGCAGGTTACAGAAATGTTAATGTCAAGAAGTTGTCTTTCTTATACTAAATGACAGCCCTCAACTCTGCACCATATGGGAGAAGTTGTGAAAAGTGAAGCCTATAAACATTTATTTTATTGTGTTCTTTTTTTTTTTTAGGGATTGTACCAGAAGGCAGAGGCATTATACTACATGGGAGAATTCGAATTTGCGCTGGTGTTTTACCACAGAGGGCAAAAGCTACGTCCACAAATACAGGAGTTCAGACTGGGTATCCAGAAAGCACAGGAGGCCATAGAAAACTCTGTTGGCAGTAAGTATTTTTAAGATTATAGTCGCAGCATATGAAAATCCTCCTCACACCTAAAACATCTGTTCTTCTCTGTTATGTTCTAGGCCCTTCCTCCATAAAACTGCAGATTAAGGGAGACCTGTCATTTCTCCAAAAAGATGAGGAGGTGAGTCTTTGTTGTGTTCCTCTTTAATAAGCCGGTATCTACTTGTTGGTGCTAAAAAGAATTGCACACAAACATCAAGCCTGGTAACAAAGGAACACTTATTTATCTAACTAATGGCGTACCATAGATATTGCAGTCATTTGTATGTAAAGTTCAACCCTGGCCTCCCTTCTGATGCACAATCTTATATTTCTGAATGAAGAAGGCCCAGCCAATTGCTGCGATTCAGCATCTGACGACAGAGAAAAAACAGCAGAGCCAGAAGACCCAGAAGACCCCTAAGAGCAAGAAGACAACCAAACAACTGCTGGGAGAGTTTTACGGTGACAAGAAATATCTAGAAAACCTGCTTGGAGATGAAGGTACTGTATTATTTCACTCGGCCCATACAGGGTTTTGGGGAGGATTTTTCTTACTGTTCATGTCTACACCTCACTGTGTTTTTGTTTCTCTGCATCTTTCATTTTCTGGCAGCTTAAATTTAACTTATTTAAACCCACATACAGGGATGTTTTTAATCAGGAATACACCGATCCAATACTGATATTGAATATTGGGATGGTACTGACTCAAATATCTACTGGTATCTGTGACAAGGTCTCAAGGTTTCTTTATTAATATCCAAGGGTAAAGTTGTTGTGCAGACAGGATTCATCATTCAGATTCTGAGAACATTAAACAAATACATTAAGACAAGTACCAACACAATGTTAAAAATACTCCTGAGAAAGTCATGACAAGTACACACACGCACATCACGTGTATGTGCGTGTGCGTGTGTGGCAAGGTTGATTCGATAAAAGCCAGATAAAAAAGGGCAGATCTATTCAATTCAATTCTATGTTTATATACTATCATATGCTGGAATTTTAATTCCTGTTTTGACCAAGGTGTTGCTGCATTTCAAAGGTGTACACTTGAATTGTAATTCCTGTTAATTTTGATGATTTATTTTATCAAGTTGCTGGTGCACAATTTATTATTTTATTTATTTATTTTAATTTTGTTTAAGCTGAGCCTGATAAAAGAATGGTCCCAGTCACTTCCACACAGTGAGGCGTACGGCTTAATAATTAAACACGGGTATCAGTACTCGGTATCGCTATCGATATCGATATCGGTATGTGGGCTGAAAAAGTCGGATCGGTGCATCCCTACCTTTAATGGACTAAAAACTGTTTGACAATCATCTGCAGATTTGGTCAAAGCTAAGACGAAAGGTGGGCAACAACTGCAGGATGTCATTCAGGGCTGCCTCACATACCTCGACACTTGCACCGAGTTCTGGAACCAGGAGAAACCTATCTGCGCACCAAAAAAAGAGCGTAAGCTCATGCAGCAAAAGTGTAGCAAGCCCCATCATAGCGCCCCCGCTGAACCTGTGCAGTTTCTGCTGAAGAGCCTGGATGACATCGATGCAGGTAAGACCGGCTTCTGGCTCAACTTGTAGCTTGGTGCTTTTCTTTATTAAAATCCTTATTGCATGTTTGTCGTTGTAGAGTTGACATCTGGAAATGCAGAAGGTAGTCTCAAGAAGGCAGAGGAAGTCATGAAGATGGTGCAGGGCTGGTCAGAGAAAGAGGTGCCGAGTAAGAAAGAGGTTTTGGGCAGCCTGCACAGTTGCATTGGGAATGCCTTGATGGAGCTGGGAGACATGGACAAAGCTTTAGACCATCATCAAAAAGACTTGGAGTTGGCTAAACAGTGGTGAGAATTTGAAGAAATTACACAATAGGGGTGTTTTACAACAATTGTTCAAATGTTCAGTAATGTTTCTTGTCAACAGCAAACTCCCAGATGCAATGTCCAGGGCTCTGGATAACATCGGGCGGGTTTATGCCCAAATTGGGCAGTTCACACAGGCCATTGAGTTGTAAGTAAATAATGGAAAAACAGCTGCACTTGCATAACATTGTCGTCCTTTGGTTGATTGGTTATTTCATTTTCTTTTCTCTGTATGTTTTCAATTCAGCTGGGAGAAGAAGATTCCCTTGGTCCGTGGTGGTTTGGAGAAGACCTGGTTGTTTCATGAGATCGGTCGGTGTTACCTGGAGCTCAGTCGCCACCAAGAAGCCAGAGACTACGGCGTCCGATCAGTTGCTGCAGCCAATGAAATAGCTGATGAAAAATGGCAGATAAATGCCAATGTTTTGGTGGCACAATCAGAATGTAATTATTCATCTTTCTGATATTTGCAAAATCAGTTACTGTCACCTTATTTGCTTGATATTTAACTTTTTAAACTACCAGTATTTAATACTTCAGTGCTGTGTCATCAGTCAGTTCCCTTTCTGTTTCATCTCAGTGAAACTTGGAAACTTTGAATCCTGTGTCTCCCACTTTGAGAGAGCCTTGACGCAGGCCAAACTGCAGGAGGACGACTCTGCCGCAACTGTCATTCAGAAGGTTCCTTCTTTGTTGTCGTATGCATCCCATCACCATCTTTTTTTCTTCCATGTAAAGACATTTTTGATCACTGAAATTTATCATTCTGCTTTCAGGCGCTAGATGAAGCAAAGCAACACCTACCACAGTGAGGATGTCCTCAGTCATGATTCATGGTGCTTCACTGAGCTAACTGAGAAAAAAGACCTACAGAAGACAACAATCTTCAACGTTGGTTGAACAAAAAGAGACTAATTAGGCATCTCCCTCAAACAGCAACTGAGATATTTGAGTTTTTAAAGATTTATTTGCCTGCAGCAAGGACTTTAGTATGTGTGTATGTGTCTATGTGTGTATAGCGTGTTTATGGAGCGCACGTTACCAGGTGAGCTACCAGGGTGCTCCAGATATTTGAGTTTTTATGAATGCAAAAACTGCTTAAAATGCATGAATGCATTTTGATGAGAGGCTTAGAAACACGTTTTTAATATACATGTATTAAGACACTGGGTGATCAGTAAGACCCATCTGGTCAGGTCAAAACAGTCCTGTCTGAAACACATATATCAACCAGACACTGGATCTCAGGGTTGTTCTTTCTAAGATGTGAAATTGGTCTCACAATACCATAGACAGTTGTGGATTCTGCAGTTATACTGTTCTCTGAAGTCAAAGCTCAATATCTTACCTACATTCTACTCTATTTTACAGAATTACTTCTAAACAACAAATGCAATTTTTTTTCAGTATTGCTAATATTTTCAATTACAATCTATTTGTTGGGCTGCATTTTTGTCTGAATTCTATGAAAGATTAAAACATTTATTATCTAGAAAATGTGTCACTTAATATACAAAAGACAGAGGAATCTTACCACACACAGTGACATGCACACTGCAACCTGCCAACCATGAAGTCCATTTGCCATTTGATAACTTTTCTTGCTTCAGGGAACTTCCCCTTCTCTATTGCATCTGTCACCAGGCACACATGGTGTGATTGACATGCAGATGACTGCATCCTGCACTAATATCAGTGTATCGTTTGTGTAGATCAGAGACAGTAAAATTACAATGTATGACCATTGCCTGCTGTTTGATACTGTCTCCCTTTATCTCAAATTTTGATAACAAATGTGAAACAAAGCACAGTGTAGCACGGGTGTATTAAAGAGGTTTGGTCATGCTCCTAAACTGAAGTCTTCATAAATCTTGAGGAAAATATCACAGATATATTGCTGTGTGTATATCCAAACCACTGTAGTCTTGTAACTCTTTTGTCTGCGAGTCCTTCTTTTGGGGATAGGAGTGGCATCACATATAAAATGATTGGTTTACACCAGCTCAATGTGTATATAATATTAATAGTGTTAATAAAAAGACATGCAGCATGAACTGAAAAATGGTAAATAATGTAAAACAGAAAAAAAAAAACGTTTTTAAAATCTTTATTGAGGCTCATCACAGATGTACACCATCATATAAACAAATACACAAATATACAATAAAACACACAGGACAAAAAAGTATATAAAATCAATACTTCACATTTAAACATGAATAAATGAAATATAGAGCCAGGCAGGGGTTTATGAATTGTTTATTCAGATATTTTGATGCACATTCAACTGAAAAAGAGGTAGTGGGTCTAGGAGACACACTTGTTTTTCTCTGAAAACGCCCCCCCCCCAAAAAAAAAAAGGTAACCCAAACATACAGTTAACCCAATTATTATATGTGAGCTTTGTTACTTTATTCTATCTATTCATGAATGTTCTTTTTCAAAAAGCAATATAGATAGTGGTAGGTTGTTATTTTATTTTTTAAATAATCTTTATTGTATCATGTTTACACCATATAATTATCTTCAAACAAAACTAGGTATGCAATTTGACAAAAAGACAGGACAAAACAAAACAATGGATACCATTTAACATGCAATAAAGACATTAAAGAAAAAATATTTAAGGCTTTACAAATTTCTACTGCTTCTATTGCTTTAGTGTTCTTCAGTCCATGTAATGTTTCAACATAGTGTCTGTTTATTTTGTTGTATGTGTGGTTTCTTTTTAGTCCATTTGCATTTGTGAATGTAGAATAATAATAATTTTTTTGTTTGTTTTTTTACAATCAATATCATTCTTATAAAGTATCACTTTTTCTTATCTAAACAAATTAATTTAATCTTTTTATTTAGTTTTATTTTAGTTTAAAAAAAAAATCTTCTCCAGTGTCGTCCTTCCGGTACTCAGGGGCGTGTCCGTGGCCCCGCCCAGTTGCGCGTTCCCGGGAATTTCCGTTTTCCTTCTTGAAGAGAAGCGGGTGCATGTGTGTGCCAGCAGGGTTTGCCTTGTCATTGTATCCGGAGAGAAACGCGTGGTCAGCGGCACCACGGACACCTCCACTGCAGCGTAACTGGTAAGCTGGCATTTTAGCAAACAAAAGCCCTTCATACACGATGCTACATCTCTTCCGTATTTTTATTTTTTTTGCACAAACAGCCTAAAATAAGTTGCTCCAATAAGAAACTGATTTGTAAACGCCTGAAACCATCCAACTTGTTTAGACGTGGCGCTGGTGATGTTGTAGCCAAATTTACTGCCAGGCAGGCTAAATTGTTTTTGTCTGGCGTGCTAACGTTAGGTGCACGCCACTCCCCGCCTGGCCACATTGTGCAGCCATAAAAAATGTAATGTTCAAAGGATATCGATTTTCTCTGTTTAAAACATTTTTGGCTCATTTGGACGTGGCCATAGACCGTTATTTTAAACATTCATATTCTTGGTTAAGTGAATGTGTAATGTATTTAATCCAAACTTGCCAAAAGATAATCCCTTAACACACTGCGCCATTTACTGCCACTGTACCCTGCTGCTTGTATATCGAATGAGATGAAGTTTAATGCATCTGAAAGTGATTTTATTTTCCAAGTTGCATCCCTTTTAGTTTCGGTTATTGTGAATTCCCCATTCCTTAGATGGAAAAATACAGTTGAATGTTTGTCTTTGTTGCTACATTATGTTGTGTTGTGAGAGCTTCCCCTTCTGTCTCATGACACTGTGGTTTTCCACATCTGTTACTGTAAATCCAGCCTTTATTAACACATTTTACACTGACATTTAAAATAACCTGCACGCAATAATATGAAGTAATCACACGTTTTCTTAGCCACCCTTTGTCTGTGTTTGCTGCCGAAGTTTTTTTTTTAATTGAGCAATACAAGGTTTGAATACAGTATTTTGCAGTCATGCTTGTGTGTCTGGCATAGCCTCCTGTTTTTGTGTTCTTAACAAATGGAAATTAAAATTAAGATGGCAACACCCCTACTGAACACAAATGGATATTATAGCTTTACAGGATATTGCAGAGTCATTGTATTGTATTGCATCAGATTGAATATATTGTCCACCACCTCCTGCACATCCAACATTTGTTTAAAATTGGTCATGTATTTTACAAAAAAAAGTCACACCCCTAAAACTCCACTCTCTTTCTTAATTAATGGATATTGAGTAACTTCCTGTTTGAGACATAATGAGCACACTATAAAACTACTAGATTAGGTCTCACATGCAAAAATAGATTTTAATCTCAATGTGACTTCCTAGTTAAATAAGTTTATACATATATATACATATATATATATATATATATGTATATGTGTATATATATATATATATATAGTTATATATAGTGCTGGTTAAAGAACCTATTTTATGGTATTATTTATGGTTAATAATGGGGCACAAAATGTAACTGCATCCATATTATGTATTTATTTATTTTTTATTTAACCAGGAGTAAACACACTCATTGAGATTAAAAATCTCTTTTTCATGAGTGTCCTGCCCAAGACGGGCAGCAGCACAGATAATCATAAAATTGCAGTCATAAAACAAATGTATATAGCCTAACAATTAATTTAAAATGGTTAAAAGGAACAAAGTGCAGGGCCCTTTTTACCATCACTTTAAATGAGACCAGCTCCCGAAGATTCAGGTGGTTTTGTAACTGATTCCAAGCCGAGGGAGCAGCATACTTAATCAATTTCAGTCAGATTTGATTTGGAAATATGTTGTACCACAGGGCAAAAGCTGCTGAAGCTTATCTACACCTCCCCCTCTCCTCCACCTGCACACCCACACTCACACACATGCACACACACCTTATCTTAATCCCCTCGCATTAATGTTGTTTTTTATTTTTAGGACATTCTGCAGCCAACACCATGACTTTTTAATGTAAATATATTTATTTATTGTATTGTTAAATACTGCTGAGCATCGCAGCACTGTTGTGATGTTCTGATGGACTTCTGTGCCAGTGGAAGGTCAAGCCACGCATCACTTTTATTACTGCTAAGATTTTTAAGATGCATAATTGTTATGTATTGTATGTTGTGTGCTGTGTTGCCTGCCAGTGACGAAGACAAATTTCCATTTTATGCAAATCTAATGGACAATAACGCTACCTGTGTCTGTAAAGGTTCTGCAAATTCAGTCATCATTGGTCTAAATACATGATTTCTCTCTTTCTTTTAATTATGTATTTAAGGTTCATGGTGGTGTGTAAAGTGAGACTTTTCAGACATGGACACTGAAAAGAGTGGCAAGGTTTTAGATGTGTCGGAGACTCCACAGCAAGAAGTTACAGAGATGGAAAAAGAGGTTGTGTCAAAACTGGAGGAATTCACAGAGCCTGAGAAGCCACCAGCTGCAGACGAGACTGAGCAGCTGGCGGTGAACGGCCATGATACAGAAGTCCTGCACTTAAAAGAAACAGAAGAGGTGATTGTGACAGAAAATGTCGCCCCGTCTGAGGAAAAAATGGAGATTGAGGACAGCTTTCCCACAGAAAAATCCGAAATGGAGTCTGTGCCTGGTGCGGTGGCAGAATCAGATGAGTCATCTGAAAAGATCTCTGACCCAGTTGCAGCTTTGGACGCAGAACCAAAAAACATCCAGCCGCCTGTGCCAGAGAATGACCCAGAACCGTTGCCTGTGCAAACACGTCTGTCCGAGAGTGCCCCTGAACCAGAGCCAGAGAAACTGGCGGAATCAGTTCCACCAGCTGAAGAGCAAACATCACCTGAACTGCTGCAGCCACACGTAGCCACGCCACCACCCAGCCAAGAGGAGAAGGCACCGCAACACGTGGAGACCGAGACAGAATTGCAGACCACGATGGATACAGAAGAAGTTGCCAAAGAGGAGGTGGCAGAAAAAGATGTAGCAGCTGAGCCTACAAAGGAAGTGGAAGAAAAAAACCCAGCAGAGTTGGTGGCAGAAAAGCCAACAGAGGTTGTGACATCAGTTGAAACTGTAAATGTGAAACCTGCAGAGGATGAGAAGGAAGTTGAACCAGAAAAATCTGATACTCTGAAGGGAGCTGAAGCAGCAGCAGCAGAAACCGTCGAATCGGAGAAGAATGACGCCGAGCTTCAAAAGGAAGAGGATCCGGTCCCTGCGTCCGGCTCCCTGTCCTTTGCCCTCCTGGAGCGAGAGCAGACCAAAGACGCCCTGCGAACCTCCCGTACCCTCGTCGTCCTCAGAGGCCTTCCAGGAAGCGGCAAAAGCTTCTTGGCGCGCGCCATAGCCGACGCCTACAAAGACCACTGCTCTGTCGTCTGTGCCGATGACCACGGCGTGAAGCCGGAGAACCCAGAGTCGTGTGCGGAAGCGTACAAGGCTATGGACGAGGCTGTGGTGGCCTGCTGCAGCGCAGGAACCGCCTCCTCCGTGCTGATGGTGGTGGACGACACCAACCACACCCAGGATCGGCTGGCCCGCCTGGGGGAGATCGCCGAGCAACACCGCCTCGTCGCTGTCTTTTTGGAGCCACGTACCGAATGGAGCAGAGATCCAGCGCTGTTGAGCAAGAAGAGCAGGCGCGGACTGGAGGAGGCCCAGCTGGAAGCCATGAGAGGTCCACTCGAGGAAATGTCCCTTCCTCTTTACTTTGGCTGGTTTCTGCTCTCGTCCATCCAGGACAAGGTCAGGTGCTCATCGATGGACTTCCTGAAAACGCTGGACACATTGGAGGCCTTCAAGAAACACTTGATTGACTGTGAGTGTATTTAAAGTTGTGTTCAATGGTATTAAAACTATTAAGTCTTTAAGCCGATTAATGTCTAAAAGCTTTGGCATGAGTAAGATGCAGCTGATCTGGCCTTGTGTTTACAGTCACTGGGAAAGCTGAGAAGGAGGTGGATTTGGAGCAGTACTTTCAAGCCAAAGGAACCCTCCATTGCACTACAAAATTCTGCGACTATGGAAAAGCAGAGGGTGCCAAAGAGTATGCACAGAATCCAGTAAGAATCCTGTCATTTAATTGTTAACTTGTAGATTTTTTTTGCATTAAGTAAATCTGATGGCTACATAGGGCTGAGCAATTTTGAAAGAATATCTAATTGCAACTATTTTGACTGATATTGCAATTGGAGGGAATGATCACTTTCACATAATTATTTTTATTGAAAAACATTAGATGATCATGGTGCACTTTTGTTGAGTTACTGACTGGAATATGTTGAATATATGTTTAGGAGTTTTCAGTCGGTTGTAGCTGTGCACTACAACATATTTGATCTTATTTATTTTGGTCTAATATTTATTTTTATTAATTTAATATTTTGAATATATGTTTAGTAGGTTGTGGAAGTGCACTATCTTTCCACAGCCTAACCTCAATCTGATTTTATTTCTAATTTATTTTTATTTATTATTTTGTTATATTTATCTAAGTGTATATATATTTGTATATTATATATTATTTTTGGTTTTCAGTAGAATTATATTTAAAGTTCAAGGAACCCACCATTAACAAGACAAGTTTTTTAGTTTTTTATAAAGTTCAATAAATGCATGCAGTGAGTAATCGTGTTAAAAAACCGTGATCTCAATATTGACCAAAATAATCCTGGTTATACTTTTTCTTTCATGCATTGTTGAGAGAACATTTCAAAGAGATCTTATCCATTGTTCTGCTCTCCAGGCTGTTAAAGATTTCTACGGTTCTGCGTTCGAGCTGTCCCTGACTGCTCTCTTTGTGACCCCTCGCACCTTTGGTGCCAGAGTCTCCCTCACCGAGGAGCAGCTTCTGCTGTGGCCAGCTGATGCCGAAAAGGAGGCGGGGTCTGCCTCCCTCCCTCTGGGTAGCCGCGCCCACGTCACTCTGGGATGCGCCGAGGGCGTGGAGCCGGTTCAGACGGGTCTGGATCTGCTGGAGATCCTGTCCCTGCAGCAGGAGGGCCAGCAGGGGGAGCCCATCGAGGAGATGGAGCTCGGCTCGCTGACCTATTACGGCGAAGGAAGGTGGCTGCTGGGCCTCCGAGAGCCCATCTGCACCCCGGCCTGCTTCTCCAGCTTCTACGGGCGCAAGGAGCTCGAGCCGACCAAAAAAGAACCAGAGAAGAAGAAGAAGCAGAAGTGCACCATCCTGTAAATGGCAAACATGGGGACGTGTGACCGGGATGACTGGTGAATTAAAACTTAGGCTTACTCTGTGCAAGGTTTGTGTGTTTGTGCAGTGTTTAGGGTTTCACTTATAGCCACCCTAAATCCACAAGCTGTGTGCCTTTTTACTGTTGATTTGCACCACAACCCAAGATGCCTTCAATCCAGTTAGGCTTGTTGTCACTGTTGTTCAGTATCTTGTTTCACATATCGGTGAGGAGTTGCAGGGACCTGGCTATTTGCTGAGGTGTTAGCTGCAGTTTTAGACTAAGGTAGTATAGCCTCCTCCCACAGCTTCACAGTTATCTAAAACGTAGATTTCCTCTTCTATACGTGTCCGTGTCTCTCAGTATTCAGATGTGAAAAATTAGGTACTTTGATTGCATGCATCCCATGTTAACGGGACATAGTAACACATTTCTGCCCTGCGAAAAGTACCTCTGCCGCTTCAACAGAATTTGTCTGGTGTTTCCTTTTTGGCTTAGTTGTAAGTGAAAAAGATTAGCTGTCATTTCCGTGCAAGTGTGTGTGCACGCTGCCTAGGAAGTAATTGTTACAATAGCATATGGGCCAAAGTTATCTATTTGATTAAGTGTATTAGAATGAATGTCATTTATAGAGGTCCTTCCTTGTAAATTCTTTGCACTGTGCATAGTTTGAAAGGGAGAATGCTGATGGATTTGGCATTTGTTTCAGCAGCTTGCACTTAGTACTTATCAGATGCTGTGAATCCAAGTTCATGTTTTGCAATCTTTTCTACTGCGCAAGACTGTCGCACCATTGATCCCTTTTATTCTCTTTGAACAGCACTTCCATGTATTGCATTTCGATTTGTATCCTCTGTGACTGTAATTTTTGAAGGGCAATTCCTACTTTGTGTAGCTCTTATGAATCACTATTTTTGCACTTGTTTTGTACACTTAATAAAAAAGAACATGCTTTGCTCCAGTAATGCAATTTGCTGTGTGTTCAGTACTGGTGCTAATGCAGTTTGGTGACGAGGCTGCACAGACTCAACTTCTCAAATCATGCAGTTGTAGTTGTCCATATAACCCAGCAGAGGGCACTCATCCCCTGTGCAGCGTTCATCTGTGGTTAGATGTTTTTTACATTTAATCTGTTAGCTTCTTGTTCATTGTGTCAGAATTGGTTTAATTTTCCATCTGGGATAACTCCCCCTGGATTATTCAAATACTGTTTTCAAGCATTGTACCACAGAGATGGCACCATTTGTCTGATCTCTCAGAATCTGGTACTGTAAAAATGCTACAAAATGTATCATAGACAATATAGCTGTTATCACACCTCTACTGTAATTCTTTAATACTGTGTTTGTTCTTTATATAAGTGTTATAATTCTTGTAATGTTACTTTGCGTCTTATCGGAGTGATAGCCACAGTTGCCACACAATCTACGACAAATGCTGCTCCTGTCTGGAAAGACACAAAGGGGTTATACTTTTTATACTAAACAGTATAAAAACTGGTGGGAGAAGTACTCAGAAGTGAAAGTAGCAATACCACACCACAGTGTAGCAATACTGTTCATTCTCAATTTGATTTAAGTAAAAGTACAAAAGTCTTAGCATGAAAATATACAAAGTAAAAGTACTCATTTGCATAATGGCCCATTTCAGAACAGTGCTTATTATATTATTGATTATAATTGATGCATTAATGTGTTCATCACTTTAATGTTGCAGCTGGTTAAGTCTTATCAGTAATCAATGAAGTCTTATCCGTATCCATACTAATATACCAAAATGTATGATGATTAAATTTTGTATTAATCAGAATCTACAAAGTAAAGCTATCAGATAAAAGTAGTGGAGTAAAAAGTACAATATTTCCCTCTGCAATGTAATGGAGTAGAAATATAAAGTAGCAGAAAAAAATGGAAATATAAATACCTCAAATTAGTACTTGAGTAAAGGTACATCGTTTCCACCACTGTCTAAAGTCTATTTCAATATCTCAAACAAAAATATTTTTTAATTAAAAGACGCAATTAAAACATGTTTTAGTGCATTTACTGCATCCTTGAAACTGAAAGTAAGTGGTATTGGTTTTAGGTCAAGGACAGGTAACAGGCCATGAAGTGCTGCTCTACATTCACATGATTCACCTGACAGTGCAGTGTTATACATGGTGTTGTACATCCATGTGCAGGATGGTCCGTGCAACACTGGATGGTTGTGTGCAAGAAGAAGTGATTGGTTGCTGTGTAGATAAAGAACAATGTCAACCAATCAACATCAGCCCTGTTTTCTCACTGCGTGGTGTGTGTGTGAGCTTTGAGGAGAAACTAATGATACCTTCAAGTACTCCCCGGAATCTCTTGTTTTGATTTTGTCCAATAATCTTAGGCTATACAGAACGTTTGTGGAAAACTAAATTGCTTTTGATCAAACATAATTCCAAAAATATCCTGTACTTAAAGTAGCAATAACAAAAAAAGATATTTAAAAAAATTAATTAATAAAAATACTCAATCACAAGTAAAGGTCCTGTATTCAAAATGCTACATAACACTAGCAAAAGTAAATAAAAGTACACAATGTGGACAAATGGCCCCTGTGAGTGTTATATTAT
>JAOVVB010000041.1:19301795-19312344 GCA_028570985.1 Heterobranchus longifilis
CCTGCATGTTGTGTTCTTGCATTCTGAACATTTACTCAGCAGTTTTTTTATTTAACTGGAAAAGCTTAGCCAGCATTAAAAAAAAAAAAAACGATATAGTAAAAATTGCAAACATGCTAAGCTGTGAGAGTCTGGCAGTTAATCACCTGCATGCCATTCTTCTCACTTCTCACAATTCATGAAATTTATCAGAATGAAAAATGTGTGTTTTGCATATTTTGGTTTGTGTGCACACCCACCTGTTTGGCCTTTTCCTAGATTTTGGGGGTTTGGCTCCCAGAAGTACACTTCCTATCAAAACATAAGGTCAGAGGTTGACTTGACATCCCAGGGCTGATCACAGAGCAAGTGTAGAAGCTACTGTATAGGAGTGAGGCTTAAAAGTGTGTGTGTGTACAGACCTGGCATTTGTAGCCAATCTGTCGGCCGGTCTGAATCCCTTTGCTACCACTCCTGCTCGGGATCGATGGTCCCTGGCGGCTCCTTCTCTGCCTACTGATTCATTTCCCATTAGCTCCAGGGCCTCCTATCCTCCCTCCAACTGATTTCCTCTAATGCTTCACTGTCCGAGCGCTGACCCTCTCCCAGTCCCCTCAGTCTCTCGGCAGCGGAGGAGAGGCTCCATCATCATCATCCCGCCGGCTTACTGTGATGACTGTTTGGATTTATGTGCTGTGAATTATAGCTAAACTGACCTGGTTGTCAGGAAAGCCTGTGCCCAGTCCCTATTCCCCCCGTCACCCCCTGGCCTTCGAGCGTACTCTGCAGCCCCGCTCAGAAACAAAAACGCAACATTGGCTTTTACGGTCGTGGTGGGACTCTCCGCTGATCTGTGCCCTCTCACCTCTTGGACGTGGATGTCAATCTCTTGTCACTTAGATGGCCTGAAGCCAAATCTCTTCCCATAGTCCGATGCTAAGACGTGCGCGATATTAAAATTTACTCCTGTGTGTGTCCCCTTATACAAGATGTAGGTTCATAATTGCTAAGCTGCCGGCCAAGATGGAGCAGGGCCAGGCCGTCTGTTTTCCTCTCTGTGCTAAATGCTGCACTGCCGGTGTAGGGCTGGTTCTGCTCCATGCACTCGTTACAAGTCTGGGGTATTTCATATGGAATTTATGACTCTATAATAAACTGTAGTCGTCCTTGGATCAGCCTTGATAGCCTCAGTTCTGTCAGCTGATCCTGGCGGTAAGAACCGACTTCAGACCTGCTGCTGAGGACACGCAGTCCAAGCAGGGTTTTATCTCGAGTAGGCAAATGTTCTCTGTGGCTTTCCAGGTCTTCCTGCAGTTTTGCCTTGTGTTCCTCTCCAGCAGGGGGAGCATCAGACTTTGTAAATTTTGACCCTTGGCATGAGGGAGCCATTGGCCCAACTCCACATGGAAAATATTTCGCTGTATGCAGTATTCTTTGAGTGGCTTTGAATACATCCTTTAAAAGTAGGGTATTTAAACAGAAGTTTAAATATTTTGAATATGATGCGAGATAAGATTCATTTTTATGTTCTGTTCATCATTTTTTTTCTCCCACACCAAAAAACCACCCCCCAAAAAATCATGCCAAATGTCAAGAGTTTGTGTCCGGTTAGCTGTTGGGTTTTCCTCAGCTCTCCATACTGCAGTTATGTAGTGTCCACCTCAGCCAGCCTGTGAGTAAAGTAGCATCATACAGTATATTGTGTTTTATGCCATCTGGAAAACTGACTATTTCCATAGAACCCAGACATGATGAACTTTTCTTATGGTGACTGTCAGATCTCGTCATGTTCAGGGGTCGGTGTCAGGCTACGTGGCGTTCTCTGTACGGACGTGAATTATTTACACTGATCATCATAGATCACCAGATCATCCCTGTGCGTCTCTCTCTGAGGAAGTGAGCCAAAGGGCTTTGTCTTCATGTTCAGCTGAAGAGCAACACTAGAGTCTCCGTCTCATTTGTCTCTATTTGTCTCTGTGTGTCTCCCAATTCTCCAGCAGGGTTAAGAGACGTGCGTCGGCTTCTCGGCGGTCTGTATATACCGTGTGCAGAGTGAGAGAAGGTACAAAGTAGTGTCTCTTTGACCTAGGAAAAGATCAGACTGTGTTGACCTAACCTTCGGGGCACTGTGTGTGTATCAGAGGATCAGAGCGTACTGTGATATGACTCTTGCACCAGTATTACACCACGATAAAGATCTATGTGTGTGTGTTCAGCCAGATCTGGGGCTGATAATGGAGACTCTTGGCTGCGGGGTAAGACGGTGTCTCTGTCGCGGCAGATATCATCTCCGAAGCGGCTCCTTCGCACACCTGCGCTGCCCTTCGAAACCGGCTTATTTGTGCGTCTCTTTTGTTAATATTAGCCGAGCTAATGACTGGATTCGGGTTGACAGATTACCAGGGAGACGGAGCACATGGGCTGTGTGACATCACGGGATAATTAGGCCTCGGAGCGCGCCCATGTCTACACCAGCGCTGATTTGCATTTTAATATGTTGTTAGCATAGGTGAAGGTTTATCTCCTCTTGATTAGATTCCAGTGATGTAATTACAAAGCCGAGTTTTAGTTCTCAGAAAGGGCACTGTGCATAAACATCAATATGATTACCAGTAATTGTTTCAAAACAAATAAGCAGCAGAGTAATCAGTCATCGCGCTGCCTTCCGAATTGTTTTGGCGCGCTGCTTCGACGGAGGCACATCTCACTCAGCTCATTTTAACATCTCAATTTAAATTGGCTTTCCACTCATCGGAGTAAAGAATATTTTAAAGACGAGTGGCGTAGACTCAAAGGTAATCAGTGCTTTTAATGATCTTATTTGTGTGTGAGTGGCTCAGCAGACATTTACTTAAGAGGCATTGAGAAGGCTGAGGCGATACTTTTCAAAAAAGCTCTCCCCTGGCAGTCAAATCCATCCATTTAGGAATGAGGAATTATTATTGACTTTTCCCCTCTCTTTCTCCTTAAACAAGAAAAGATAACAGATTCAACCTTGGGAAAGCAGCGCAGTGGAAGCTCAGCGAGCAGAATAAGTAATGTCGCCGTAGTCTAGCCGGGACGTGCCTCGCCGTGAAATGGGCTATTGATTTCGAACAGATAAACTGTGTTCTCTTTGTGTGAAGAAATTACCGAACAATTTAATTAGGAGCGGATAAACAACAATATTTATCGCCCGGCGTTCCTTAAAACGAATAGCCTCCCTTCCCCGTTTCTTCTGTCCAGCAGAAGGTTTAAGCCAACTCCACCCAGGAGAGACGCCATTGATCAGGCCGTTAATTCCTCACAGTTTGGCAGTCTCCCTTCACCAGATGACTCTGTTGAAGCAGGGATTGACTGCCTCTGTTTAATTCGGTGTCATCCTGCATTGTTTGAGCTGGTCCCAGTGCTTCTGTTTACCATTTGTCTAAATGTAGCCTTCGGTGCCAATCAAATGGAAAACCCACTTCTGAAGTGTTGGCAATAAAAATCTACTTAGGTGGAGCTTCACAGCTACATTTACAAGCCTTTTTAAAATCATTTTCTCTTTGAAGTTGAAGTCTTTTTTTTTTTTTTTTTTTTGATGGGAATTGTGTGATTTGAGTTCCATAATAAAAATCTAAAAAATACAGTACAGGCAAAAGTTTGGAAATACAAATCAGGGAAGACCATGGAGTTGACCAGGAAAGACCATGTCCAAAGTTTTGACTGGAAGCGTACACATTTGGCAAACTATCTTAACTAGAAGTGGCTGGATGTCTACATGGAAAACACAACTTTGTCCTAATGCAACCTGTTCTAAAGTCTAGTTTTATACGATTAAGCAAGCAGTAGAAAGAAAGAAGTTATAAAGATACATACAGTACTGTGCAAAGGTCTTGATCCAACCCTCATTTCTTCATATTTTGCTTTCAAAGAGCCCAACTTTCTTATAATGTATTCTTTTATGTAGTCTTAAGAAATAGTTCTACAGGCCTCCCTACTTTTTGAAAGGTTTTAGCTCTCTTTTTCAGTCCACTCCCTGTACTTGCCCAGTTTCAGAGGAATGTTTTTGTTTGTTAAGCCACACAGTGACCTATGCATCATTCAAGCATTAAAAAAAAAACTTCTACCTCAAGACACGGACCACTGAGAAACAGGTGCAGATGATGACAGATGATCAGGCCTGTGATTAGTATACTGGTGATGCTGAATGCTGAGTGGCTGGAACAGATGAGCGGAGAAATGAGGCTGCTGTTAAAGTTGTTTCATAAACAATTAATTTTTCTTTCAGTCTGTCGCAGGACAACCTTTGTTCCCATTTCTTTCATTCAATCTACTTAATTTAAATTCATTTAATATGAAGAAATTAGTTTTTGCTCCGTCTGTTTAGTCCATTATTGAAGACTGGACAGCAAGGGAAAGTTCATTCCCCCCCACCGTGCTACTGTCTACAAAAGGTTTGATGCTTGTCCTTGTTGTCTTTACAAGTGTGGCATGTCAAGCTGAGCTGTACTTGTGACTCTAAGTGCTTGAGGCATGATCTGGTAGGTTTCTGTTTTCTTGGTTTCAATTTCAAGGGTAAGCATAAATCATGCGCTGCCATCTACAGGAAGCCATTGGATAGACTTGGTTATTCTGGAGGAGATACAAGGACTTGATTGTAGAAGCAGAATGATCAACCAGCAGCAACTTGCAGATGAAAGGATGATGATGATGGACTGAATGAAGATACTGTTGCCCAGGATAGATGATGAATCCAGAATGCCTTAGTCCAACTCCTGATAGATATGCATCAGGCCTGTCCTAGTGGACGAAGTCCATGAGGCAGACCCAGGACCTGCTGGAGAGATTATATCTTGCAGTTGGCTCAGGAACATCAGGGAATCCCCCTAGGCGGAGCTGGAATCCGGGGCTTAGTGTAGGAGAAGTCTCGACTGGTGACCTCATCCACCCCCCCAATTTATTTGGAAAATGTGCTTTACTTCATTCCTGTGAGGTCTTCAAATCCAAACCCTCCTATTGTAAGGACATGGTATTTTACAGTAAGCCGAGTCCCGGGTGGACAGCATGTAATGTCTTTAAGTCCTGACTTCTTTTGTGAGCCATCCTGTGGGATCAGAGTGACGGATGTGGAAGCATCGTTTGCGTCTAAGCATGCTTCAGGACGGATAATGATCTCCTCGGCTTTTCTATCTGCTGGATATGGCTGGACAGCTGTGGAAAAAAAAGGGTGGATTTGCGTGTGTGTTCTCCGCGCTAAATGATTAAATGGTTAAAAGGGCTCTCGAATTGTAGTGGAGCCACATGATCCCCTGGGTCTCCGCGAGGGGGAAGAGGTCCTGAGGCAGCTGCTGCTTTCGGGCAGGGACTCCTTAAGCCTTCTGAGAACGGGGCCCCCTGTGCTCTTAGGTGCTGAAAAGCAGTTATTCAAGACCAAATCCTCTGTCTGTGTGTATGCGAGAGAAAAAGCGAGACAGGGTGAGATTCTAACCCATTGGGGTCCCCCCTTGTGTGAAATGCACACTGCAGCTCCACAGATTCTCTGTGTAGACGACTGGGAGCAGGTGTCCCAGTGAGCTTTATTAACCCGCACTCTGCGTTTTCTCCATCCGTGTGGTGAATTTGGGCCCCATGGGTACAAGCGTCTCACGTGTAGGCCGCAGACACTCAGTCTGTCCCTGGCTAATTCAGACATAAAGAGACAGCAGTGTGAGTGTGTATCTGTGTCCACTCTGACGCTAACATTCTTGGCCAGGCCGAGCTTAATACCGTCGTTTCATGCCTTTTATAACTTGATTTGGGAAGAGAGCACTTGGCGTGCTTGCCTTTCACCTCTGCATTCTCCTCCCTATTTTTTTTTTCCATCCTCCTTGTTTGCTTTTCCTCCATCAGGCATGTGTTCCTTTTTCTGCACCACATTTGGAGCTCGAGGCTCAGCTGTTCCTGATTGCTCTATTAGACACAGAAATAAATGCGCATGAATGTAAGTAGAAAATGAGAGAGCATTCAGGGTAAAGGGGTAATCGTGTGTATGTAGGTGGTTGGATGAGATTTTCTGCACATAGTTAGGAGGAGATCATGTATAATAAGCTACAGTAGAAGTTTTTTTTTTAACATACCTTTTATGGAAAGTAGTCTTCTTTCTTTCTTTCTTTCTTTCACTCATAGTGATTTGGCTTACGCTGAAAAACCTGCGACAGGAGGTGTTAAGCAACCAAAAAAGAGCCGCTGTGTGTGTGTATGAGAGAAAGAGAGAGAGAGAGAGAGAGAGAGAGAGGAAGAGAGGTGGAAAGTTCCAGCAGCATTGCGATTATCACTGAGCAGAGGCCTCCCTCCGGTGGAAAGTGCTTTGTGCAGGTTGATGTGAAGGCTGGCACTTGGGTTAGGAAAAGGGAATAGTGATGGAGAGACATTAGTCGGGCCTGCAGTTTGCAGGTTTATTTTTAGAGACTGGCATTTAAAGCTGGGACACTCGGTTCTGTCTGCCTGTTAATGACTCACGTTGGGGGGGGTGGATGGGCTCAGGCGGCAACAGCAGCAGCGCCAACAGTAACAGCAGCTCTGCTCTCTGGTCTGTGCTCAGCTCTGTCCCACCGCACAGGGCGCAGCCTGGCACCACCACCAGCTTCTTACCTCCCTCTGATCCATGGCATGCGCTTTTGTTTTCTCAGTGCTAAACACTCACCGTGCCTTTGACCGCTGTGCTGTTTTTTGGCAACCTTTTTTTTTTCCCCTTTTAACAGCACCACAGTGAAAACTTTTTTTTTTGTAAAAGCCGTCTTTTTCAATCCTAACCATTCACATCCAATATTAAATCGAAATCCTGACTTCGATTTATAGCAAGTCCATACAAGTCCCCCTCCCCCACCACTCCCACCATCACCACCACCAGACCACCTTGTTTCTATTAAAAGCGCGTAGACCTTGGCCGATGAATGGCCGCTTTGTGGATCTTGACTGAGGAGAAGCTTGTAAATTGTACGTTTCCTCTCAGTTCCCATGTTTATGTGGAGTTTACATGGCAGCTACATTAATAACTCCTTGCCACCTGGTCTGCGCATTTCCAAATAAACGAAGCCCGACTGTTCGCCTCGGACGACACGTCTAGGAGCGCAACGTCTATCTGCGTTTCTCTTGACCACCCGTCAAGGTTTTCTAAACCGCTTTGATCTGTAGATACGACCTCGCTCGCTCCCTCTGTCAATCCCACCTGTACCGTATTTCAGAGGTTGATATTTCCTTGACGGCGAATCAAGTAATTCCACCGTCTTCAACGGGAAAACATGTCAGCTCTTTCAGAGGTCACGGCTATACGTCAATAGCTCTAACAGATGCCGTGTAAATCTTCGGAGGAAATCCCAGCACAGTAAATACGTACTCTCGACCCCCGCGGAGCTCAGCGCAGACATGATTGGATGAGATGAATGTACTTCTGACTGTCTGACAGCTGTCACTTCACCTGACATGTTAAACACACATGTGGGGAATATTTCTCGCTCTCACGCAGAATTTTCAAACAAGCCTGTCTGATTTGAATCGGATTTGTTTGTGCCCTACCACGTAGCTTTTTTTCCCTTTTTTTTTTCTTCCCCTTTGGTAGCGTGGGGCTTGCTGGCATTGTGTAGTGAACTAGAGCAGCTTTTCAAGGCTGTAAAAATGGGCAGAATGCCCTCCGAGTAAACTTGGTCAAGTGTTTAGTTTTTAATGATGTGTTCTTGGAACTTGGATGTAAATACCCCACTCCTTCCCCCCTCCCTCATGAAACCCAAGCTTCCCAAGCTTCATAAGGTTGCTGTTTGTCCACAAATTTGCCTATCTATTTTAAAACTTATTTTAACTATGGCTCTTGTAAACTTTATTTTCTTTCCTTTTTATCGAGCTGCGCATTTTCTCATATTACTCTTAAATTATGGCCGCCTTATTCTACGCTGAGACAGATGGTAAGGATTAGATTGTCAGACACTGGGCACACTTTGTGCATGATGAAATGTTTTGCCAGAAGTTTGGACAACTCATCTGATCTAAAGTTGTTGTTTTTTTCTGTTCATTTTAAACCGAGGTTCCAACCCTGTTTTTTCAAACGAAATCAAACAAAGAATCGTTTTTATTGTTCTCAAATCACATATTAATTATCTCTTAATTCAACTTCTTTTTTCCATGAAATGTGACCCACAACCTAAAGTATCTGAGCGAGACTATTATTTGTTACCTCCAAGCTTCCAGATGTCTTTAGAACAAAACTCTCTCATGCACTCTTTGAGGCTACTCAACGCTACTTAGTCCTGCTTGTCGTCAAATTGTTTTAAGAATATAATATGAGCAGTGACCACGATCTTATTATTTTCTTCATCCAACGCTTGATCAGTTCTTACAGAGTGTAATTGAACAGATTTTTGATTTTTATAAAAAAAGATTGCGTTCACTGTGAAGTTTGACGTTTTCCTGGGAAACCAGTGAATGAGTGTAATTCTTTCCCAGAATGATGTGCAGCTCTTCATTGTTTCTCATACTAAAAGCTATTAATCTCGTTTCTGGCATGAGTCAGCCAGCAACTGTTCATCTAGCATTGAGGCCATTTTAAATTCAGTAGCCTCCTGTCTGTTTGACCCTGTTTAAAAAAAAAAAAAAAAAGCAAACACAACTACTTGGTAATACAACCTGGTAAGGTTATTATTTAATTAAGCCAACCTCCTCCTCGTGTCTACAAGATTCTTCCACTTCCCAAACACATTTACCCACATTACCAGCGTAAAACCAGTTGTTGTACGGGCCGAATGGTCCGCTGTGGAGACCTTTTGATGGGAGCAGTGAAAGACCACCAACAACCAGTGGGTTGTGAAAAGTGTGTGAAAGTCGTCCTACAAGCCCCGCCCCTCTCTGTTATTCCTGCTGTTATACCCCTATCTCACCTATGCGGTTTGATTATGAGAGGACCGGCGGCCGGAAAGATGGAAACCTAATCACAGCGCCAAAACTTGCGGTGAATCATGATGAACCGTACTTACGGCCACCGCGAGAATGCACGATGCACAGAAAACCAGTTTAGTTCCGTCTTAAACCTTTTTAAACATTTTGTACTGTGTGCAAATCGGCCATGTCGGCATTAAACGTTAATGGGTCTGAGGCACCTGTAGTCATACAGTAGCATGTAGTATCAGTCATGCTCAGAGACTCTGTTCAGCCCGTGGGTATGAGTATATTCATTTGGCACTAGGATGGGGGGGGGGGAAGTACTCCAGCGAAATGAGATGGAAGAAGCAAAAACAAATGGCAAGTAAATGACAATGAAGCAAACATGCACTCGTGTTCGTGTCACTTTTTTTTTTAACTCATTATTTCTCGATTTAAACCTCATTTGCTGTATTTTCCAGATGAAGGGAGAAGCAGACTATTTAAATACATCTACCATGTTGTGAAACATTGCCTAGACTAGTTGGTTTGGCTGCATCCCAAACTGCATAATAGGGCCTTAAATGGTGTGTCAGAATAGTACGCTGTTAGATATCAGTACGGTTTTGACATGCTTATCTGTACAGTAGTGTGATTTTGGACAAAGATTTTTTTTTTACTGAGAGACTAGTTTGATTACGAATACAGGCTACTGCCATCTTTTTGTACGGAAAGCCGCTTCTTTTCACACAGGAGTAGATTGTACATGTGTGCTGGCAGTCAGCTGTATTTTTTCGTGACGTGTTAAAAACAGAGGAGGTGAAGCAGCAGAAGCTGTTTCTGAGTTGCCCTCATGTTTGCCACTGTTTATTTGATGTGGGCTCGGTGTGTCAACCAGCTAAGAGCAGCTCCATCAATCTGTGCGTACATGAGGGAATGTGGATCCAAACAGAGGCTGCTGTAATGTTTGATTTTTGTTTCTTATTTATTTAAAAACTCTTCTTTTTTTTTCCCCCCACAAATTCAAAATATATATATTTTTTCTAGTAGCCTTAGTATTAAGTTTTGCTTTTTCACCAAGTAAAAATCAAAAGTCAGTTAATTACAGTAATTTACAGTGCTGTGAAAAAGTATTTGCCCTTGCCTACTTTTTATTATTATTGTTATTATTATTTATTTTTTTATTAAACTTAAATGATTCAGATCATCAAACAAATTTTAATTAAACGTTACACAAAGGTGTACCGCAACGTATGTCACTTTGTCAGACAGGTTCTGTTTAAGTGATTTCTTGATCCAACAGGTCTGGCAGTAATCACGCCTGAGTGTTTCAATTTTACGTTGAAATTTAGCTTTACAAAAAATGTCGATAATCACCGTTCATTCAGGATTTAGCAAGAGTGGACTTTTTTCCCTTAATAAATGAAATCATCATATAAAAATTGCTCTGGTTATGTAAGTGTAATAATCTAATTTGTTTGATATTAACAAATATGGAGGGGCGGCAAATACGGTTTTACAGTTCTATATATTTTACAGTTTTGCACTTCCTATAGTGTTATTTTCAGTTTAGATTATTGCAATTCTGAGACAATTTAAAGTAAATTTTTTGGTTACAGAACACAGAAAAGCAAAAAAAATAAAAAATTCTTACCTTAAAGGGTACCTATTATGCAAAATTCACTTTTTTGTCATTTTTGAACATTCAGATGGGTCCTCG
>JAOVVB010000041.1:19315183-19348755 GCA_028570985.1 Heterobranchus longifilis
AAACATGTACTTATGTGCGATCTCTCCTCGCTAAAGCAGGTCCCCTGCTGCTCACTTCCTGCCCTCCCACACCCACTCTGGGGTTCATTCTGAAGTGTTGCTTGATGGTCTTTTCCTCCCTGACAGTGTTGCTTGAGGAGTGACTGAAGTGCAGGGGTGACCTGCCGTTTCAAAAAGCGTTAAAGCAGCAGAACCTGAACGTCTGATCGCTTTCATCAGGCGTGTCTGCGTTCTCCTGCTTTGAAGTCATCAATTATATGTAATGGACAACTCTATGCACCTGTTTGTTCATGCAGATATCCTATGTGTGCCAGTCACGTGGCAGCAGCCCGGTGCAAGAAATCATCCAACTACAGTTCAAGAGCTTTAGTTAATGTTCTCATTAAAAACCGAACGCTGAAAAATTGGACTCTGGCTGTGGGGTGGTTGCTGGTGCCAGACAGGCTGGTTTGAGTATTTGAGAAACTGCTGATCTCTTGGGATTTTCTTCAGCAACAGTCTCTAGAATTTATACAGAGCTGTGTGAAAACCATTCGCCGCAAGTGGCCGTTCTGCAAGCAGAAACGCCTTGTTGATTGAGACGGGTCAGAAGAGAAGAGGGCAAGACCAGGTCAAGCGAACATGAGGGCTTTGATAACGCAAACATTTGGGAGCAGAAAACCATGTCTGTTTTGGGTGTGTTTGTATTTAAGTACATTTTGCTTTTTAGATCTTTACATTTGTGCATTACAGTCATATACTGTTGTGTAGTCTTTATGTGTTAGCAGCGCTATGCCAATCATTTCTAATGCCAGTTAATTAGGTTGTGTTGTGTGCAAAAATTCCAAATGTTTGTTCAAAGACCAAGTTTAACTCGTCGCAGGATATGTTGCAGGATAGCTGTCTTAACTCATGCTCAGAGTCATCATCATCATCATTATTATTTTTATTCCTTTTTTTCCTTCTTGAAATGATGCCCAGGATAGCATGCAGTTCACCACCACATGCATGCACACTATGTGCAGAAGTACAGTACACATGCACATTTTTAGATGGCTTGCTGCCCTCAGGCACAAGGCTACAAGTCCTCTATTTCCTGTTTACAATGTATGAGGTTTCCTGTTCTCAGTGTCTCTCCGCTGGTTGATATTGTGGTTTTGCAGAGATGCTCTGGACCGGCCCTGTGCAAAAATGAAACACTGATCTTTCTTGATCTTTTGCAATAATCTAATGTGGTTAGTTTTTGCTGGCTGGGTATATTTTTTCATCAAGTCATTATTTTCTCTTTCTTCCTTTGCCATAGATTCGAAGACCTAGTCAAGAAGTCTAAAGTGGAGTACCATGCTGGCGGTGCCACACAGAACGCTGTGAAAATCGCCCAGGTTTGTCTTTCAATCTTTGGGAGGGGGGGAATTGAAGTACCTCCAGGATGCATCATTCCAACCCTTGCAATGTTATGTTGAACCGTGCCTAAGAGTTAGTCTGGGCGTGCTGCAGTTCCTCGAATAAAACAGGAACACGAGTTCCAGGGCCCACAGCTATGTTGATCTAACTGTGGTGACTAGAGTCTTTCTGAGGCAATCTACAGAGATTATCTTATTAAGGCAATATGTGTGGTAGGTGATTACTGACAGCCCTTTTACTTTGAAATAGAAGCTTTCTAAAGCCCTTCCTTGAGAATGTAATGACGGGAGCTGTTAGAGTATTACTGCTAGTACATGATAAATTGATTTGAAGGTGTAAGGTGTAGTTAAGTCACCTATTTAAATCCTCAGCGAGGCCATCACATTAACTGCAGAAGCCTAAAAACTCTCGGAGCTCATTCAGCGTGAAGTTCATCTCCATGTAAAGGCTTTTTCAGAGTAATGCCTGAAATGATTTCATTTCCCTGGTGACCCATCAGTTCTGTTCAAGCACGAAGAAGAATAAGGAAAAGAAGCGCACGCGAGGTTAAGCAGGTACTCTGAGCATTTGGTTGGCTAGGGTTTGTTCTTTAACACAGGTGACCGGCATTCCTGACGGTCGCATTATTCCAGGTCTTTGATGAACCGTGCACCGAGCTCCTCTTAGCGCCGTATACGTACCGCGAAGAGTTTGCTGTTGCAGAGGAAAAATGTTTCACTGGCATCCTTGTGACGCTGACTCTGATCCAAAGCCGGTGATGAATTGCAGCTCAAAGTCATTTACTCCCAATGTACGCCTCGTACTGAAACGCGGCGCTCGCCGTTTGGGCATTCGCCAGCGAACGCAACTGCACTTTCATTACTTTATTGCTTGAATCTTTACTCTTGTTAAGCACATTTATTATGACCAGACATGGTCTCGTCAAAGGACGGACAGGACCAATTCTTCATTTAAGCCGCTCTTGCTCCGGTGTTCATTTGCCTAAGTGGATTTGGATTAAACGAGCTTGTGATTGTACCTGTCCTGTCAGACACACTTTCAGTCCCTGAAGCTGATTAGAGCAACGCTTCGGGCCAAAGTGTCGCCCATTCTGCTCCTGAGTGGCGCAACATAAAAGTCCTATTATTAAGGCATTGCATTTTGGAATACAGGGAATGCCACAGCTACCCAGGATTGTAAGCAAAGGGCGTAAAATTTGACAGCATTTGGAGGAGGCGTAGCATTTTCTCTTTACTCTGTTAATCACAGAGACGAGATAATTATGTGCTACTCTGGAGTCATGTATGTGAAATAGGGTGGATTTCTTCAAGGTTACGCTGCCATATGACTCCCGAGCCTTGGAGGAAGCACATTAGTCTTCACCCTCCCTGGTTGGGAGCTGATGCACTAATACACTGTATAGACACCAGTATGTGTACACCTCACATGCCAGTTGGAGGCACACTATGGTATACTGTAGGATGTCTTTGTATTCTGCAGCATTTCTGATTCCCTGCACTGGAACTCTGAGCCCATAATCTGTTCCAGCATGATGCTACACAAAGCAAGGTCCATGAAGACATGGTTTTGGAGTGGAAGAACTCAAGTGGCCTGCACAGATCCCTGACCTCAATCCAACCGAAATACCCTTGGGATGGACCGGAACGCTTGAGTGCACCCCAGGCCGTTTCGGCCAACATCAGTCCCTGACCCGCTAGTGCTCTTGAGCTAATCTATAGAGCCATGCTCCACAGTCTAGTGCAAAGCCCTTGAAGAAGAGTGAAGGTTATTATAACAGCAAGTGGGAACTAAATTGATGTCCACAAACTTTTGGCAGTATATAGTATGATAGTAGGGAGCTCGCTGGTGAGTGAGAATTGCCAAGTGACCATATTTTGGGCGAACTGAGTTTTTTCAGGGAGATGCTGCTCATTTAGAGAGAGGTTTGCACTAAGGTACAAGATGTGAAGCAACAATTTAATCAGGCAATGAAGTGTGAGAATTCTGCAGCACCTGGAAAGCCAGGAGCAGTGCAACCTGTGTGCGCGTGTGCCGATAATGTACAAAATGAGAGCTTTCAAACTCGGCGATATGGGTTCCCGTCTGAGCACACATCAAAGCACCGGGTGAAGATGAGGTGTTCAATCAAAGCCTTACGGCACATCCAGGTGGCAAGAGAGGAGCTGTATTCCTGCTTCCACTTCCTGTTCAAGATAGGCTTTTTTATTTTTGCACCCGGAACAAAACTTCACGAACCCCTCAGCACCAATTTATATTTTGAATATAAGCCAACTATTTCAATATTAGACTAATTATTTAAAGACAGACAATTATATCACTTTTTTCTTGTACTGGAGCAATAGATGGATAGAGCTTTTTATTCCTGAGCTTTACAATGACAGCACATTATGATGTTGTTGGATTGGGTTTGAGTTATTGAGGTTTGGATTAAACCCATTGTTGAATTAATAGCTATGAAAGGATTAGGGTTTGTGTGTGTGTGTGTGTAAAAATGTGCTGAATACAAAACCTTAAAAATAAGAAAACAAAATGAAAATAATAATAACTCTACTGTATGAGACTATTCTTGACAGATCTCTGGGAGTTTCTGGAGAAACCATTGAGAACGCTTGAGAACTGTCTGCTTTAAAGAACTCTACAGTGTGCAGGAGTGCGCGTTTAGTGTGATTTCTACATTCACACACCCACGTTGACTCAGAAGGGACTTATTAATTAGCGGTTTAGTTGCATTAGGTGTGTTAAAGCGAGACATACCCAACACACCTGCTTCAGGACCAGGGATATAAATTCCCGGTTGAAACCATTTCATCTCGTAACCAGCGCTTGTTCCATGCTCCGCGTACTTCAGAAAAGCCTTGCATTTTATTTGAATTTTATTAATGGCCGGAGCATTAAACCTTTTTCCACGTCGCCCTTTGATGTGCCTGAATTGGCGAGTCCGTGTGTGAGAGAGATGTAGGTTTATTCTGACGTTGCCCCCCTTGTGCCCTCGAGGGCCAGAGCAGATGAAGGCTCCCACCTGCCAAGAGGAACGTTCTCCCATTCTCTTTAAGCCGTGCAGCAAAGGGAACGCGAGCACTGTTCTGGAGCCCTGAACATCAAAGCATGGACAGTGAATTGCCAAGCACCCTTCGACCAGCTCTGTTACATGTGCACACACCCCTAGTGGGCCTTTCAAACAGTTGAGAGTGTAAAAGCGGAGGCCTGTTGATGCCTGCTACCAGAAAGCACCAGATATATGTGAAGCAGTCTCAAGAAAGTTCACTTCATTTCTCTGTTACAATTTTTTCCCCTTCTTCTTGAAGAAGTACACCAGTGTATCAACCTCATCTTTATCTGTAACAAACATGCCATTGCCACAAACAGCATTTTGACATAGACTTCCATTAAAAGTCTGCTGCTGATTAATGACGTTCTGTTCTTTTCTCCTGAGGGCACTTGTTAGCGCAGTCAATAAACATTTATTTGAAATACATAAAGCATGTTTTTTTTTTTTGGAGAACGCTTTCATAAATTCTGCAGTGAAGTATTTGGAATCTTCTTTTAGAGGTCCTTTTAGAGATGGAACTACTTTTTCAGATGAAATAATCTGTGCTTAGGCATCGCCAAGGGAAACGCTGTATTACACCCATGCTGTACGAAATGTAATAAAACCACGTAATAGTTCTGGTATGAATTTATCTCATGTTTTTCATCTTAAAACTTTTATTAGGAGAATGTAAGCGTTGTTTTTGTAATTGTGTATAGGATTATAAAACGCAGGCTTATTCAGTGGCTCTAATTTGGCTACCAGCTTTTAACTTTAAAGTTGTTTCAGGCTTGTGCTACCCGAAGACAATAAAGAAGAATACTTGACTCAAAAACAAATCTTTTAATGAACTTCCCTGCTGATAAAAAGGTGCATAAAAATTCAAAAATCTTTGTCAAAATCCAAACCAAGGATAAGCACAGTTGCAGCAATAAAATATAGCAATTACATAAACACAAGATGGCAGATTGCAATTATTGAAGTTAAGTTATAAAACCTAATAAAAATGTTAAACTGTTAATAAAACTAAAATAAAACCTTTTTTCCTGATGCTAGCAGCATTTTAAATCCACACAGTCAGAAACACTTTACCTGATCAGGTGACAGGCGTGTCTCCAACATGGCATCTGATTGGGCGACAGGTTGGAGACACGGCATCTGATTGGGTGACAGTTTGGAGGCAAGGGACCTGATTGGGTGACAGTTTGGAGACACGGCATCCTATTGGCCGACAGTTTGGAGGCACGGCACATGAATGGACTACAGTTTGGAGACACTGCATTTGATCAGGTGACAGGTTGAAGACACATGATTTGATGGGCCGACAGGTTCGAGGAAGGTCATCTGTTCGGGCGACAGGTTGGAGACACAGCATCTGATCGTGTGATCAGTCGCCAGTCGTTGGACACACTCATCTGATTGGGCGACAGGTTCGAGGCACTGTATCCAATTGGACAAATCATAGATGACTAATGAACAGCTAACAAGAACAATAATTGTTTTCAACATGGAAAAATGAATAAAAACATATTTTATTTGTATCTGCATGAACCATCCCAATTGCACCAACACAGTTTTTACTTGCTAGTGTTAATGTAAAACACTGGTTAGCTAGCAAACTAACTTGCCTATACAAGGCTTCCTCACCCAGGGAGACCATGTCTGCTGTTCAGATGCTCCAGTATAACTGATGTTCGCATGTCACACAAGGTCAGCACTGCCAGCGTTGCGGTTCACAAAGTCTTTGGTGGAGTTTTAGGCTTTGGTGCGTGAGAGGGTTGCCATCATCCCACTGTCCAGTCATTTCAGAAAGTGGTAACACCTACATGTCAGAGCATTCTGAGTCAGCGCGAAAAACATACACGATGAGGTCACAATTAATCAACAATTAAATGATTTGGTCATTGATTTTTCGTTGCCTACAACAATTATTTGTTCAGCCGTCTCACTTTTTTCATGTTACATGAAGTTAATTAAAAAAAAAGAAATAAATACAGAACTTTTCTATTGAGAAACCTTAAAGTGCAAGATGTGTCCTGAAGGCGTTTGCGTTTCCGTGGCGGAAAACTTTCTGACTCTTGGAAAGTACTGACTCCTACGACTCCTTTCATAAATAATAAAAAATGTCTCCTAACATAAAACTTCACAATATCAATATAAAAAAGTTTTTTATTTTTATTTATTAAATAATAGCACAGTTTCCTAGACTGGGTATTATTGGGTAAGGCTGACAGATTATTTGCTGTAGGTTGTCCACCAAGTCTGTGTGAATGAGCCGTTACTATAGAAACGAATACATGTGATATGAGCCATTTTAAAGGAATGCTATGCTGTTATAGAAAAGAATGTTATTGGAGAGTTCACCTTTCATATAAAATTTCTTTAAAAAAAAAAACTTAATTATGAATCTAGATTTCTTATTGCTAATGGTAGGTCTTGTTTTTTTTCACTGATGGGAGAAAGAGAAAGATGTTTGAGGTATAAACGCAATCATATGGAAAAGGCTTATGATGTACCTGCTTTATAGGTTAAGTTGAACAAATTTCTGCAATTAGCTGTAAATCACCTTTTAATTTGCATTTGCATGATATCCGTTAATTACTGCAATGTTTTAAAATAAATTGTATTGCAACATATACTATATAATACACATGACCCCACTGACAGCATTCCTATTAATAATTACATTACTCTGATGCTGTTTAAAAGCTTAGTAAAATGTTGAATGCCAGTTTCAAAGTTTTTCACTATAAACTTTTTCTTTTTTTTTTTTTTTTAACGGTAATTTTTTACTTGTTAATTTCTTTTTTTAAATGTTTGCGAGACCCACCATTTGGTGTAGCTTGCTCTGGGTGAAGGGCGACAGAGTGCATCAAGCTTGTGTAATTAAAACATTTTGGCAATGTTTAGACCATTAAATTACCGAGGGGAAAAAAAAAACAACATCTGACTCTCTCTCTGTAGAGTACGCCAAATGAATTCAGCCTGTTGCTTGTGTTAATTATTCAGTATCTTTACATCATTTCTGGGGTTACTGCAGAGATCTCTAGCACCTAGACAGGCACCTTAGGAGTTAGTTTTAACAAGCTGCCTACAGAGATATCTTTGTTTTTTTTTTCTATTTTTTTTTTCCTCACTCTTTTTATTCTCAACCACTTCTGCTCAGTCCCTTTTTTTCCAGCCGTCATTGGCCCATGTCTCCTTTGCAGATTATTTTCAAGAGTAGAGAGGGGGGCCCAACCTTGGAATCAAGCTGGACTTTTTTTTTCTTTCTTTCTTTTTTTTTTATTAGAAACACATGTGCGCTGTGTAGTTGGAACTCCTCTACGCAGAAAATCACTTAACTGTCTTCAGCACACAGCGGCCTTTCCCAGTTCAGATTTTTGCATGGAAACTTAAATTGGGGAAAAGTTGGTGTCTAGAAGACGAAAACGTTCCATGACCTCATGTTTGACTTGGTGTTTTTGCTTTCTTTTAAATAAGGCCCAATGTTCAATCGACCTCCTACTTGATTGATAGATTATATCTTTTTCCGCCTTTTCACCACAGACTCGTTGCCAGAGCGACTGGAGAAAAATGGCAAATGTTAGACATGTATTAGACGTGGCCTGGGCGCGAGAGGAAATTTCAGTGGAAAGCTGGGGAAATTCACAAACCTCTGAAGTCGATTTGGCCCCTGAGATCCTATAAACAAGAGGCCTAGCAGGGAACCCTAAACTCTTGTGGTGAATGGCAACAACATCTGTGTCCTATCTTCACTGCTGCACATAAGAGAAAGTCAGAGATTGCCTCGATATCTTGCTGTCTGATTATATTTCAGACAAGACTGCGGGAAGATTTAGGCTTGCGTTCGTGTGAGAAACCGCGACCTGTTCTGCATCGAGCTCTACTGAATGCTTTTGTCACTGTAGCGAAGTGCACTGGCTGATTAATGACTGTGACATTGCTTCAGGTAGAGAGGCGGATGTAATTTGCAGCGTGAGGCTGAAGTCCAGCTCTGTCGTTAAGCACGTTCTTCCACTCCTTGGACACAAGGTTAATTGAACGTTGCCATTAAAAGCCACTGCTGGCTTTCAGACAGGCTCAGTTTGCTGGGACCTGTTTATTTCCATTCTGCAGAGGGGAAAGGTCACAGACAATTAAGCGCCTTCAAAAAGTGAGGGGGGGGGTTACACATATACGCCCGTCCCCACCTATGCATTCCAGCAGAGCAGCGGAGCGACAGTCATTTCCGTCTGCTGCATCGAGTGGACCAACACGTTACAGGTTACACCCAGATGTTTTTGTGTGACTTCTCACAAACTGCTAGTGAAATCACACCTTTTCCTCTTCCTCTTCTCTCTCTTTCTCTCACTTGTTCTTTTCTCCACTCCTCCCTCAGGCCTTTATTTACTTCACAAACCAGGGTGGAGTAACATTTTTTATCTTTTGCTTGAGCTGTCGTATATCCTAATATTTTCAAAAACGTGTGTGAGAGCACAGAGAATGAGCCCTAACCTGCTGTTGTATCGGTCCTGAGACCTTCCATCAGGCACCAGATTCCCTCCAAGCACACTCCTGACCTCTTCACGTGAAGGGCCAGCTGAGGCACCTCTGTCTCCCACACTTGTTCATAATCAAGGTGTTTATGTGATGTATAAATCCAGAGTGAGCTATATTTTCTGATTATTAAAGTAGGTTTTCAACACACATCTTGTATTATTGCTGAGAAAAAGCTGTTCTGTCATGTACTTGCAGCACTCCAGCACACACTTGGCTTTAGCTCTTTCCAAGTATATGTCTTCAATAATAATGTTGCATTTGACTTACCTTACCTTGTGGAAGTGAGAAGTTTGAATTCGTGATTACATCATTTTCAGCCTTTGTCCGTTCAAGCTACAAACTGGAACGTAACCATGGAAGCCTCCATGTTTGCTTTATGTTGCTGCCATATGGCCAGCTATAACATTATAGTTATTGTAATGGCGAATAGATTTATTAATGTTGATCGATATGAAGCAAATATAAACAGATATACCGCATAACTTAAGTTTGGTGCTTTGAGCAGCAATGTTAGTATGAAGTCTTCATAAGAGTTGAGCAGTCCGTCCTGACTTTGCAAGTAGGAATTCCAAGTTGAAGGGACGTTAAATTTGGTTCTCCGGATCAGTAGGTACGACCTTGAGTCGAAAGTGTCAAATCAACCACCAGCAATCACAACGACGTAAATAAACCCGTCTCATACAATGCTTTCTTTGCAGCATTTGGTCCATGCCGCTTGCACAGAACGTGCAACCGGCGCTGAGTTTTATTTGAGTGGCAAACCCTTCTCAGCACAGCAGAACCGCTGACATTATCATGGCGTGGTGCAAGATGTGGTGATGATATCAATAGTTTGTTATGCAGTATATGCATAAATCATTTCTGGGAACAGATCTGTTAACATTTTGTGCAATAAAACTATGTATCTGTGGTAGAAAACATCTTGGGCAGGTACAATCTGAATATACAGTATCAGGTGAGTAGATGGGATTGGTCAAAAAAAAGTCTTGTGCACACAACTAGTCTTGTATATCTGTCTCATTTTAAGCCCTTTTATTATTATTATTATTTATTTATTTATTTTATTTTTTTTATGTAAGCTTAAAGATTTAAATTTGCACTATGATGTTATAGCTGTTATTAGGCATCGTATTACGCATCCAACAAAAGTGAAAGTAACAGGAGCATCTATATATTAGATATGAGAGATTATTTTTGTTATCTTTATGAGGAAGATTCCTCCTCTTCCTCTTGAGCGTTACGTCTTCCTAATTGTTTCAAAATCCATTTATATGACTTCACCCTATGAATTTTGTCCTCTGTAATACAACTCCACAGAGAGAACCTTTTAATTTGCTTTCGCATGACTTTTCTGTATTATATCCATGTTGTAAGTTTTGTAGAAGCTTCGGAAGGAAGAAACGCAGTAACACTTAAAAAGTAAAAATAGTTAATCAACTGCAGACCTGTGGTTAGGAACCGAAACTCACACCTGATATTCTTGCACCAGCGCAGAACACCATTTCACGTCAGTGTCGATGTGCTGTGAAAATGGTTTATGTCCCAAATCATATCTGCTTTTATAGTGGTCGCTTTTCTTTTATGAAGAGGGCAGTAGAGCGCTGACAAATTGTGTACAGAAACACATGCGCTGCAGTTAGTATTTTTATATCCACAAAGTGCACCTTTTACTGCAGATATAGCTGGCACATTGACCTATAGCCTGCTGTTCCAGGGCCCTAATGTGAGTTAAAACTTTTCTGAAATGTAACCCTGTATCATTTCTTTTACTATAATGCTGGATGTGTACTACACAGATTGCTTATTTCTAACCCCTCTTATGTTACATTTTTCTTCATTCTACAAACTCAATGCATGTTCTTTTTACTGAATATTTTGGCTTGCATTTATCTTTCTTACTTTAACGTCAAGTCTGACGCTATTGCGATCAGTTAACATTATTGCATAAGTAGCACTTCAATTTGGCCAGCATGAATATGTGCCATCATGAGCAATCTTCATTCGCATCTTTATCATATGCTCTGAAATATTTGCAGTGCTGTGCAAATGTTTTGCGACACCCACATTTCTTCATATTAAATTAAATGATGTCGATTAAATGAAAAAAAAAAATGGGAAGAAATGTTTTGCAGTGCCAGGCTGCAAAGTGCCTAAAGATACAATTTAAAAATTGGTTGTTTTATGTAACAACCTCAGCAGCATCCTCATTTCCCCTCTCGTCTGTTCCAACCACTCAGCGTTCAGCATCACCAGTATACTAATCATCGGCCTGATCATCTGCCGTTATTATCTGTACCTGTTTCTCACTGGTTCATTACGTTAGATGTTTTATGTTTTTAATACTTTAATTACGTTAGATGTTTTTAATACTTGAATGATTCAACAAGACTTTCGCACAGTACTGCACGTCGTAGCTTTGTCAAATGTTATCCTGTTGCACTTTTTTAATAAAGACGGTACAGTAAGTTAGTTCAGTGGTTAATGAGAGCTAAGTGAAATGGATGATTTAAGTTATTAAGTCAATCTTAAGTATTCTTACTGCTTAGCTGCTCTGAGGTCAGGTTGAGGATGTGCTAGCCATTGGTGATTGGTTCGTCTCTTTTGCGTATGTGTTAACAGGATGTAATTTTTTCCATCTATTAAATGTGACAACTGCAGCGTGGGAGCTTTAAATAAAAAAAATAATTAAAAAAAAAAGAAACATTCTGAAACTAATTCGCTATGAGGAAGCAAAAGTCCCAGATTGGTGCAGCCATAACTACCTTATATTTATAAAAGTTACAAAAAAAAAAAAAAAGGACAAATCTAGTTTGGGAGGGGAAAGTATAACCTTGGGAGTAAGAGGTTTTAGAGGAAAATAGGCAGTGCTTGGGCTTGTATGATGTAAAGAAGCATTTCCAGAAACTGGGCTATTCTGTAGAGAGCAGAGTTACCCAGGCTAGCTCTGTATCGCCGCGTGTAATGCTAGCACTGGACATATTTAGTGTAACTGTATTAATGCGTTGTCAGTGGGAATGAGAAACGAGGCCGTGGTGCTGGACTTGTGTTGTATCTTTTGAAGGTGTTGATTAATTGATGAAGCCGACACTCGCTCCTCCCTTGAAATTAGACTCTGGTTACTTGTTAGTCCAGTTTGCCATTTAAGCCTTCTGCTCGAGTGTGTGACATTTATACTACACAATATGTTATAGTATTGTTGCAAAGGCTGTAGAGATGATTCAGGCCCGAAGCTACTGCTAAAAGGTCGAAGGCAGTGACACGCACATACGTGCGCACACACACACGCACGCGTGTGTATTTATAGACGCAGTCGTTCGGATGTGACAAATGGTGATGAACACAGAACTCTTAGATCCTTCCAGCACTTAGTGTTACGTGACATAGCGAAGGTGACGCTTCCCCCGCATTATGAATAATGATTAACTGCAGGCAACCGCCAAGAAGGGCTTGGTGGGGGAAGATATAAATAGACTCTGTCTTTTGTTCGTTCGCTCTCGAACGTGCTAAAGAGGGGGCTGATTTCTGGAGGAGGAAGCAATGAGGCATGAAGAATATGGCAGAAAGGGACCCTTTTTTTTGTGTTACTAACAAACCACACTGAGACACTTGTCGCTAATCATTTGCAAACACACAAGCAGGTTCAGCTGTGCAATAATGGTTGCCCCTTAACATGCAATCGGTTTGAGGTTCTATCAGTGGCATGCAAGAAGTGTGAGCAGCGTTAAAATGCGTCTAGCGACAGGAAAAGCCGCGCGCTGCCAAAGTATCCAGCTTATGTTTTAACGACAGCGAGATTTCAAAGCATCAGTTATCTCCTAAATTGATTATAGATGAAGCCATCAGATCTTCAGACAGCGTGTACTTTATAGCATTGGACATACGGAAAATAGCACTGGGGTGTATTATGGGATGATGGGCTTCTGTCATTTCAATGAATATGACTAATGAGCTTTTTACTTTTTTTACTTTTTTTTTTTTTTTTTTTGCTGAGCGATGGCTTTCTTAGAGCTTAAAAGGCGCTCATAGTGTTTTAATGATGGGTTGATCTAGGAAATTAGATAAGCTTTTATTTTAATTGAAGCGCGAACCAAGTCTTGCGTTTCTCAATATAAGCAACTCTAGAGTCAATCAATGGGCTTAGTTACTGGTAATGTGGTCGTAATTCTCACTACTCCCTTCGTCAAATTGACTGCAGCTCTAAGTCTTAATTAAAGCACTTCTTCATTTAAGATCAGAGCTCCGGCGTGCAATTTGTGGCTGCGCTCTGATCCAGTCGAATAATAATAATAAATGGGAAAAGGCCCTGCATCGTGCGTCTAGGTGGGAAAATCAGAGTCATGACTAAAGCGATGATAACACGCCGGATGCTTGTAGTCTGTTGGCTGTATACATTTCCATATCACTCAATTTACTCCCAGAGATGCACTCGTAGCCGGTGGGGAGATGAGCAGATTGGATAGTCATTCGTAAGTATGCACTGCGATGTTTGTTGATTAACATTGCTGGCTCTAGGGAGCTGGCAGAGCTTGATTTGTGTCATCTCCCTCCCAATGATTTGAATTTAGATTGAATGAGACATATTGGCACAAAACGTGGCCACCTCATGTCCCCGGGGTGCACATTCGCTCTCATGCACACATGCACACAAACATTTTTACGCACATATATATGTAAAAAAATAAAATAATAATAATAATAAGGTTCTGTTTATCGACGGCAGCCGTCGCTCGGCCCCAGCATTAATGTCCTTTAGTTTTTATAAAATGCTTGGTCCTGTCTATCCAGCTGCTCTATTCTAAAGGATGAGGAGTTTGCAGCCTGGCTCTCAGTATTCATGACAAGCCACCCCACTAAGCACCCAGGCCCCCAGTGGCTCCTATAACTGGAGCACTAATAAAGCTGTTGATTTGGCCTCAGGATGGCTTGCTGATATAGTACAGACCGTCCTTTCTAAATCCTATTATCAGTGTTGGATTTTTCCTCTTTCCATGCTCAGGACATGGTCCAGGAAATGAGTCATTTCCCTCCTGTTTGGTTATCCATAACACTGTGAAACGTCTTGGATCTTTTCGGAATCTCATCCATCATAATGACGGTACTTTTTCCCTCCATTAGCGTCATTATGTCGGTGGAAGAATGTACTTCGCACGTAGAACTTCACAGAAATCCTAGAATGTGTTTTGTCACGTGAACAGCTCTCCAGGGGCAAGGCAGAATTCGCTTAAAAAGCATGAAGGACTCTGTGGCCTTTTTAGCTTCAGTGCCGTCCCAACCTCTGTTATCATGTTTACACGTCCCTGGGTGGTTCTTTACCCGCTCCTGAGGAGGAACCCTCTGACTAATGGATGACGGATGTCAACAATACGCAGAACTGCATTTACACAAGAAGACATCCTTTAGGGCAGTCCTGGCTCCTGACTCATTTTCCCTTTAAAGTTTGCTCATGCGAGGGTGGAAATGCTTTGTATTCCGGGAATGTATTTGCACATTTGCGGAGTTGATGTCTCAAAGTAGTCTGAGAGGAGAAGAAGAATTAAATTAAATAATTGGATTGAACAACTCTGAATTTATTGATCGGGAGCATAGTCATCCAGTAGCCTCTAGTTGTGTACACATTCAGCTGCTTAGATTATTAGGACCATTACACTTTATTACCACTGAAACGGTACAATTCCTTATATCATCCACACTGAAGATGAACTGACATCTGTCGTGAACTGATTAAATTTGAAAGTAAGAGCTTTTAAAAATACAGCGCATGAACATTCAGCACCTACTGACAGCTCGTTCTGGGGTGCAGGAAAAATGGGCTGTATAAATTTTGGATGATGAACAGGCCCGGTATCTAGTAGTGCCAGCGCTGGTCTTGTAGTCTTCCTCCTGATCTCCCAAAGTGACAGCACAAGGGGGAGTGTATGGAAGCTAGTGCGAATCTAAGTGTTGAGCGCCTGTGAAAAATGAATGGGAGGAAATGACAGGAGCCTGGTGACACACAGCAGGTGACAGACAAGATACTAACAGTCAGCTCCTTCCCAGCGTACGCCTGCACCAGCTCCCTGCAGCGCAGCAGCCTGCCTGGGCTCATGGGGGCTTCGGATGCTGGAGAGAACCTGCTATTTACTACCTGGCATATCCTCCCAAATAGGATGTTAGGAGCAACACTGTCTGACCAGGTGGATAGTTGGTGGAAGTGTGGGAATGCGTGGGATTTCATATCATACGGTGATGGATTATGGCGTGCCATGATTCCCGGGCACGTTAGCTGGTCTGCATATGTTGTGGCATTTATGCAGGAAAGGAAAATACTTGGGTAATTGTATGTTGACACTGTGCTTAAGTATTATTTAGCGTGCCGTTCCTTTATTGTTAGTGCATCACTTTCTTTCTTAGTTACATTTTTGTAAGAATTTTGTTTTTCACGTCGACCATTTTTATTTAGACCTTTAAAGTCCCAAAGGGTTTTTCTATTGCTGTACAGCAATAGTTTTTTTATTCACTAATTCATCTTCTATACTGCTTTATGCTGTGTACATGGTTGCTGGGGCCTGGAGCTTATCCCAGGAGACTTAGGGCACAAGGCAGGGACAGGGTGCCAATCCATCACAGGGCATACACACACACTACAGGCAGTTTGGGAACGCCAGTTAACCTAATCTGCATTGGACTGTGGGAGGAAACCAGAGTACTTGAAGGAAAACCCACCAAGCGTGGGGAAAACATGCAAACATGGGAATTGAACCCTGGAGATTGCAAGGCCACAGTGCTAACCACCATACCACCATGCTGCCACTGTATATATTTTCAGTTTAAAGCATTTAATAGGGTTAATCCATGTAAAAATAACTATGCCAGTTTGTCATTTTCTCATGCTTGTAATGCAATGTAGTTAATACTAGTGCTGTTTTTATGCACTTTTAATAACGATAAGACGGCAGCATGAACTTTAGGGTGAGTGCCTCGTCTCCAGCTCAAATAAAAGTTTCAGTAAGCTGGAATTAGCCAAGAATAATATAAAATGAAGTGTCTTCTTGCCCTGCCTGCCATGTATCTAATTATCTAATTTAAAAAGCATGTTGAGGTAAACTTTTGCTCATTTAATAAAATTAACTGGTTATTTTTTTACTGCTTTTTTTTTGCTAATGCCAGGTTAGACTAACATTGATTCTAGTTTGTAATGTAATTTGCAAGACAAATTCTAGCTAATGGTAAACGTTTGTTATTTTCAGGATATTCAGGTTAATTTCTTAGCTAACTAAACATTGTTAAACACACACATGACCATCAGATATAAATTGATAGTTTTCAGGCAACTAAACTATAGTATAGTTTTAGATAAATAATAATAAGTAAAGTTAGTTTGGACATGAAGAGATGACTAAATTAATCTGTGTGTGTGTAGCTAAAGTAGCTAAAGTAGCTAACTTCCACTATAGTATAATTTCCTCTTACTTTTCCCACAAACAGATTTTTATATAAATAGTGAAACACTGGGAGAAAGATTGTCATCATCTTTGAGGTTATGTTCAGCTTTAAATCCTCCCAAAGCACAAAAGCTACACTGGCATGTCTGTGAGTAATGCTACTTGTGTAGCTGCCAAATAGCCATGGGTCAAGCTTTACCTCAGCCTTACCCCTAGTGCACAGCTCAGGTCATCTCAAAGCTCATAAACACCGGCTCTGTTATTGCTAAGCTAATTATTAGCTGCTGTCTAGCGTAGTAAATGTGTGAAGTTAGTTAAAGCTGTAGATTCAGGACCGAGTCTTAAAGCCGGGTTTATTAAAGCTCACTGAGAAAGTGCTAGCAGTGACTTTAGCAAAGACGGTAATTAAAGAGCTTCCTGTTTTCAATAGATGATGGGATTGTGCACTTCTCTGTTGAGTGAATTTTGTTTACCCGCAAATGCTTGGGTCCTGCAGCTCAATGAGAAGCAGGCAGGAGCAGAAATCAAAGATGGCAAGACTTGGTTTTCCTAGTTATTGAAAGGACCACCACAGATGAATTTTTCAGTCTGGTTTTAATCTCTGTAATATTCTCTGCGAAAGACTTGGCTCCAGGGGGAAATTTACAGCTGCGTTGCTACACACGACTTTCTGCTTGTCATTAAACACGCTTAAACAAATCTCATCTCTGGACATCTTTTAAAGAGATCCATTATTCCTGTTACCCTTCAAGTTACTTCGTAGCTAATGTACTTGGAGTGACCTGGTTTGAACCTGACATATTTTTGGGTTGTTTTGTGTCATCTGTGGCCCGTCTATAAATACCGGCCTACTTAAAATTCACTTTGCATGGTCACAAATCCTATTGCTCAAAATTATTGAAGGTAGTAACACGGACAAGCGGAATGTATTGTCTGATATTTGTCACGAAAACAAACCCAAATGCTTCGGGGATGTCTCACACTGTGGTTAAGTCCCTGTAGGGAACCACAGTAGGATGGCATTCGAGCAGTAGAAAGAGAGAAATGAGCGTTTGACAGCATGCTCTACAGCATGCGCCGGACCTCACTGAGGGTTGTAACTCTTCCACTTGAGCAGTCAGTATCAGTTTTCTTGTCGCTGTTTGTCTGTACTCATGTCCACTGTCACATGCCTCACATATCCAAGAGTTACTGCATCCACCTGCACGGCGTAGTTTTTACGACCTCCACCGTCTGGGATTCCACACACCATTGACGTTAACAAGCGCAGAGTAAGCGTTTTGTTCAGCCCTGCGAACAAGTGTCGCTTCATGGCGTGCAAATCTGCTAAATCATATTGGACTGTCAAGGTTATTACATAATCAGTTTAATCGCTGATCACGATTATTTCAGCTTATCACGATTGGATACCACAACAGTGTGCTCATGTCAATTGCAAATGAAATTCATCTCTCAGAAAAGCCAGTTGACTCAGTGGGACTTTGAAGCACAGTTGCTTGTAATAGCACTTATATATCGCATGAGTTAAATACCAAATATACATGTAGACTCTACTTATTAGCATGTATTAGGGATGGGAATCACGAGGGACCAGTTGATATGATATTATCACAATACCTAATACATACATTCTGTAAGGTTTTGGAAATATCCAAATTTTATTACAAATTACAAAAGAACTTTAAAAATTACTATTATTTGCTGTTAGCCAAGATAAATATGTTTGAATACAAAACAGTATATTTAGTAGTTACATATGGCAGTTTAAATTACAATTGCAATGTATTACAATAATCGCAATGTGATTCCGAAACCAGGTTTTGACTCTGTTACTGGATTAATAATGTATATTTTATAGATTTATTGTTTCCAATAAATCATATGGATTGCAGAGTTTAAAATGGGATTTCTTAAAGAATAAAAATGGTTTCTGAATATATTTATGCTGCCTGGCCAACAAAAGATACCACCTGGGATTAGCTAAGCAAATACTGTAGGTAAGAGCCTTCCATTGGATATTTACTGCTGTGATTAATATCTTTGTTACATAATTTGCTGGCAACAATTTATGCAACACCAACAGATGCAGTCAGTAGCTTCTCATTTCTTAAACAACCGTGTCAGACATATTGTGTGGTCATGACAAAGATGTTACAGTACTCTGTTTTAGAAGGGTCAACTTATTGGCCTGCATCAAACAAACAAAACAATGAAGGAGGTTGCTGAAACTACTAAAATTGGATTAAAAACTGTCCAACACATAGTCAGTCTTAAAAGGATAGCGATGATGCATTATCTTTGAGGAAGAAATATGGTTGGGAAAACATTCTGAATGAGCATCATGGGAGATAGATCATTTAGGGCTTAGTGAAATCAAATGGCTAAAAAAATACAAAAAAAAGTAGAACTCACAGCCATGTTTAATAGTGAAAGTAAGAGCATTTCCACACAAACAATGTGAAGAGAGCTCAAGGGATTGGGACTAAACAGCTGTGTAGCTTTAAGACAACCACTTATCAGTGAGGCTAATCTGGGGGAAAAAACACTTCAGTTTTCTAGTGAGCATAAAGAATGGACTGTGTAGCATTGGAAAAAGGTCAAGGTAGCATCAAAGTAAGAAGAGAGGCAGAAGAAGTGATGCACCCATCATGTCTTGTGCCTACCGTACAAGTCTGTGAGGGCAGTGTTATGATGTGGCATTACTTCTGTTGGTCAGGTCTTGGGGCAGCAACGTTTTGTGCCCAAAAATGAGGTCTGTTGAATATATAAAAATTACTAAATGAGCAGGTTTTTCCATCAATCGATTTTTTTTTTTTTTTTTTTACCCCTTCCCTGATGGCAGGGCATATTCGGGCACATAAGATGACAATGCCAGGATTCATTGGACTCAAATTGTGAAGGAGTGGGTCAGAGTGGGTGAGACATCATTTTCACACATGGATTGGCCACCACAGAGTCCAGACCTTAACCCCATTGAGAATCTGTGGGATGTGCTGGAGAAGGCTTTAGGCCCATCTTTCCCATCACCAGTACAAGATATTGGAGAGATAAATAATTAATTAATGCCACTCTGGATGGAAATAAATGTTTGCCTGTCCATGATTAAGCGTACCAAAACGATGCCACGGCCGTATTTAAAGCAAAAGGCGGTCTAAGAAACTATTAGTGTGTGCAACTTGTTCTGGTTGGGCAGTGTATGTACTAAATCTGGACAATTCTCAAACGTTATGAGCTTTTTGTTTTTTTGACCAACCATAACTCCATTTTAAGGCTAAGCAGCATTTCATATTGTGGTGTTAATAGCCAAAGGAAATTCTTTGTTTAAGGTGTGAAGCCATGCAGATGCTGAACTCAGAATGTTACAAGCCCACTGGAGTTTTCAACTTTATTATATTTTCCCAACAACATTCCAACATGTGATTTTTTTTCCCCCTCTTTTTTCCCCTTTCCTTTCTGAATGCAGCAGCAGTAAACAAGCATGCTGACAGGATCTGGGTGCTCCTCCTGAGCATAAGCTGTCAAGTTAATTGCAAGTTTTACAGGAGTGTTGCTGCTGCCTGCCATTAACTTGTGAACTGATCCGTGTTGCCATTTTTTTGATTGGTATCATCCCAGGCAATTAGGGCTAAATTCCCCCTGCCAATTAGATTATTTAATATCCTACTGTTAACTTTTAATAATCACCTTGCGTTTCTCTTCAGCTTGCTTTATGGTCTGGATTTGCTGGTAAATTCATGCCTAGTTAGTTTAACTCCAATAAATGCAGTCAGAGCCGTATTTTTACCTGTTCGTGTCTCATTTGTGTATGTTTGCATGCTGTTGATTTTCACGTCTGAGTAGACATTGAAATTCTTAAGTCTTACAAGTGATTCTAGGAATTGTTTAATGAGAACAGATGTTTTTCCCCCCTATGCTCATCGTTATTAATGCCGGCGTGTGCATGATTAATTAACTCATTAGCCAGTTCAGGCTTCAGTCGACCTTTCGCTGCTTTGATCTGCACAAATACGTGGGGATGCCAATAAAGAAACAGATTTTCATATTCTCACTTTTTTATTTATAGCCGAGAGGCACATTAACGTCTCAGGAACAGTACTGGAAAGACGAAGACTGTTTTTTAAAAAGAGTTTTTCACAATTAGTGTTTTGATGGTGGTGAAGGAGTCTGCTGGCAAATGCTGCGTTCACATTACAAGCCATGGTGTTCAATTCAGATTTTTGTGGTCGGACAGGATTTGGAGGTCATGACGGTTCACGTTCATAATGTGAACCGTCACGATATGCAAATCCGATCTGACCAAAACAATCTGAATTAAACACCATGTAGCATCCATCCATATATAATTGCATCCATCCATATATTGACTGTATATGCTTGGGATTTTGCTCTGGAGTATGGCTAGAAGTTAATCGGCTGTATTTGTTGAGGTCCAGAAGAAGGAAGAAAGCCAGACCCTTGGTTTATCTCTGTTAACAGTTATTGCTAACACTGCTATAAAATCCCATTGCTCCCAGTGCTGACTGATGTCAGTGCCCTGCATATGCGCAAATGGAGGCAAAAAGCCACATGAATTCCAATCTGACCATTCATATTCAAGTCACTTGGCCAAGTTCTCTTTGTGCTTGGTGGGTTTCTTCGGGTACTCTGGTTTTCTCCCACAGTCCAAAGACATGCAGGTTAGGCTTATTGGCGTTCGCAAATTACCCGTAGTGTGTGATTGACAATCAGCCGTCGATTTGGCAAACCAACCCCTTAATTAACTGCCACAGAAAGGACTGCATGTCTCTCCAGGGTGGGGTGGACCAGTTTTAAATAAAAATTCAATATTTCAAAAATCTCACCAGAGGAAACTACAATCCATTCCATTTTATTTTCCTTTTAATGCCGCTATCCAAATTTATTGAGAGGTTATATATGACAGAATAAGATGAAACAATATTTGCGCATCAAACATCAACTGAAGTTGAAAATGTGGAACTGAAAAAACATTGGACCACATGCTCAGTTGGATTGATCTGAGGAACCGTACAAGATGGTGGCTTGGATTTGTCGGTTTATGGCATCGTATCGATTAGCCTAGAATGCAAGTATCCAAACAAATATGCTCTGTCGCTTGCTGGTGCTATTGTAAGAGAACAAGTGTACTCAAAGTAATGCCAATAAAATGCCTCCCACTGTGTAACCAAGCCAAGGTTTCCGTTTAATTCGCCACCCGGCTGTATTTCTTGAAAGGATGCAATATGTGGCGGATTGTTTTATTAATTCCCAATTGGAGTGGGTATGTTGGTTTTCCTAGAAGCATTCTAGGGGTCTTTTGTTAAACTAATTGATGCGGTTAATGCAACTGTGCATTCTTGTGTAGCGTCACAGCAGGAGGCCCAATATGGATCACAATACCAAGAGTATCAGTGTGCAGAGGAGGAGTTGTCTTACATGCTGCTTCTCGGCCTCCCATAGAGACTGCCTGCACACTCCAAACCTAATTAAGGAGAAGGCAGTGTGCCTTACAGCATTCTCCATAATTCATAAAAATCACCAAGGCTGCCATGACTCCTGTCGCACCTCGGTACCTGTGTTTGTCTAAGTGACAGGAGGAGGGGGCAAGGAATTAGATAAACATCAACGCGGTGTGGTTGGTAGAGGATCAGAGAGGGTGTGACAGCGACAGCTAGGGTTTGATGGGCGTGTTTGTTGGTGAGAGCAGCTGTTCTGAGATCAGTGAAGGGTTGTCTCACGGGGCCCTGTAGAAGCAGTGCTGAGGAAGCAGGTCACCCCTTGACAAGCTGAGCGAGAGAGAGTGTGTGTGTGAGTGTGTGTGTGTGTATTTGTGTGTGCGAGAGAAAGTGGTGGCACAAACCCAGAACAGGTGTTACCGTGTTGTCTCCTTGTTTTGATGCATTGCTTGTGCTGTACTGAGACACTTGCTACATCCTCTGTCTCCCCACTAGAAGTCATATTTATTTGCTCTGGAGAGTCTGTGGTTTCGCTGTATGTTTACAATGTGCGACTGTATCTTTTAGTGCTGTTTTGTTCTGCGCTATGAAAAGGTCAGGAACAGCTGGGTTACAGGGTTTTCTCAGTCTGTTGACTTGTTCTTTACAACCTCTGTGGCGCTCTAAGCGCAAAAGTTCATAAATTATTCAAATGTTTTCGGTCGTTTTCTTCTTCTTTCTCAACTTTACCGTCTGAAAACGGGGCCGGCCCGTGACTCGTGCATGTCATCCCGGCTTTATTTTTCCATGCAGAAATGCTTTCAGCTCGTAATATTTCCGTGACACGATGCATCAGGGACGTGTTTAATTCCAAAGCGGCCACATGGCTAAAACCAGTGCGCTCGAGTACCAGCATTTATGAGGTCGAGTACACACACTCGTTTAATTACTCAATCTGATTATTGAGTTCAACATCTTATATTTAATAAATGTGGCTGTTTGCGGTCTATTTTACAGTCTAACAGATCCTCCCTGAACCCTGGGGTATTTACTGTGTAAAGAGCACTCAAGTAGTCTTTTGAAAGTGTCTGGGAGCGTGCTGGAGTTTTGCCAGTGCAGAGTCAGTCTGTATTATTTTGAGGTGGGTGTAACTTCCTTATGCCAGTCATGGGCGCTGGTGTAAGGAAGCCTGGATTCCTGTGGTGGCCAGCTGTTTTATACCCCTCTTTAACGCAAACTACAGGAGGTACAGACGAGAGATTCTAATTATTAACACATTAACCTAACACAAATACTCTGGGGGTGTGGCGGCGGAACGAGTAGGCGATTAAATCTATTGAGAATTGATGACAATTATTCACATTAATAATTAGGATCCCCTGTTGGTAGTTAAAATTAGTGTTGCAGTACAATCTACAGATCCGCACTGGGCGCACAGCAGCAGGGGAGTTTTATAATACAGCGGTTCAAACGTTGCCCTCAGGCTGCTGCCTCGGAGAGAAACACGTGCCGTTAAACCCAATGTCACACTCTTGACTAAAAGAGGAAAAGTGATGGGCTTTTGCGCTGTAATTAATCTCAGCTTTGATTTGTGTTGCCAGTACACGCACACTGTTCCAGGCAACAGCTGAGGCCTTACACGAAATCATCTTAATTGTGGAAGCCAGTTCTCCCAACAGGGGTTTCAACATGCGGGTAATTTTCTTTGTTTGTTTTTTAAAATGTAATTTAATCTTGAATCAGTCTGATTGCTAATTATCGGTCACATTTCTGCCTGGCTTCAGGGGACCCCGAAATAAATATTTCCGCTTTTTTATTTGTTCCTCTGGATTTCATTTTTCATTTTATCTATCTGAATTCTTTGGATATATATACACTATGTACATTATACATACACTGTGTGTGTGTGTGTGTGTGTGTGTGTGTGTGTGTGTGTATGTATGTATATATATATGTGCATACACAATAGATGCTCTTCTACAGCAGACTCCAACTACTTTAAGAAATATTGCTGCGACACAAGCGATGCATATGACAAGACAGCAGCAGCTTAGTTCAAACTTTGTCTGCCATCCCCACTGACTAACACAAACTCCAATCATTAGGCTCAAAGCCTGGGTAACCTTTGCGTGAGGTAGGCCCCCTGTGACATACCAGGACGGTGAGCTAAGCAGCAGTCATGTTTAATCTCTTTCCATCTTCTCTAATCTGCCATGTTATTGACGAGGGAGATATCCCTACATAATGAATTAATTACAAAAACAATGAGGCAGAGAAGAAGAGGAGAGATCGGCTCACAGGCAAATGGGACAAAAGCTCTGAGTTTTTCTTTGCATAGTCATATTATTGTCAGCAATATGCTCTTGTTCAGTTGGGATATAAGAAGAATGGCATGTGCTAGCTTTAACTGATCAGATCTTATGGTGTATGGTTCTAATGCAAAAGATAGCATTGTCCATATACATCACCACACATTCCTACCTAAAAAAAAGGTGAAATTGAATTCTGGCCTCATGGTTCATGGTGAAACATCCATCTTATAATGATTTATCTAGAGGTTGTAGGGCTCAAATTTTCACTCACAGGCATCCATGTTTAATCCCCTCTAATCCCCCAAAACAATGGGCTTGGCTCCTCTTGGAGTGGCCAAGATTTTATCAGCTCCTTAGGGGGATCAGAGATGTGATATCCTGCCAACATCATGATGATGACAAGTTAGCGTATCCCACACGAGGAAAGTCCTAATGATAATGCAATCATTATGTACCTTCATAGTTGTTTCAAACAGGTAGTGAGATAATTGGATTAAAGTCTGGAAAATATAGTTTTGTTCTTAGCCAATATGAAATTTTGAATGCACAATTATACAAACATTATTTTCTGACTTTCATTTTGCCAATTTCTTTTCCACTTGCACATACAGTTGTTCTGAATTGAGTTGGCACTGAATTGAAATTTTTTTTCAATTCTGAGCCACAATACTGTATGTTTCACGGTAATATTTATGGAAAAAAAAATCAGAGAAATAACTATAAAACGCTGAAGAGATCATTAGCTGTACAAGATACATACACTATGTGAGGGAAAATGTTTACATGCAGTTTACACAATTATACATGCAGTAGGCTGATGTTCAAACAGATGTTACAGTATTTGACACGCCTTTGAAGTTTTTGTGTATTTTTTAATGTTTCTTATGACCTTCAATTATCTTATCTTTGGATTATATATATGGCAAAAAAATTTACAGAATAAAACCAAACTTTATGCACTGGAGGATTGGTCAGGTAAGTTCTGTTAGTCGTCCCGAGCCATAGTAAAACATGATCATTTTCAAGTTGGGTTGAGTTGTTTGCTCTTACTTGATCATTAAAAGTACACTTCTCTGAACCATAAGCATGCTTGTTTCATTTCAGTATGAGGCATTTGAATATTATTGATAAAGAATTTGGCTTCTCTGATATTATTTACCATTTCCAGCTCTTTTACATACGTAAACATATAACTATTTCAATAAATAAGTGAGAATTTGGTTAAAAATGTATAATCGCATCGTCATTTTTTTTCAATGCACTGTGCATTGTGATTTTACTCCTGTGGATTATTAAAACTGAATAGAGGAGTCTCTATACTGAAACAATTACATTCAAGAGAAATCTGTCAGAAACAAAAGATTAAAGTCACTGAACATAAATAATACAATAAATGATAGTTGAGATAGTTGCCTTATTTGATATACTGTACACTATATGGACAAAAGTAGTAGGCCAAACCTGGTAATTATTGAATTTGGTGTTTCAATCAGGTTCCTTATCCCCAGTTAAGGGCCATCTCATACAATGCTATTCTTCCAACAGTTTGGGGAAGACCCTTTCTTACTCCAACATGACTGTGCCCCAGTGCACAGCAAGGACTATAAAGACATGGTTTAATAAGTTCGGTGGAGATTGTGAGCCAGGTCTTCTCGTCCAACATTAGTGCCTGAGCTCATAAATGCTCCACAGAATTAATGGGCATGGATTTCCACAGAAACACTTTAAAATCTTAAAAATCCAACAAAAGTGGAAGGTGTTATAGCTTTAAAAAGAGGGTCCAATTCCTTATTAAAGTATATGTATTTGGATACAATCGAATTGCTGGCTTGGCCAAATATTTTTGTTCATATAGTGTAGAAGGTTCTGAGAACAAGGTGTAAGCATGAGTCATTAATTTGTTCTTTAAATACTCTAGTTTACAGTATGTAGGGCCTTTTTATAGGATTAAAGGTACCGTTTCATGAAAATACTTTCAGCATCCTTTAAGAGACCCATAAACTCCGGTTGAAACCCAGGAATTGTCTTAATTGGTTTTGTAGGAGTTTAGTATCTGGAATCAACCTGAGAGATTCAGCTGTCAAGTCCTTGTAAAAGGAAAAGAAAAAACACCAGCAGCAGTTAATTTCCTCTTGTTCACTCAATGCAAAGCTGGACGTGAGGAGGTCACACACACATGGCACAGGTTAATGATCGATTTTGGTGTGCCGTAAACACAAACCACTTACTCACACAGCTACCCGAGTAGACTGCAGCCCAGTCACTTCATTTTCAATAAGTTAGAATGTGAAAATGTATTAGAGCCTTGCCATATAATTCAGCTGATGTTGTTGTTTTTTTTAAATTAAAATAAAAAAAGCTTTTTTTTAATTTTAAAACTGTAGCTGCTGTTACGCAACATGCGAGCAATATAGAGAAACAGTGTGGGGAAAGTCACTGCCAAGTCCCTGCTAGGACTGCTCTTTCGAAAACAACATTATCAAGGCATTAATGGCTGTGATGACTTTTCTGCTCATTTGGTTCAGGGTCTTTGTGGGAGGTCAGGACTGGTGTTTATCCTCTCAGCAATAACCCTGTCTTCTAATGGAGCATGCCCAGAAAAAAAAGGCCCCAGCGGGCAACACTTCATGGGCCATGGACTCTTTAGGCAGCTAAATGGTCAACAAATAACATATCTATCCTCTGAATCACATCTGTTGTGGTGTCAACTGAAGAGCGTGAATGGCTTTTGAGAAGAAGTGCCTTGCCTAGTATTCTTTTCCATATCTATATATCAGCTTGGAATCTGAAGCACCCAGTGTCATTTATAAGGGTGCAAATACTCCCAGTGGGTTGTCAGCATTTTTGTTTGAAAACAATTTAAAACACAAATAAATTACATGGCAGAAGCCGCTTGTGTAGGAAATGTCTCATACAGTGCTCATTTACCCATTCTCATAAAATGTTCCTATATAAATATCCAACAGCTCTCATCTAGGGCGCTGGGTTTGATGTTTAGCCTCTATTGGTCATTAAATGTAATGAATTCAATAGCAATGAATATCATATACTATTACGAGCTGTGTTTCCATAATCAAATGGCACAACAAGCCTTTAATTAAAAGAAACTACTTCTCATATTGAGCGAGAATGATGAGAGATACATCCTACATCACAAAACTGAACAAAGAAGTGCCTAAAACCATTACTAAACACATTCCAAACACTTAATTATTGGAAAGTTACCATGGCAGTGGTACTATGGCAGTCCAGTGGTACCTGTATCATGGTATATAATACTATGATACTTATTTGCCCATACAGTACATCTACCACACTATGGTGCATGGTTCTACAATGGTACATACCTTACAGGGTTCTGTAACATACTATAAAACTGTACTATGGTACTATAGAACAAATACCAGGATACTGTCAAAATATTTTTATGCACATGTTTATGTACTATAACGATAATCATTATATAGTCACCTCTGCAGTGCCAGTTTACCTGTTATTATAGCCTCCAAAGGTGAATACTTAATACTTTGGTGAAGCTTATGCTACTTATTGGTGGCGACCTTATTGATGGCTACCAAAGTTCAGCAAGTGTCTAATGTGGTACTGCCTACAGTATACTATACCATATCAGTAGTATGTACTAACATATCTAATATACTGTAGTTTAGTATGTACAAACACACCATATTACATACATACTGAAATTTGGTAGCTGCTTTCTTACCCAGTAAGAACCATTGGTGTCTCCAAAGTATTTTGGTACACACTACAGTACTACCATAGTATCCACAGAAGTGCTACAATACCTATAATGATAAGTATTGTGGTACATGTCATACAACTACCATGGCACCCTCTGAAGTGCCAGAGTAACTACCCCGGTCCTGTGGGACCTACCATGGCAATGTATGAACTAGCATGGTAATACTATAGTGTATTATGGAATGTACTAGAGTTTACTATAAAAACTCTACCATAAATAAACTTTAGTACATACTATAGTAAAATTTCTCATGGATAATCATAAACGGCAACCTGAAAAACAGCTTGTTTTGTGTAATAACTTTATATGTAATAACTGCTAAAAAAAAACTCTATAAAAGTTCTTCATATAAAGTTCTTTAGAAAGTGGAATAAACCCTGCTGAGCTCTTCTCAGTCCAGGGTAAATAGGAACAAACCTAGTAGCCTTCATGCATAAACACTTCTATAGATGTTGTTTTCATGTAAAACATGAAACAAGTAGAACTAAATAAACTGTACCATGATGCACTGCATTATTTTAATAATACTGTAAGTAGGTTACCTACTCTGGTATCAGTATCAGTGAGCACTAAAAGCATGCACTCATATTTGTCCTCCTATTGTTCCTGGGGGGGGGGATCACATTGATTAATCTCTCTATCTAAGGTTCATGCATTAACTATACATTTTAAAACAATCTAGCCAAGGGATCTTACTGTGTACTTTGAGGGCTGGCATCTTGCTGACATTTTTAAATGCTTGCAGTTCACTGTGGCATCCACACTTCATTAACCACGTCAGCAAATCCTGCCGCCATTCTCCTGTTTGACTTTTTAATCTGCTGAAACCGCAGCGGTTGGACGTCCATTGATCATGATGTTGATGTGGGCAGCAATACCTCTCACCACGCTGACATTTTCCACAGGCTCCCTTGTTTGTGGCAAACCCTTCCTGCTGCATGGCCAAATCCACCGTGGCGTGACAGGTGACTGACGCAACTAATAGTGTAAGCGGACCATGCCACAGACCGCCACATGATAAATTACCCTCATCAGTTTGTTTTGCCAGCAGCCTCTTGCAGGTCAGTGCCAAGGCTCCAGCTGACATTTTGTCCCATACTGTATATGCAAATACCTGCCAATCAATTAGTATCCAACTCCCTCCGCATCATTCTCCCGCTTGCTGGGCATTGTGATTAAAATGAATTGATTGTGCAGTAAAATCAACACAACAATTGCCAAGAGCTCAGGGTCAAAAGGACACAGTGAAAACATAAACACTTTCTTCACGTGTGACAGCAGTGCTTACTCCTAATTTTCACTGCACACTGTTAGAGACAACCACAATCTCAGAACCGCCCTTCAAAATAACAGGCATTAAAGTTTAAAGACATAAAAGTTAAAAGACGTGTTAATCACTAACCATATTATTCATTGTTCAGGAATAGCCTTAGCCTTGATTTAGGGTTCTCACAGCAGCTCTTTATTCAGCATCTCACCGAGGCCAGAACAGAAAAAAAACTCAATATATAAGTGTGTTAACTGAATTAAAATACAGTAATACAACTACTACTACTACTACTACTACTATTATTATTATTATTATTATTTTTATTATTAGTAGTAGGAGTTTTACATGTTCTCCTTGGATACGTGTGGGTTTCCTACAGTTTTCTCCCACCTTCCCCATAAAGTGGATTGGTGATTTACTGGAATCTTTTACAATATGGGTAGTGGTAGGGTGTTTCACCTGCGATGTGGAAGGCCCGGGTTCGATTCCAAGCCAGTGGCCAAACCCCAGCCACTAGATGCAGTGCCAGTCCCAAGCACGAATAAAATGCGAGGGTTGCTTCAGGAAGGGCATCCGGTGTAAAACCTGTGCCAAGCATGTGCCAGACATGTGCGGACTGGATGGCGACCCCTTGCCGGTAGCAGTTATTATAGTTGTATAATTTTACACATATTGGGTAAAATTATATATTATGTCACTACGCTGACGGTTAATTGATATATTAAAATATCATTATTGTTTACCTACATAAACATTCACAGTTTATGAGCCTGAGATCAGAGATATTCATCAGAAGTCGTGAAAGCCCAAATGAAATTTTCTTAAACGTTCTGTTCCATCACTAAGCAGATGGAAAAAATTTTTGATAGGGAAAAAGATAGGTTTCCCAAATGGCACAACAGTAAAGTATTCTTTGTCTTATTTCTCTTAAGTTCAAATCCCAAAGATGCAACAGCCATCCAAAAAAAAATAATCCAAGAGAGTAAAATTGGGCATGCTCGCTGCATAGAAACGATGGCGTTACTTTTTCCACTGTCAATTACTGTGACTCTAACTTATTATGGGCATCTCATGTATGCAGAGGAGGGCACACAGAGCATTCCTCTGAGAGTGCTCAGCTGCGCTGTGATGGAACATGAGCAGCAGTTCAAAAAGTTGCTTGCATTCATACTCCCTGGCTGGTAACTGTCAAGAGAAGGGACAGTTCTCTAGAGGGTGGCAAGTTAGTAAATTGGGGAACAATTTAATAAAAATCAGGGCATGGTAGCCTAGTGGTTAGAACTGTTGTCTTGCACCTTCGGGGTTGAGGGTCCACTCTGTGTGCATGGAGTTTGCATGTTCTCTCAGTGCTTGGTGGGTTTATTGTGGGTATTCCGGTTTCATCCCAATGTTCAGACATAAGAGGTCTAGGATGATTGGCATTTGCAAATTGCCCAGAGTGTCTGATTGGTGATTATGGATGCAGTTTAGATTATGGATAGATGGATGGATGGATGCAGTAAAAATCCCAGAAATATCTATGAAAAATATACCTATAGCTGTGACTACACTATTTATTTTATATAAGGTTATTTTATATAAGTGGTATGAGACAAAAATGTGAAAAAAAAAAAAAAAAAGTTAAAAAAGCAAGGTGTTGTCACTGAACCTGGAAAAAGTAAAAACTCCCACAAATGTCAGTACACCAAGGTGCCACATTTTGGCGCATTTATTTGTACCCTGAAGAGTGTAAACGTTTACAGCTGAACTTTTTTTTTTTAGCATCGTTTATTAGATTAATTTTATGCATCAGGACTGAGCCAAAATCTCTGCTGTTGAAACCTCTTGTTTCCTTCTCAATGGCCACGGCCCACTTGCCTAAAAAGAACATCTGCATGATGCAGCCTGTGGCCATTTTCATCTCCCTATTTTCCTGCCCCATTTTGTTCTGCCTGAAACCAACAAGTGCCATCATAAACCAAATGTACAGGCCCAATATGCTTCAAATCTTCCATTTTGCCCCATTTATCTATATAGAGGACAGCTGTAAAGACATGTGCAGTGCTGCCTTTTAGATCTTTGTTCTAAATGAAGTGTTCCAGTTCCAATGTGATCCCAAATCAGCAAATTAAATTAAATACAATTTTTATCTGTAAAGCAATTTTAGCAATGGACATTGTTGCAAAGCAGCTTCACAGAAATAAAAAAAAATTCTATAAGGTATACATTTAATATACATTTTAAATAAATTCAGTATATGAATTACTTTTGTTTTTTATTTATAGTTTTATTTATTTATTAATTTACCCCTTATAAGCAATTCAGAGCCAATGGTGGCAAGAGAAACTCTATACTAGTACTAATTGTATTGTTTTAGCCATTTATTTGACTTTGCGTATTATGCAGAAAAAGGCACATAGAGCTTTGCCAAAGGATTGCCAGAGAGTTGCCAAATGTTGATTTGATGGTATTCTGCTTGTGGTCTTGTGGTCATGGATGGGCCTGGTCTCACTAGTGTCCCCTGTCTAATATCCTAATATTAGGACATGAGATTTTCTTCCAACTACATTGTCTACATTGGTGTGACCTCTCACAGCAAATCAGGTATCACATTGTGTAATGCGACTTATGTATTTTCAGATTCCTAGTTTAACAAGCTCCATATTTATCCCAAGTTTATCACTATCATATCAGGTTGCTGAGATGAAGCCAGTTTGAGTTTGTTTCATCAAAGTCCTATCTTAAGAATATTTAAATATTCTGTAACATAGAATGAAAGAGGGAGCTGTCTGCCTCATTTTGACACCAGGATTTCGCTGCTACCCATAAAAAAACTTCACAAACAGCGCAGATATTTTCCTGCAAAAATAAATAAATAAATGCATGTTTCTAAAATTTTCTCACACTGGAGCAGCCAGAGTAGATAGTTTTTGTTAAAGTCCTTTAAAAACAATATTTATGATTAACATTTTCTCAGTTGTGTTAAAGGATGAGAAAGATAAGATATTTATCAACTGATTTTTTTTGTTGTTGTGAAAATGTAATATTTGATACATTTCATCTACCGCACTTTATTGGCCATAGTGCAAAACTAACCTGTGTGAAAAATACCTGACTTGAAAGGACACATCAGATATATCCGTGGGCAATTCTCAAATTAGGATAATTTATTTACCAAACTTCTTCCTAGATTATGGAACCTTGATCTGCTCGTGGTCATGAATGGGCCTGTGTGAAAGCATTGAATAAGTTAATTATTATCAGGTTCTAATGAAGAGAAACAGAATGTGAAATTGCAGTGTACACAAGAGTAGAGTCCAGGTCTCAGGAGTCTAAACTAAATAAACTGGCTTGCATCTCCACTCAATACCCTCATCAGTTTCATCAGATTCATCTCTTGAACTTGTGTCAGCATTACCATATACTCACAACTCTCTAGTGGAGGATGGAACTTCTCTTCAGAGGCTTCTACTTTCTTCTAGATTTTGACTGCAGGCTCGAACCCTCTCACTGCTCTCCTCGTCTGTTATCTTCAGCCAAGCATGACTGATGTGTACCACAGCATTTTTCTGCAAAGCACCATGGGAAGGCAACATCCACAGGAGGCACCAGTCATGTGCCTCTGACCCATGCTTGTAAGACTTAGTTATTTAGGCTGTCAGAGTGTTGGACATTTGAAAAGGGGTTTAATATCTCTGAGAGCCAAAAGTGGTTCTGATGGGTCTGACCGGGCTTCTGCTGGTGACAAGAGGTGATAAGTCTAAGCATTAGACAGACATGTTTTTTTTCCCTAAAGTTTTTTCAATGACAAAAATTGACATCATGTTTGTATTTTAAGGACTCTGTGGGCTGCATTCATTCATACTTTTTGAAGTAAAAAATAGGAAAGTAAGGAAATCTTATTTTGATTGTTTCACTTCAAGGTTTTTAATAGTGTCTAACACACAATGAGATATTAAATATTTATTTATAAATACAAATGCACACCTTTTGTATTCAGAAATTTGCTCATATACATTTGTGTAGTAAAATTTTTATTACATTTTATCCTCAAACCTAAACTGAAATTATGAAAAGCAAGCAAAGAAAAAAGAAAGCCTTTCATAATGCTTATTATTTTAGAATAAAAAAACAAACTGTTGCAAATAATGCTGTAGATCAAAAAAGTCTTCAAAAAATAAACAAAAACAAAAAAACTATAAAGCCCAGTAAACAATAATTAATGAAAGAAATTCAGTGAAATTAGCTACTAAGTTTTACTGAGCGTCCTGCAGAAAAACGTCTTGGGTTACTTTGCTGTAACTCTGTTCCCTGAAAAAGGGGGAACGAGATGCTGCGTGAAAACGCTATGGGAACATCTTTTCATGTTGCCGGTTGTGAAGCATGTGTGTATCAAACACGCCAAATTTTGGCTTATATAACCTCGGTCAGGTGACGTCATC
>JAOVVB010000041.1:19359125-19369889 GCA_028570985.1 Heterobranchus longifilis
CCCCTCTCTCTCTCTCTCCCTCGCTCTCTCTCTGCTTGTTCACGTTTTTTAATGGGTGCGGTAGATGGGATGAAATCGGATCCAGTGTTTGGCTGAAGGGAAGCTTCTCTTGGCCCATAACGCCAGGGCCTGTGGGAGCTATTACTGAGCAGAATTCACATTTTTGCGTTTTCATATGGCTTTAACTGAAGAGCCAGGTCCCCAGCTCTGACCCCGGTAACATTGTGCCGTGTCTGGGAAGGCGCAGCCTTTGCACAATCCGCCGCCGCACTGGACCGCGAGGTGTTACGTTTGGCAAACAAAAAGAGCTTTTGAGAGACGTTTTTATGGCCGCAGAAATACATCTGCCACATCCCTCGATATGTCTATTATTCTATAGTGCCTTAATGGTCTGCAGAGGAATCATTTCCTGTGCACGGTTAACTACATGCTTGAAGAAACTGTAGCCAAAGTGGGGGGATTGGGAAAACCTGATGGCCTAGTTCCCAGCTCTCTGGCAGCTCTCACACAGCTCTGTTACAGTACACTTACAGTTAGCCCACTCACAATGGCCTTGATTTATCACATTGATTAGATTTATGGCTGAGTGTACATTGGGGTGCAGAGGAGTCTGCCTACCCTCTGATCCAGAGTGTGCTGTGTGAGATCACCTTGACCTTCGAGCTCTGCTATGACTCAGTATCCCTGTTCCCAGGCCTGAGGGAAATTTGAAGCTTATGAAGCAAATATGCACCTTAGTTTACCTTTTAGTGTCGTTTGCACCACAGTTAAGCCAAATGAAAACAGCTTAGAAAATAATGTATAAGGAGCATTGGAACAGGTTTTTTTTTCCCCTTTTCAGTCTTTTATAAACTTGTAGTTTAAATTTCTATTTCTTTGCTTACCCACTTGAAATGGATTCCTAACACTGCACTTCCAAAGCTTATGCACTCGCTGCATATGTGACATCTTGTTGAAATGCTCGTCTGACTTACACAACAGTCAGGATCATCTAAGATTTAAATCTAATCTTAACATGCCTGACATAGCTTATCTACCTACTGTAGCTCAATATGGAGAAAAGCCAGGACATTAACAAGTCTTTTACTTACTCCTACTGACAGACAAGCCTCTTGGCGTATTAACAGGTAGTTGTGTTCTTGCTCAGTCTGAGGAAATGCCATATTCCAGCTTCAAACAGCCTCGAGTTAGTACAGCACCTCAGACCTGTCCCTTAACCTTGACCTCGTGCAAATTCCACCCTCTTTAAAAATGAATCTCATAAGATGCACAGCCAAAAACATCCTTCTAATGGACAGGTGCAGGACATGAATCAACCTAGAGAGTATATTTATTGGAATGCTTATATATTTTCCAGAAGTGACCTTATGAAAATTAAAATAGCAATGTCTCAAAAGTTTTTTTTTTTTTTTGTCTACTATAGTGTTGTATTGATGTCCATAAGACTGTACGAAAGCTCTGAAATACAGTTTGTGAGTTCGGGTGTACTTTAAGTGGACAGCATTCTACACCGACTGGTTCAGGACAGTAAAGTACACGGCCTGGCCGAAACAAATGCCATGCACTCTGATTATTTGTTTGACTGCCTTCAGCATTTATTAGAGCATGCAATCTGTTGGCCAGTTTATGTGTGAAATGATTTCTCATGCTCCCAGAAGCACAATTAAGTCCTAGAATATGTCTGTGCCGTCAGGGAAATAAACATTAATGGAAGTGATAACCAGGTCATTCGGTACATTCAGGTCATCATCTGACTTCATTTTGTTGCCACATAACATTACTGAGTCATACATGGCAGATCATAACAGTGCCTTCACAGGCTTGTACAGTGGACACTATGCATGATGGATGCATTACTTCATGTGCTTCCCAGCTTATCGTTCTGGAATAGTGTCGATCTGGACTCATCATACCACATGACCTTTTCTTATTGCACCAAACTCTGCCATAATCTTCATGCTCCCTAGCAACTTTTTTCTTGATTATTCTTAATATTACAGTAAGTGGTTTTCTTGTCCCCACACACCGGTTTAGCTCCAATCCTGTGAGTTCCCATCACATTATATGTGTTTGGTATGGAAATGCACTATTAAACACAGCTGTGATTTCTACTGTCCATTATTTATATCATGCAACTTCACCAACAGTCATTCCTAATTTACTTCCCGCCACATTTCTTTCATAAAGCTGACAGGTCAGCACTATCCTTCCAGGTTTTAATAACGTCTTAGGCAGTTCTTTTCCAGTAATTTTTAGCGATGTCCTTAGTTATTTTCTTTCCTTGATGTGGACCCTTCTGAAACGGTGAGTTTGACCAAGCAGTGTTCATTAAACTACCCAATGCTGTATAAACCGTATAAGCTTTTCATGATAAAAGATATAACCCCACATAAGTATTTGATGTTTGATCGCTTAAAACACTTGTTTTAAAACACTAGCTTTGTAAAGACTTTGCTTTAATGTGAAAGAGTTCCGTTCGGAACTTAGTGTCAAGTTTTCCAGCTATGAAGCTGATGCGAAACATCTAAAATAAACTGTCTAATTTAGGAGTAGAGAAAATGTACATATAACAGTCATTAGTGTCATGACGATGTCTTTAGTAATGACAATAAAGCAATAATAAACTCAGTTTAATTATAGGCTAAAAATGAAATACATTGAAGTACGTTCGAGACCGAATGCGGAAAAAACAGTGAAAGTCATTAGGTTGTAACAGCAGTGTTATCTAGCAGCTTTCCCTGTCAGTGTTTTCACAGTGTGCCATGTTCAGGAGACAGAGCATCTCATGCAAGTGCTCAGCTTTTATTTAGTTCTTCCAATTAAGTTCACTCGTCAACCCATTATCATTATGCGACTCTGACATACCATAAGTGCACTTGCCTACAAAGCGAAAAGACTTGATTTTCCAGCTTAGAAAGTGTGTGAATACGATCTTCTGTCAGCCATATCTCCTGCCTCATCTCCCGTTTCAGACGCCTTGACACCATAGCATTAAATTTCCCATCATCAGCCTTGGAGTTATCATGCCTATTGAAATAAAAGCGTTTATAAATGTTTACCTAGGTTGGTAAGTTGTCATGAAACGATTGTAGCTGGGGAATTGTTTTTCATATACCAACACAGCTTTGTCTTGTTATACCTGTTCTTTATTTTGCTGTGTACTGAACCTTACTGTGACATTTTACATTACAAAACTGTTTTTTGTACTAAATAAATAATGTGCATTCGGGGGAAGATTATCGAAGTTCAGCGACGTGTTGCCGATTTCTTTATTAGCCCGAAATCGTGCGCTACAAGTGATTTTTACTATAATTGTGTTTACACACCGAGATCTGTTTGACATGTTTTGATACACGGGTGAAACTGAATTGCAAGCTGAGTCAAAGCAAACAGAGTGTGGTGAGTTCTGCAAAACTAGTTTATTGTTTTGGGAGTTCAGTACAGAGGTCAGATTACTCTGTGTGTATGCGCGTGCCAGCGCGAGCGTGTGCGCGAGTTTGTTCGCAGTAGGAAAGCTGTGACTAAACTGTCTTTGTAGTGATTTTAAGAGCAATAAGTATTACAGCATTTACAGTATATTCAGGACAGTATGTAAGCAATTATTATACAAAAGCATAGTGCATACAAGTGGATGCATCTGCTAGTTCATTAGGTGCATCTAAGCCCCTATGTGTCTCTAAACATGTTTAGTGTCCCTTCCATCAGGGACCACCATATATCTATTTTGTGGATATAGATAACAAACATTTATTGGTGATTTTGGTCAAATATTACCGTCTAATAAAGTGTTGTTCATGGAATACAGAGATCGGCCATAACTGTAAAACACAAGCCAATGTTTGTGCTGCACAGGCAGCTCTGGCCCCTCTGGGCATGACTACACAAGACCTCTGGGGGTGTGCTGTGGTGTCTGGCATCGGGACGTTATCGGCAGATTCTTTGGGTGCTCTGGATTGCTGGGCGGGGCCTCCATGGAGCGGGGTTGTTTGTCCGTCGCATTCCGTGGATGCTCAGTCGGATTGACATCTGTGGAGGCGAGATCAACAACATTGAGCTCTTTGAGCCTACTAAACTCCATATACAGCAACCTGCGATGCACTGGGTGTTCCGATACCTTTCTATCATATCCATCATTGCCTTTTTTTCAGAGATTTGTGCTGCGTTGGATTTCTGTTGGATTTTCTTTTTTGTGCTGTGTGTGGTGCTGTCGTCTCTGGAAGCTTCTGTCACCAAAACAAATTCCTTGTATGTGCGAACGTGCTTGGCAATAAAGCTCTTTCTGATTCTGATCTGGTTCTGATCAGTGTTAATGTCAGTTGGCGGTATTAGTTATGTGACAGCTTAAGAAAAAGAATATGCCTTTCTTTAAACTGTATCTTTTTTCCTGTATGTAAGCCTTTCTAGTGTTTACATCTTGACACAAAAAGAGAGATTTTATCCTCCCCTCAAGAGCCTGCCGTTTCCAACAAAACCCTATATATATATATATATATATATATATATATGTACACACTTGTACACACTTATGGGAGTTAGGGTCCAACAGTCTTTATGCAGCTCTAGGTATGTCATCTTCCATAATAGAAAAAAAAAAACACACTTCTTTATCCTCAGCCACATTTGAAAGAAATAACTTTTGGAACAGGTTTTGAAACAAGTTTTGTAATCAGCTTCTCATCTTAAAAAAAAAAAGAAGAAGAAAGATCGAAAAATCTATGGGCAAAACGATCGATGTGAGCAAATGCATAACTCCCAAGGCAGCCTTGAGCAGCATCATGTTGAAAGAGGCGTAGTCATACTTGACCATCTCCTCGATCAAGATCATTTCCTCAGATATGAAATCATTGCTTTCTTCCTTTTTTTTTTTTCTTTCTGTACATGCGGCTTACAGTACCTGAGACGTTGCATGAAGCATTTGAAAGCACTTTTAAGGAAAATAAAGTGATAATTACTGCGCCACAATGGTCCATTAAAAATCGCACTTGCACTTTGAGCGTTCAACTTAAATCAGATGAGAGCTTGTTAATGGCCAGACTCTAATAACATGATTTGTATTGTCTGCTGTTGGATTAAACGCACTACTCGCTAATGTAGGGTGACATTCATTGACACTGATAGAGTCCAGCGAAGGAAGAAGGGGGGGAAAAGTGTTTATTCTAAGGATTAAGTGAAGTTATTATATTAGCAAAAGTCTGCTTTAATAGGTCATCCATCATCGTGTGTCAGGTGTACGAGGTTCAGTTGTTTTAAATCGTTTTGACTTATTTGTGTAGAGCTCGGATTAACTGTTTTAAACTCTTTTTGCATTTTATTGGTTTCTGTCCAAAAGGGTTTTTTTTTAATACTGTTGTCATATTATTGTTAAAGCCTCTGATAATTAGTAATATTTCTATGTTGAAATATGATTTAACTTTTAACAGTTTGTTCCCAAAGATAAGATGTCTGTAGTGTCAGATTTGCATTTCCATGTGCGCATATGTGTGCATCTGCCTGTGTGTGTGTGTGTGTACAGTATGTTTGTGTTTGTATGAATATTATCACTCTTGGCTGAAATAAGTGTTGAAACTGCCTTATGTCTGAATACATGTTCTCTGAAAATGTATGGCAAATACTTAGCTTGTTTTTTTCATACAGAAGATTTAATGACTCTTGTGTATGGAATAGAAACTCAGCATTACCAGACAGCAGAAACTCTCACACCTCAACACGACTGAGCAGATGATGTGTCTAATACATGCAATTTGCGAAACGAGAAATTGTTAGTTCTTGGTGCTTATTTGGGGTAATATATAATAAATTAATTTATAGAAGCACCACTGCCAATAATTGACATAGTTAACCTTTATCTCATGAAAAACAGCATGATGAGGGCTTGAATCTCTTCATGTTATTACGCTCTCTCCATCTTAAACAACAGCAAAAAAAAATAAATGACTACACACATCGTATATAGTTTTGAGCACCAGTTCAGACAGTGTGCTTTATGGTTTGGTAATGACACCGTTATTTTTCACAGTGCAGCACAGCTGTATCCATCATCCCACTGTGTATGGAGATGAATGAGAGCTCTGGTGCTTTGGCGTAAGGAATCCTCCGTCGTAAATCGGACTTGCCGGGCCCGCTCATGTCTCAGACGGTCGTCTCAGACTTGGTGAGCCTTAGTGCTCACTCTAAACCCCTACAGATGTTTGCAGAGCCAGAGGGGGGTTCGATGTAAGTGTTCCTTACAAGAGGGCCTTGTAATCGTATACACACAGCTGCCAGTTGTCCATTGTTGCCACTTATTCCAATTTCTCCACTTTATATCAGTGCACACTTTAAGGACGCTGCAATCTGGTGCTGTGTGAACGCTAATCCAAATCGAGAACCCCTGATCAAGAGCATGACTGTATAAGAGTACCTGTGGCAGTGACCTAATTCTTCATAGGACCAATTATGGCCAAGCCGTAAGGTCCTAGTTTCTTGTTAAAGGTGGAAAAAAATGTATTCAGTTACGTTTCGTGATTCTTTGGTGTGGCACTTCATGTATCGCCATATTGTTGTTGGTCTTTTGGCTGCTCCCTGTTGAGGCGTCACCACAGCGGACCATCCGATCTGCACAACAACTTGGCACAGGTTTTTTACGCCAGATACCCTTCCTGGCACAACCATCCTATTTTATTTGGGCTGGGGACCGGCACTGCATTCATTGGGTGGGAATTGAACCTGGGCCTTCTACATGGTAAGCGAGAAAGCTACCACTGAGCCAGCAATGCCCCGTGTATCACCATAATGAGCTAATTCTATAATTCTACAGGTGGTGTGCTCTTAACTATTTACATGTCGCACATCATCCTGTCTGTTAGGAGCTAATTATTTGCTAAATTTGTTTGAAAACTCTTGAAAAGCTTTAATATTACAAGGAGATTTTCATGAATAATTACAATACAAATCAAATCAGCACGTCGTTATCATGAGAATATGGTTGTCCCTGTTGATTCCAGTCTCTGTTTCCTATTGCAGAGCATTTGGTGTTATGTGGCTGTAGCCAACCATGTGAATTTTCTTTTTTATTGCTGTGCTAATCAGGCTGGCAGAATTCAAGACACTGTGCCAGTTTGTGTATTAACAAACTTTACCATACAAATTTAGCACTCTCTTTAGTGTAGTGCTCGATTATGTGGCTTGGATTACGATCCTTCTGTTTTCCCAAGTGGTGTTTATCCAACTGGAGCAGCAACTTATAGTGATTCTATTACTATTTTTTATTTTTTTCTCAAATTTCTTCATCATTTCTTTGTTGGAACTTTAGTACTAAGTTCTGCACCAGTACTTAAATGATTTTATCACTAAATCTGAATAGTTGATTCTGCACTCAGGACTTATTCTGGGCACGTTTACCATGGAGCTCAGTATCGTCACAGTTTTTTGTTTACAAGGAAACTGTAACAACACTTTTTCTACACCATCATGAAACTTTAACCGGTTGTGTTGCTCCTGGTCGCAGAAACAGTTCTTACACCTCAGCAGATGTACTGAACTCTTGAGGCAAATGGTCCAGGGTTCAGCAAAAACGACTGATGATAAAAGTGATGCCAAAATGTGGGTGCGTTGATTTGTTACCTCGCTGTGTGTCGCCTTGTGATCAGAACAACGTCTTCAGTGGAAGCATGCAGCTACATAAATGTCAGACAGAATGAAGACATTAAGACTTAATTCTGTACCATTATGCACTATTTTAATTGGAGCGTTCATCTAGTGCTTGTCATATTGTCTGGAATAATGTACTCTTTAAATATCCAGTTTTATTATGGGCTGTTTCCCTAAAGCACTTTAAGGTTATGGGTGTTGCTTTATACTCTTTAACCGGAGAATGTCTTTTAATTTTAATTCTAGCTTTAGGAAAATGAAAGAAAGAAAGAAAGAAATTCGTATCCATCACCTCTCCATCTAGGAACCTCTTTAGTCCAACTAGAGACCTTCCAGGCCAGTGGTGACCGTTGTATTATTTACATTTTGTACGACGGTGGTAGGACCTCCGATTAACATTCACACGTGCATTCACACACTATGGGCAATTTGGGAATGCCAATTAGGCTAATCTGTATGCCTTCGGACTGTGGAGGAAACCGGATTACCTGGAGGAAAACCGCCAAGCACTGGGAGAACATGCTAACCACTAAGCCACCATTCCACCAACAATACCTGAAGTCCTTCACCTTTTTTATTTTTGTACCTTAAACTCCAGGCAAGGGTTTTTGGTGCCAGGCTGGCAGCTTCTGATGGGCAGACGGCGAGTTGTCTTCATTATAATGCCTTTATTTATTCATGCGTCTGTGACTATGGACAGGCGAGTCTATGATAGTCTGTACTTTTTGCATTGATGCATCTTACAAAGCGACAAATACATCATTTCTTTCTTTCTTTATTCATTCATTCATAAGGAGGAAATTGTATTGGGATAATTTTTGTTAGGCCAGATTAGTCGTTTTAACCCCCTTCCTGACACACAAATTCCTGTCAGACTGTGAGTGGTGTAAAACAGGATTTTGGTTGCTTTGGTAGCACTTTAAGGTCGGAGGTCACTCAGCAGTAGTGTGGAAATAGTGCCGGGGGTCAACTCCTGCCTGCTGGCTCAGAAGGGGGAAAAATGCTTTTATTCACCAAAGAGGATGGGAAGCAATTTAAGTCCATAAAAAACCTTCACAAAGAACCAGCAGCAGAGCAATGAACAGCCAGAGACAGAGAGTTTATTAAGGTGTTGTGAATGATTGTGCTTCTGGGTAAGTTTAGAGAGCTTGGGAAGGACAAACACTGCCTCTGTTATCCTGACTAGTGTTTGACCTGTCAATACAGCTGTCCAAGAAAAGGTTTTTAAACATTTCGAAAAACAGTTGTTTGCTGCTGGTTTGAGTGACGATTATAGATTTGCACCAGCTTGCTCTAACTTCGTTCTACCTGCCGCCTTTTTTCATTTACCCCTTCTCACCTTCCGTCACTGCCACTTACACTCACACCTTGTTTGATTATTTTCATTTCTCACCTTCTGTCACACCTTTCTCTCCCCTCCCCACTTTCTCACACTCGCTCTCTCACTCGGCGCATTCGCTTTCTTCCTTCCCACCCCTCACTCCCCATGTGTACTCTGTGTCAGGCTGCCAGTGATCTTTTTCCTCAGGGTGTTTGACATGTACTGGAGATCAAAGCAGAATGTCAATTCCCTCGTCTGGGGCAAAACTAATTCACCTGCAACTCTGCTTTGACTAAGCGCAGCCTCTCTCTCTCTCTTTTACCCACCAAGGCGAGGGGAGGCACAGCCGTGCTCCCTCACAATTCGGGTCACACAACCCCACCACCACCACACACACACACACACACACACACACACACACATGCTGATTACACCCCCTCCCATCATCTCCCCACAGACAGGATTAACTCGGCCGTGCCGGACCAGGGAGCGCCAAGCACCCTTTTACAACTTGATAAACTCCGGCCATAAATTGGATGCCGGGTTTCACAGCCACTGCCTCACGTATTAACAAGAGATTGAGAGACAGTCTAGACAGTCTGATTTAGTCCCTGCCTATGGGGTGAGAAGTGCTGGTGGCCCTCCTTGGATGGCCAGCTGAGGGGCAGAATGAGAACTCTGGCATTGTATTCCAACCTCAGCAGCCTTGTTTGTCTTGTGTGTTGTTGAACAGGCCTGAACAACACGGCTTTATACAAGCAAGAGAAGAGAGAGAGAGAGAGCGGGTAAAAGAAAGCAGTTTAAAGGCAGATAAACTCTACATGGCCTTGATGTGGCCTCGTTTGAGAGGTCACACTGGAGGGGGGGGGTGTTTCTATTCTGGCCTCGGTGCCTGCCGGTGTCACGGGAAATGGCACCAGGCACTTTGTTCTGTCTGCGTGTGAAAGGAAAAAGCAGAAACACCGGATGGTGTCGTTTAGACCGTGCTACTGCTGTTTAGGACGGACTCGTTGCTGTAATCAGACCTCATTCCCTCCTCATCTTCTCCCTGTTTGAAACGTGACACCGTGTTCTCACTGGAGGCTGCGAGGGGGAAGTGGCATTCTCGGCCAAAGGCCTCGCACTTCCTGCGCAGGGGAAAGTGTCTGCACAGTCTCATCTCTCAGCACGCCCGTGTTTGTGTGTGTGTCCTCTGCTGGCAGGATTCGATTGCTCCTGACCTCCTAGTGTCACACACTAGCCTTATGGGGTGAAACACATTCTCATCTGCCTGGTCCCTCTCCCCTTCGCTGCCTCCACTCCGAGAAAATTAGATGGTGCTGAAATGGATAGGATTACAGCGAAGCGTGGCAGTGTGTTATTTAGTTCCCTGTGCTGTAGATGAAATGGGAAGGTGTGTGACGAGAAGAGTGCATGTTGGGGTGGTGTGATGAAGACGCAGGCAAGGTGTCTCAGACTTCCTTTAGGGGAAGGAAGTGAGAAGAGCAGTGTTTTGGATAGATACCAGGGAAGTGAAGGGAGGACAGTGGCAGGCATGGGGTGCTGAAAAGGGCAGACTGGACAACAGACATTTGGTGTAGATGGCACCATCAGTGAAGGAAAAGACCAGATGAGAGAAAGCAAGCAGATGTTTTACTCTGTAGGGTGGGTTAAAAACTGAAAGAAGTCCAAAATGTGGTATCTTGTTGGGAAGCTGAGACTTGAGCCCTACAGTGATGAGTGATTTAATGCAATCAGGCACTGCTCGTCAACCCCCCCCCCTTTTTTTTTTTTTTTTTTTTTTTTTAGTGACCATTCTTTTTCTCCCTCTCCCT
>JAOVVB010000041.1:19371266-19385726 GCA_028570985.1 Heterobranchus longifilis
ACTTACACTGGGTTAACTAGGTTAATAACTAAGTGCCATTAGTCCAACAACTGGTAAGAGGGTTTTTTTTTTTTTTTTTTTTTTAATCTCACCAAGTAGTCTATATGGGATTGTGATTTTTCATAGTAACTGTGTGTGTTTTAGTGGGGGTAAATACTTTTCGAGAAGCTAGCTGATAACTTCTGTGCCACCACTTTTCCTTGCAATAAGCCATGTGCACACTGCACAACATCTCAAAATCTTTTGCGCTTGAAAGTGTCAGCACACTCGTGAAATACATGTCAGTAGGTGGATAGGCTACACTAAATTGCCCGTAAGTGTGAATACACCACCGTGACAAGGTATGTATATCTACCTCGCACCCAGTGTTCCTGGGATAGGCTCATGCGATCCTGATCAGGATAAAGCAGTCAGTGAAAAACAAAAACGAAAAAAGAATGAATAAATTAAATCATTGCCTGTCTAACTATGGCCCAATTATCCCCCGATTCTTCTTTTCTCAAATAAACTGCATGATGCTTTCTGTCTACTCGTGCCAACATGGCATAATTGGGCATGTACGAGTATTCAAGTAATTTAATTAAAAGTAAGCAGTATCTCATTACCCAAGTTATGTACTGCCAAAAACTGCTTAACAAGATGCCACCCACAGAACTTTGGTGTGTCGACATTTCAAGCAATATTTTGCACCAAACATCCCCCTCTCTCACTTCTGAAAGACGCACTCCAGCGGTTTCTCACCTCTCAAGCAAGCTGCGTGAGATTGCGTGTTCTCTCTGTCTCTCTGCATGCATCCGCATTTGGCTAGCCCACCGCTCAGTGTTCATGGCCAGGGGGCGCAGCACAGCAGGAGCTGCCCGCTGCCTAATTTTCACTCTTCATGCCCCTGCGTAATGAAGCACCCCTCACACCGGCTTGCTGCTGCTGCTGGGTAATTGGGATGAGACCGAGTGTATGTGTGCCCTCGCCAAGTGTGGCTCGACCTCTTGACGACCCTTCAGAAGGCTTTTTTATCTTAATGGAAGTATCATCTTTTATTTAGATCTCCATTTGAAAGTAATTGTCAGCAGGAGGGGTTTATTAAAGGAGACGGAGATTAATAGACTGGCGGCTGAGCTGTAGATGACCCCATCTGATTGACTGTAACTGTACGTGTAAGTGTCGGGGGTGGTTATTTATTTAGTTTTGAACGAATGATATGAACCAGAATCTATGATCTATGTATCTGACATCTGTCTCGCCAGGAAATGACAACACTCTGATCTCTGGAGTGAGCATGAAGCATGCAGGATGAGTATATTTAGAATTACTGGTAGTTGTAGCTGGGCTTGCAGTTTAGGGGTGGCGGTGGTTTCTCTATGTATCTTTTAAAGAGGCGGTTGTTGTCAACTATTGGACCCCAATCTAGTTTTGCACCCTGAAAGGTATTTCGGTGGATTTGCTCGGTGGACTTGACGAATCACTACAGCTTGTTAAATCCCAGTTTACACAATGAAGCGAAAACTTTACACTTTATTTCAAGTTTAAAACAGACTTTTCATCTGTAAGAAGTGTTAACGTGAAATCCAATGTGTCAACTTGATGAGTCTAATTTATAAATATAAACGAAACCCTGATACTTCTTTAATCATGGCCATTAATTGTGTTAACATAGACCCTAATATTCTACTAATAATCCGAATAATAGCACTATCAGAATAAAAACGCATCCTGTATCCACTTGAGTCCGAACAATCTGACCCGATCGGAATTCATTATCAACCTTTTGATAATCTAATCAGTAGGTAAAAGTACGAAAAGGTAAATATATTTAATCAGTGGGCTGGAATAAATCCATTCTTTCTGTACAAATTTGCCCATTTGGCTGGGTAACATTAGGTAATCAGCGTGACCAGTTTTAGCGAATAAAATTTTTACTTCCCTGCTCCAATCGGTAAACTTTCATCTTCTTATCAATCTCTTGAGACTTTTATCCACTGGGTCTCCCGCTAAGGAAGGGATACTGATTGGCCTCTGAATCACACGTAGTAAAGCATCTAACCAATTGTAGCTGAGACTGAATTTTTATAACCAATCGTAATGCAGAAGGCGGGATTTGTCAGAAAAAATTTCAATTTCAATCTAACCAAAATCTCTTCTTCTTTTATAATTCTTTCAGAACCACTTAGGGAATGTGAGAAAGTTTATTTTCTAATTAAAAGCTTGGAGCATGTAAACACATTATCGGATCAGCGTTCATGAATAAAGATAAGTTGGTATCAGTAAGAAATATGGTCAGTGTAAATGTAATTAATCTTGTCTTCATGCAGCCATTTTAAATACTCACCCAGAAGTCATATTTTATAGAGTTGGGCTCTCACAGATCTTAAAACTTGAGTATCCCTGCTTTAAAGCATGAGAATTAGTAATGGGACAAAAATGAAACCAATCTCAAGCAAACGCTGGGGTTTGTCCGGTTTCTATCATGCACACATTTAAGATTCCTCGTCATGTATGTGAGCGAGGGACATGAGAATCACTGCGGGGATGATCGTTATGCATCGAGTCGAGCCGTGCGGTTGTTTTAGAAATTAAAAAATTGACCGCAGGCAGATGCACATATGCTGGCTTGTGCTCTCGCGGATGTTACATCTTTGGTATTACGAATGCAGAAAACAAGTGTGGAAAACCAATGAGGCAAAGGTTCCACTCGTTGCCCGCAACATTATTTGTCACGTTTTTATAACCTGCGAATCTGGCACTAGTTCTAATGCTTGTTTTGCTGTATTTATTTACGCACTGACTAAACACTCTTGTGGTGATGAGAGGAGTGGGTTTCTCCCACAGAAGACAGTTATCTGGTGTGAATGATGAATTTCGAACGTATGCAGGTCAGCCTGCCAGCGGGAGTGTCTCGTTCACAAGGGGCCCCATCAACAACCATCGCAAGGTTGCAGTTAAACAAGCAAGCGTAGCATTGTGTACGGCAATAAATCATCCGCACGTAAAGCCCAGGGCAATAAAGCCGTAGAAAGTCTTGTATACCATCTCTATAAAAATGGCAGTCGCAGTATGTGTCTGTTTAGGCCGTTCTACTTTAATATAGTTTTGCTCATGCGTGTGCTTCTGGCTCCTACACAGCTGTCAACTCCTTCATTTTCCTTTGTGTACCTCCTCTCTGTCAGTCATAATATCTTTCTCTGAAGCAGCCCTGTCTTTTTTCTTCCTTTCTTTCTTCCTTTCTTTCTTCTTCTTCTTCTTCTTTTTTTTTTAAAGCACATGCCCACTCGCACAGCCTTTCCTCGAAGAACACCTGTCATTTTAATAAACAAGCTTGTTTCCAAAGATGGCAAGAGCCTTAAATACATTAGGTCTTTTGGGATAAAATCGAAATGACTAAGATAGCACTGACTCATTCAGTCATGTTCTGTCCTGAGGAGCATTTTAAGGGATTTTTTTTTTTTTTTTTTTTTTTAATAAATAAATAAAAAATAGTAGCACTGTCTTTTTCAGGCTTTTCTCCATCTCAGGCTGCTATTATTTCCTGTTGGAGTTGCTTATTCACCCCGTCGTATGTATAGTCCTTTAGTGATAATCTCTCTAGTGCAGTGCCATTGATTTTTCCAGGAATTGTTCCCCTGTGCATACAAAAAACTTTCCAGATGAGTGAAGCGCTATTTCTAGCCCAAACATCGTTCCAGTCCTGCCTCATCAAAATTGCTATTTTCCCGAATTCGAGAGTTTGGACATCTGGGTTTACATTACAGTGTGTCCATAACATTCATCTGTTCTCGTCGCCCTGTTTTGTCTTTTATTTTTAACTTATTTATGTTTTCATTTTCTTGTTCAGTGGATGATCCAGAAGCCCCACAAAGTGGCCACCTTCTTCGGCTGCATCGGTAAAGACGAGTTTGGAAAGATTCTGAAGAAGAAGGCAGAGGAGTGCCATGTGGACGCCCATTACTACGAGCAGAGCGAGGAACCGACGGGGACCTGCGCCGCCTGCATCACTGGAGACAACAGGTCAGTTACCCCTTTTTCCTCAGGAGAAAGCCTTTATCGCTTCCTCAGGATAACACGCACGCATACACACACTCACACACATTCTCACTGAACACTAGAACTCACTGTTCTCTCACTGGCTGTTCTACTCCTTTCCTGCAGATCTCCTTATTTATTTATCTAGCAGGGTTAGATCAGCACCAAGCTATTTTGATTGACTGCTAGTCTTGGCACTGAAGGGTGCCAGATTCCATGACTGGCCTGATGCATGAGGCAGGCAGAGCACATTACGTGCCACCTAAGCATTTGATACTGGCAGGTTGTTTCCAACTTTTAAAGGCTATAAAATTGGATAAACATTTACAGCCGACTGTGGCATCTCCCTCAGGCTTCCATTCCCTGGAGAAGTGCAGATATGATCAAGTCGAAGATAAACACGCACTCGAGACTGATGCTGCTCTTAATTCTTTCCTTACTACGAGAGAACGGGAACCAAATAAAGCAGATAATAAATGTATACCTTTTTCGCAGACATCAGTGTTACTGACATAAGATAAATATTACATGATCCCGCACTAGCTTGAGATGTTTTTTTCATCAGTTGCCAAAAGCTGTTTTTTCTTCTCCAGGTGCATTAATGCAAAATCAAAAGGAAAGTTAAAGGATATGGAAAAAACATCAAATCAAATATGTCCTGAGAGGGGTAACGGACTACGTGTAATTAATTTATGTCCAACAGTCAGGTTATCTCTCATACAAAGCCTCGGTGTTCTGCTGGTCATGTAGTGAAAGTTCTACAATTTCTGTTATGCACTGAGAAGTAAACAAATCAGATTTGTCCAAACCCTGTGAATTATTGTTCTGTGAAGATGGGTTAAAGATAGCAGATGTTTTCAGAAATGCGTAATCAAGCTTAAAATCAGAACAAGTCGACACTGCTATGCAAAACATAATAATATACAGCTCTGGAAAAACAAGTGACCGCTGCGAAATGATCAGGTTTTGCTTTTAATCTGTGTGTTTTGGTAAAATGAACAGCTTTGTTTTGTTCTGTCAACTACTGAAGATAACTCTTCCAAATTCCAAATAAAAATGTCATTTTGAGCATTATAATATATAAAGAAAATGAAAATAAATGAAAATAAGAAAAAAGATGCAATGTTGAGAAACCAGGATTTGGTGGAATAACCCTGATTTGCAGTCACAGCTTCGATGCCTTGTGGCACACTGTCCAGTTTGCTGGTGGGGTAAATTTCTGCCATTCTTGGTGCAACAATTCAAGCAGCTCAGCTTTGTTTGATGGTGTCACCATCCATCTTCCTCTTGATCACATTCCAGAGGATTTCAATGGGGTTCAGATCTGTGGATTCCAATGGCCGTAAAAGATCCGGATCTTCTGGTTCTCCTTGGTGCTCACATCTGAATTGACCTGCTGTGTGGTATGGAGCATTGTCCTCTTAGAAAAACCAATCATCACAGTTTGGGAAACAAATCAGAGCAGCAGGAAGCCACATGCGTGCTTTACAAATACAAATCTGCACGATTCTGCACCTCCAGATCATCACTGATCCTTCTTCACATTTCACTCTTCTTTCCTTCCCTTTAAAGAACTGCTTTTTTTCCCCTGGCTTTGCATGACTTCAGCCCTGCCTCTAGGAACCTGTTTGGAACTGCCCTCTCTGTGCACTTCTCCCCAGCTTCAGTTTGCCAGGTCACTTGATGTCATCCCATGCGTCTTGAGTGACATTCAAATGAGTTTTGCGGTCATCACTGTAGGTAGAGATTCGTTCTCACTCTTCGCCAGTCTGTAGCTTTGAGGTCCCGAGTGTCTGCTGCTTGACCTTGTGCTTGTGTACCGCCGTCTTTGAATTTTAAGTACGGAGACAACCCGGCTGTATTCCTGTTCGAGTAAAGCCAGGATTGAAACCACCTTTTCTGGACTCTAAACTTTTTTTCAACTCGTTTGGTATGGTCAATGGTTATTTTTAAAATTCCAATTACCTTTGAGCTACTACTAGCACTGTTCTTGCCATCCAGCTGGTCACACTGCCAGAGGAGGAGGATCACAGCAGTGGTTTTATACTTTTTTTCTCATTAAATAAGATTAGATTCAGGTGATTACCTCATCAGTTCCTCTAGAAAAAAGACACTGGAATGGAATGGTTGCCATACATCAAGAGGTGTGTGTGTACGAGTGTATAATACGAGTGTGTGCATGCATGCGTGCTCATATGTATATACAGTATAGCCACCCCTCTTCATGGGTATTTCTTCATACTTTGCTTCTGTACAACCAGACTTTCTTATTTTTTAGTTTTTTTTTTTCAATCCAGTCCCTCCACCTGACCAGTTTCAAAGAAATATTTTTGTTTGTTAAGCCACACAGCGATCTATGAATTATTCAAGCATAAAACATCTAATTTGAGGCATAAAGCATTGAGAAACAGGTACAGATAATAATGGCAGATCATCAGACTGGTGATTAGTATACTGATGATGCTAAATGCTAAGTAGTTGTAACAGATGAGAGGGGAAATGAGGTTGCTGCTAAGGTTGTTACATATAAATGTTACAATGTTACAATAAAACCGATAAAGCAGTAATGCTAATTCTATCTGTGCCTGTTTAAAATAATATAATTTATATTTGATGAATACATTTTTATACTATAAAAAAAAAAAAATTGTCCGAGCTGACGTAGCACTTCAGCTATGCCTCAAAGTCTGATGGATTGTTACTGTACACCTTTCTGGTCACGATCTTCAGAATCCGCAGTGTTTGCAGTTTAATTGGCTATCCACGTTCCTGTGTTTGCACACACAGTTTCCCCAGTGTACCTTTTGCAGATGAATTTACTTTTTTTTCCTTCTTCTTCTTCTTTTTGGAAAGAACTTCTTGGCATGCTGTCTTTAAAAGTTCAGAGTTTGTTTGTAGCAAGTAAACATGATCCTCTCAGAAATATTCCTACAGGTTCTGAGCAAAGTCTGAGCTCTAGAGTTCTTCTCAGGCTGAACTTATACTGTACCTTATACGTGTATCTTTGCATCTGACTTTTTACCTTTAGTCACCACTCCTATTATATTATGTTGTCTTATTGTTTTATTATTTTCTTTTAGTCAATTTCTAATGTGCCACTTTGAATTTCATTGTATAGTTGCTTGCACAATGATGAAATAATGACAATCTTCTAATACCATGTTTTAGTCGTATTGCTGTTTTTTATTTTTAAATAAACATGTATATATGAGCCTATATAAAAGCATAATTAAGAAAATTTGTGCATCAGATAGTATTTCCTACAAAAGTATATACCTTAAATATATATACCTTAAAGTACTCTTACAAAAAATTCTTTGCATTATTTACAGACATCATCACCATAGTCACAAGACAACCAAAGACAAACTGAAACAGACATGGGCTCTCAACCCGTACTTCCTGTGGTTAAAGTGTTTCAGAGACACATGCAACCCGGAAACGTAACTTATTTAAATGTTATCGGACTTTCGGGTAGAAGGCTCCGTTCTTACCTAATAAGTCAACTATAACTTTTTCCCCTTTGTGTACATGTTGCAACATTTACTATACACTGATGTTATTTTTTAACTGCACATTGTGTGCTGCCCTTGTAAAATATTCAAATATCTTTTATAGTCTTATTGCAACGTCATTCTCAGCTCTTTGCACTTTTTTAATAGTATTGTTCCGATTGTCTGTAACTTGTGGATCGGTCACCACTTCTTTCCGTGTAATTGAGTGTGCGGCTGGACACTTCTGAAAGTGTTGCACATGTGATTGGGACTAGCTCTGATAAGCGCCGCAGGGCCGAGGCTCAGGCAGAAGACAACGAACAGGAGGAGGAGAAGGAGAGTCCCCTTTGTTTTTCAACCATCATGGTGTGAATCAGCCAGAGGTGTTCTTAATGTGGGCTGGTTTGAAGTGTGCAGACTTATAGAGCTGTCAGCTATAGCCTTATGAGACTACTCATTACTGCCTCACCTGTCAGAGCAGTCTCTTTCATTACAGGAGGCTGGAGAGGTCACCACACATGTACGTACACACACACACACACACACACACACACACTTTTGCAGCTTAAAGACTGAGACGATTTAGCTTTTATCAATACACAGTAGAGCACCTGCGTGTTGGAGAAGTACATTCCGAAAACAGAAACGGCTGGAAGTTGAGTTGTAAGGGATCTGTTCTCGGTTCTTTGTGGCTTCACTGCAGGTTTTTATTCAAGTCAAGCAGAAACCACACCCGATTCCTCCCCTTTAATCAGTCGATCTTGTGCCTCAATCGGCTATTAGATGAACACTCCGAGTTTGAAATGATGCCGTACACAGTTAGTTATGGACTCTTCAAGGGGTTCTTTATACTGTATATTTAAAGTTCTTTATTTAATAATATGGTTTCAGACCCGGAGCAAGTTCTGCTAGCAGTGTACACAGAGTCAACTAGGGTCGGGTCACAATTATTTTTTTTTTTTTATGGTACCGACCAAATTGCTTCACTACCTTATTGTGTCAAAAAGTAGCACATCATTTGGTACCAAATTTCTAAGACATTAAGCACACAACATGCTGATTACCGCACTCTGAGACAGGGCTCACATTTATGTTGCATGTTGAGGGGCCTGTTTGGTGTGCGTTCCCATAATAGGTGTAAAATTGTCAATTTTATCATCCTTGGTGATTTTAACTCTACATAAACGACACTCTGTCCAGACCAACACTCACTCACTCACTCACTCACTCACTCACTCACTCATCGTCTATAGCGCTTTATCCTGTATACAGGGTCGCGGAGGGCCTGGAGCAAATCCCAGGAGACTTGGGGCATGAGGTGGGGTTCACTCTGAACAGGGTGCCAATCCATCGCCGGGCACACACACACTCACACACACACTCACTCGCTCATTTGCATACTATGGCCTATTTGGGAACGCCAATTAGCCTAATCTAATGTCTATGGACTGTGGGAGGGAACCGGACTACCTGGAGAAAACCCAACAAGCAACTCGATGCAATCGAACCCGGATTCTGGAGATGGAAGACTATGCCACTCTGCCGCCTCTAGACCGACAAAACATCGACATGAATAAAACATCTGAATGGGTGTTTTATCCGCTTGTTCAACTGCAAGAAGCACAACCATCTTCATCTCGTCATTCAGTTTCACATGACGCTATATTTTTCTTTAAAATCCTCACCATAAGATCTCCCTCCTCTGATATTAATAAAGATGGTGCTGTGATTGAGATTTTATATGAGGTAACATGTAGAAAACAAATGTTTGCCAACATGGTCACTTGAACAGGGTTGTTCACTTAATTTAACATTAACACATCAGGTGTGTGACCAGGGACTTAAACTGGGACCCTCATGTAAATTTAGATATTGTTTGAGGGTAGCTTCAGCTTATAGCCAGAGAGAGCTGGCCAAATCTAAATTATTGATATTAACAGACTGTGTTGTGCACGAACACGCTAAAACATTTTTCGGTAATGATTTAATTTAAAAGAAAAGCAGCGAGAGTGAGCGTTGTTACCGAGCAGGAGGGAGAACGTGAGTGAACATGATCATCTTTGGTGGGGTTTTTTTTCCGAATAAAAAATTGTCATCTATGAATATGAATTTTAATTAGGTTGAACTTTGAACTTGCTTCTCTGAAGTGTGAACTTGGACAACAGTGTTAACAGACGGCTTGGAGTCGGGGTAAATTTTTATGTAGTAAAACAATTTGACAATTTATGAAAAATGTGTGGCTGCTGAAACAAAATTTAATTGGTAGAAAACGTTAAACCATCCTGTTTTTAAATAGGTTTATATTTTATAATGATATGAAACGACTGAGAGTGTGTAAACACCCCAAAGACTTGAAAAATAAAACATGTACAGTATACAAATGTATAGTATTGTATAATTAGTTCTTTTTTTGTTGTTGTTAAAATAGATTTTGGTAAAATTGGTATTGAAAAAAAAGTATCATTCACGAACTGGTATTGGAGTCGAGGTATCGGTACCGATATTAAAAATGTTTTTACAATACCCAGCCCTAGAGGCAACCAGTGAAGCCTTAATGTTTCTAGATTTTTTTTTGTTCCTTTCAGGATAGAAGGATTTTGTTGGTGCAACATATTAACTCAATCCCCATCATACCTTTGATCATTCTGTGCAGGAATCATACTGGTAGTAAAATAAAAATAAAATCCTAATTTTTATCTTCAGGAAAGCAAAAAAACAAGCTTTAATGACTTTAACTCCCCAAAGGTCCCTGTCTAACACCAGGACTTGTAAGGATGCTCCTCTTTACAGTGCAGGACTCCTGTTCTATTGACTCTGGTTAGTGGATAGTGCTGGCACTTTTCTAGGTGTAATGAAACTTCAGAATCGTGGCTGGGCCCTGGGGATTGCTTCCTCCTGCTAACAAGTGAATAATGAGAGCGGTGGCTTTTCAAACTGGAATTAGTTGTTTTTGTTGATGCGAGGACCACCAGGAGGTTAATGGAGAAACAGTGGTCCCGATGGACCCGTACACTTTCTCTGCATTATTGATTTGTTGTTTTTTTTGTTTTCATTTATTTACGGGAAGGTTTTGTAAGGCATTTGCAGACGGGGGGAAAATGGTTGATATTTAATTCTGGCATGGTTGACACCGAGCAGCTGTTTTCCAAAGTAGTGTCTATATGTCAGCCCAGTTCAGCCTTTAGCTGTATAGAATGGTTATTCACTTAAGTGGGCAAACGTGACTATTAGTAAGAAATGAATCTTTTAGATGTGTTGCAGGTCTGCTAATGGAACAAAATGCAGTAGTAACTTAAAGGTGTGTGTGTATACAGAGCCAAAAAAATCACTTCAGGAAAAGAAAAATAGTATGATGTATATTATATTATTAATATTAAGTATTTTCCCAGATCTACATAGATCTATCTATCTATCTATCTATCTATCTATCTATTATGAGTGCTTTATATGTATTTAAGTAATTTTTTCTACTTCTTCCAGGTCTCTTGTTGCTAATCTGGCAGCTGCCAATTGCTACAAAAAAGACAAACATCTGGACTTGGAGGAGAACTGGAAGCTGGTAGAAAAAGCCAAAGTCTACTACATTGCTGTAAGTTGTGTTTACATTTTTCTCTCACTGGACTGTAACGTGGATTCCTACACTTTTGAATTACTGACTGAATCACTGTACAGCACTAAACAATGAAGAGTCACTTAAAAAAATATTTGATTAACTAGTTCTGCTTGACGGTGACACACACACAGAAAGAGAAAGCAGCATTGAGATCGTGTCGAAGTCGAGTGATAATGGCCCGGACAATGGAGATGCTAAGTGTTATGCCAACGCTTCTGTGCCAAATAGCTTCCACTGATCTCACCTCGGCGAGCAGATACGCTTCTTCATTTCATGCCCTTAAAAGGGCACCCTGTGAATCCGTGTGATGCTGATAGGCCGCGCGCTGCCCTGAAGGGTGGGAGATATGAGATTCCAAAAGTGCAATTGGCTTGGCTGAGGAAATTTAGCTCTCTGACCCATGAGAGTGATGGGGTTCGACTGAGGGGTCACCCAGGACTCAGTCTGTGTGAAGGCTGCTGACTAGGCTGAGCATTTTCATTTACAGGCCATGCTCTCCTCATGCCCTTTAAGAGCAATGTGTGTGTGTGGTGTTGGAAGCAACTTATCAAGCAGCATCATCTCCACCAGGCAGCCATGCCGTATCGCTCCTGATTGAGGAGTTAACTGGCAGACGTGGAACAAACTGTTGCTTGTAATCATTCGTAATCAAGGTTGGTGTGAAGCGCACGACCTCATTACACTTCGACCTGTCAGTTAATGAGCCATTACAAACGTGATTGGGACGGCTCGGCATGCAGGTCAGTACTTGCTCTCGGCTTCATTCGCCAAGAGACTTCCATCTGCGCCCCGTTGGACATCCATTTGTGGATACCTTTTAATAAAGACATGTGATTAACCTCGACGCAGGAATCAGTCAATTTGGCAACCATTGTAATGTGACACTCTAATCATTTTCGACCCTGATTAACTGACTTTCATCACGGTGCTGCTTACCCGAATAGACCCGCAGGCTACAATGAATAAAGAGAAGCGAAGCTGCGTTAGTCTCTTTTGTGTTTCTGTGCCTTGGTCGGATGAAGTGGTGATGACCATGGGAAATTGTCCAGATGATACCGTCTGGGTTTGTCCCCTTTGTCTCCTGTGTGGGTCCTGTGTTGTTGTACAAGGCAGAGGACACAAAATGTAAAGCCTGTACACAGGAATGGTAATCAATCAGGAAAGGGTTGTGTATTAACAAAGATAAAAGCCTGCAAACATTGACAGCCATTTATTGAAATGAGACCCTGTACAATTCCTAGAAAACCGTCTGCAGTTTGTCTGGGAACACAAGCTTCCTACCGTATTGTAAAACTAGAGAAGGAAAGTCGACAGGAAGGAAGAATAGGAGGAAATATCGGTGCAATTTGAAAATAATTCTGCTGCTTGCTAAAATTGAAGCATTTTTGCCAAAGGTGATGCAAGAATATGGCAGACAAAAAATCTTGAAAAAAAAAAAATCTTTTTCACAAGTTATCACCGTCAGTGAATGAATACACCTTCGTGTAAAGGACACAAAGTCGGGTGCAGTACAGTATACAGTAGAGATAAGAAAGTGGAGTGGAATGATTCAGTCATGTATCGTGATCCTTTTGTGTCCCAATCTATGTATGTTTACACTGGCTTCAGAATTATATTTTTTTAAATCATTTTAAAATTTGCATAGGTTTCATTTGAGGTGGTGAAATGTTGCAGTTCCTCTATAATCCTACAGGTGGTGCACTCTAAACTATTCACACATTGCCAGACAGCGCTGCATCCTGTGTGGTCGGAGCGAATTATTTGCCAAGTTCATTTAGACATCTGAGAAAATCTATAAAAAATAAAAAAAAATCATAATATTGAAGTAAGATATTTTATAAAATCGCGTTACCGTGAGAATCGCAATACAAATCGAATCGGCGCCTAGGTATCGTGATAATATCGTATCGGCTGGTCCCTGGCGATTCCCGTCTCTAGTATGCGGATGGTGTCTGGGGTAACTAGTGTGAAAAGAATCTGCACAGTAGTGCTGTCTTGTGAGAAGTGAAACAGTCTTTCCTTTGACTTTAGTGTGAGAAACAGAGAGGGAAGGAGAGAGCGAACAGACACATTCCAATGTTTATTGAAAGCATTGTCCCCGTTTAGTCTGCCCTGGCTTTCCATTGGGCTTGTTAGACAGAGCTCTTGAGGGGCGAGGGGGGGGGGAATAGTGTGCGCTGCCCATGCCCAGCTCAGTTTGTCCACAGCTCAAATTTCAGCTGAGATCGGAGCACAGAGCGTCCCAGTGGGCCCGCTTGTTTTTCTTCCACAGGCCCAAACAAAGCTGTGATAGCAGCTTCTCCAGGTGCACTGCAGGTCTCTACTCTATAGGCATGTTTAATGTATTTGGCTGAGCTGTACGCTTTCTCTTCGTGTGTGTGCGTACGTGTACGTGTGTGTGTGTGTGTGTGTGTGTGTGTGTGTGTGTGTGTGTCTCTCTCTCTCTCTTTTTTAGTCTCTAACTCTGTCCCTTAATCAGAGACAAGGCTATGAATTGATTATCCAGTCAGCTTTCATTAATGAAGCACATCCTCTTCACTATACAGCCAAGTCACCTCCTCATCTCTTCTCTCGTTACTCACAAGCCTTAACCACAGTAGGATCAGTCAGTATTCACCTCACAGTCCCGCTCACCACATCTGATCTGCTGCCTGTGTTCTGCTTTAGCCCCTTTTCCATCTTCACCTCCATTTTGGGAAAATGGATTCCCGCGTGAGGTCTGGGGTCAGGCTTAAATCCCTGTCGGTTTAATGGAGAATGAAAGCAGAGCAGGCTGGACAAATAAACGGGGTCTGTCCTGTCAGAAGTCCTGAGTGTCTCTCTAAGAGGCTGCATGGGTTATTCTGAAGCAGGGTTATGTAAGTGATTTCCTCTTGCGTGTAGCTGTCCCAGAGCCTGGCACCAGCCTGTCTGTCGACACTCTCTCTCTCTCGCTCTCGCTCTCTCTCGCTAATGCCTAGCTGTTAGCTGTATTGACCTTCACTTGCACTCCGCATCATTCCGGCCTCATCTCATCTCTTAATGTGCGTCCGATAAAAACACTCCAGTGCTGACTTTTACCCAATAGTTAATTGGATTTTTTTTTACATTAATCTAATAAGTTAAAGCTCTTCATTCTAGAACATTTTCGTTTTTTGATATGCTGATTAATTAGAAGCCCTCTGCTGAGTCGACTCTACTCTCATATTTTGATATATTAATGTACAAGTACAACTTTTCAGGCCGTGTGTGAGAACTTCAGCAGAGTTGTATCTCGGTCGAATAGCTGTGTGTGTGTGTGTGTGTGTGTGTGTGTGTGTGTGTGTGTGTGTGTGTGTGTGTGTGTGTGTGTGTGTG
>JAOVVB010000041.1:19394443-19405966 GCA_028570985.1 Heterobranchus longifilis
TCCCCCCCCCCCCCCCCCCCGCCCTTTCTTGCGCAGCTCTCAGGCAGCTTCATAGCTGTACAGGTTACAGAATTGCGCAAGAGAGTGACAGCGGGACAGCGGGAGGAGGAGAGATGGAAACGTGTGTGTGGACCAGTTTGCGATCTCACATTATAATTTTAGCTCTTGTATTCCGAAAAGCTGATAGATTTGTATCGGTAATGATGACAAATCAGTGACTCGACATTCTGTCATCATTTCCAGCGCCAAGGGAGCCACACTGTAAGTGTTTGTGCTGAAACTGGTTACCCTTCTGGCCCGTGGTAGCAAGAAACCTAGACGTGTGGGTGGGACTAAAAATAGCACACCACTGACTGGTCAAACTCAGACATCACAGATTTCTCTCGGCTCAGAAAACAAAGTGCACGTCTAAATACCAATTTATACGCTAATGAATCGTTTAAAATGTGGTCCGGGACATCACCAAAGTGGTCACCGCACCACAACCTTAACCACAACATTCACTACATTCACTCCCGTTGAGGTGGTACATCTTTTATATCATTTAGAGTACTACTGTACTTTAGAGGTACTATCCATGCATCTTTAACTACAGTATGTATCACTAAAGATTTCCATGTCTGTGCCAGACATGTTCTCAAGCGGCAACGCCGTTCAGGGTCTTAATTAATAAATGCCTCTCGTCATGAATTTTTGATCCGACGAAATGGCCAGAGAGAGCCCTTCATCCTGTCCTGCCCTGGGGAGGAAGTATAAGCCCTACTTTTTTACAGATGCCGATAGGTCGCTTATCGCTGTGTGCGAGTCAACAGCCTCGTTTCGATCGCGAAACGCAGATGCTACTTTCATTTCCACCCCTCCTTCACCTCAGCCACAGGAGCGGCCTCCAGCGAGCTCTCCCGTTGAAACATTGATGCGCCGGGGCCATGAAATCGCCTCAGCCGATGAAGCGGATCGACAGCGAGAGACATCAAGATGTGCTTGATTGTTTCTTAATGCGCTGAGGATTGAAGCTAACACATTTTTACATGGGTCGGCAGATGAGGGCGTACAAGCGTGCTAATAGGACAGAATCAATAAAACATCTTGGGGTGTGAGACACCGACGGGAGCGTGTGTAGATTTCGGAGTGAATGAGCGAGACGTGGTGATTTTGAAAGATTTAAACGGTAAAAGACGTTCGCCGATCGTTCCCGGGTGCCTCCGCTGCGAAAGGATTTGTGGAAACGTCTCTCATCTCCATGCTTTGAGAGAACAGTAAACTTCATGAAGGGGCTACCTGCAGGAAGCACAGCTCTGAACTTTTCATCACCCAGATCTATGGCCTTAGGCATGGCCTGTGGTGTGTCTTAATACTATCCTTACCTTTGATTCATGATCACTTACCGGGCTTCTAACCGGCAGTGCTGGAATTCCCTTCAAAGCCACAGCCCCCTTCATCATATATTAAACGTGGTGGTGTCGATGGTGGTGGTGGTGGTGGTATGGGGGATTTAACCGCATTAACACTGTGCAGATGTTGAGGCAGTGTGCGGCAGCTGTTAAGCTGAGGGCCCCGGTGAGACGAGATTCACGCATCTCTTTATGGGAAAGACTGCTCCATTTGCCTCCCCTGTGATTGTTGATGGGTAATGATTTGCACGTTTTGATGCACGCTCGTACGCGCAGGATGGCCGCTGGGCCCACACTTTGAATCCGAGCACACGCAGACCCTGCATGCATGCCGTGCAAGAAGTGGATACTTAAAAAAAAAAAAAAAAGAAAGAAAAAAAAACCCCACAAGGGTAATTTTACCTTCCTTGTGGTTGCACAACCTTTTTTTCCCTTCTCGCTACCACAGAGAACAAGATGAACTTTACAGCATGGTGAAGTGTAGAACGTTAGCTTTAGCCAAATTCCTAGGAACGGTCATTCTAGCGTACTTTTGTATTTATTAGCACTGAGAACCAGCCCTGTCTTTCTCTCGGATTTCGCATAAAACTCAGCATGTATGTAATGAGGATAGAAGTGTAACGGCTTGTTCTCCCTTGGGATGTGAGCATGCTCGTTGGAACGAGAAATGTCTTAACCCTGAGTTATATTGTTTTGCTGTTGCCTTTTCCCTAGACTCGGCTGTTAACAGGCTGCCTGTGATTTATTTGTGTATTACTTTCTAATCAGGCCTGGTTTTGGCTGTAACCCCACACACCTGGCTAAAGCCACATCGCATAAACCCTGAGGAACGGGAGCAGTGCGAGAGCACCGATGCAGCTGTATTTATACGCCGAAATGCAGGCATTCGGCACGAATAATTGACCCGTGTTGTCTCCATCTCTCCACTCTCTCTCCAAGGTGGAACCCTACAACAGATGGTTTTTCATTAGAGCATAGAATCCCTTTCATTTTCTTCAGCTTTATCTTTTATGACACTTTAAACAATGAACATTGTCACCAAGCATTTTAAAAGAAACCCAGATGTATGTTAAGATTTAGATCCCTAATGAGCAAGCCAGATGTAACAGTGGCATGTAACATCTCTCTCTCTCTCTCTCTCTCTCTCTATCTCTCTATTTATCTATTTCTGACATGATATGAGGAAGAAACCCGGAGAGGAACCAGATGTAGAACGGACCCCATGCTCTTCTTTTTCTACTCTTCATACTCTTGTATGACTGCATGCTATAAAGCCAGACAGTTTTAAGTGCAGATTTACTTTAGATGTGTTCTACTCTATGATTTAAATAGGTATGATAGTGATAGTAGTCTGCATTATCCAGGTGAAACTATCTACTGAGGAAAGGGTGAGATTCGGCAAATCTTTCAGAAACCAAGAACCTATCTAATGAATCGCTGAGAAAGCCGTTTATCATGACGGCTTTCTTTTTGTTCAATGTGCTTAGGTCTACATCCATATATCTGCTACACATTGATATTTTTGGGGTTAATATTATTATTGTGTTTGGATCAATGTGGATCTCTAGTAAGTAAAGCTCCAGTACTCTGAGTTTCTAATGACATCGGCAAATGTTCTATAACTAAACCTGATATAGTGAAGAAAGTTAAGACCTGTCCAATATAAACAGGTGTTTATGGAGCCACGGTGTCCAAAGCATAAACGGTTCTACTTTTGCAGGGGTGTCCTGTATGATTATTAGTCCAAAAATATTAGTTTCATGATGTGAGAGTATGAATAAGTTATTAAAAAGTATATAAGTCAGTGGTGAAAATGAAAATAGTTTTACGTCATTTCGGTTCTCAAGTCTCTTCGTACATCATTGTTTATACACCGATCAGCCATAACATTAACATATTAACATTGACTAGTGTTTACTGGTATATAAATAATAAAAGTCCAAAGCCTCATTTATACCTGTGCCAGGCTGGCACCAGAACACCCAGTTCACCAGACTTCTTTGTCCAAGAAAAAAAAGCCCAAGGCTGCCAAACCAGGCCTCCAAATCCCCCAGATCCCAATTTGTTTGAGCACCCATGGGTTTGCACCGGACAAGCCTGATTCCTGGGGGACTTATCCCGCAACCCACCAACGTCCTGGTTCCAGTCCTCACAAGGGGAATCTACACAATACAGTGTATAATGTCTTGCATTTTAATGTTATGGCTGATGGGTGTATAGCAGAAATAAAAAGGACACAAAAAGGTCAAATGATTGTACTTTCCTTGAGAGAGTAGCTGTGAGGAAAAGCAGCACCCTGAGATTAAAAGTGCTTAACAAGAACAATTGTTTCGTTTAGTTCTCGTTAGTAACGGCATGTTCTTCTAATGTCAGTTTTAATGTCATGAAAATGTTAGGAGCGGCAGCAGAGGTAGCAGTGTATGGTTTTTAACAACCTGATTACACAGCCAGAGGGATTTCAGTGCAGTCGACGTCCCCTGCTCAAAGAAGCGGAGGCTGTTGTAGTGTGCTTTCGACTCGGAATGGAGTAAAGAATTTGGTTAAGTTAAAAAAAAAGACAGGAATGGTATAAAGATGAAGATAAATGGTACTGTAATCGACAGCATTTAAAAAATTTCAATCTGATAAAACATTCCATGTTTCTAAGGATGTTCTTAGAAAGCAGAAAGGTACGTATGTTTGAAGTCAACATTTTTATCAAATGCGTTTTTCTTAGGAGCTTTTACCTGATTGACTGTTGAAGGCAGCATTCGTGTATCCTTTAGATCCCCAAAAAAGGGTTACAGAGTCTGTTGACCTTATTATTATTATTATTGTTATTATTATTATTAATTGGAGAATGAATAATAATATAGCAATAAATTCAAGATTTTTATTTATGGCAATATATCAAAAATGTTTTACTCTGTTTTACCCAAACAGTACTTGATTCCTTCTCTCCTAATGCATTTCGGGACATAATTTGTTAAAATTTTCGATCCATCAGTTATCTGGGGAAGTGGTGATGTGTCCTGTCTTCAAGTTGTCTTCAAGACAAGTGAGTTGTGAGACGGCATCAAATCACCTGCCTTCTGTTTCAAAACACTTTATACTGTGGAAGTGGAGTAGCAAGGGAGATCTAAGAGCACTCATCCGTTTGCACACTAAATATCACGAGTCCTGTTTTGTTGGCGGTGATTGACTTCCTCATATCACCCACGCTAATATACAACCAAATTCAGCGTCATAATCTCTAACAAGCAGCATTTCCCGTTAAATGGATTGTAAACCGGGTTTATAGCTCGTGTTCACACAGTATCCACCCACTCGAACAGAGCTTTTATTCACGAAAGGAAGCCTAACATTTACTAAAACGCATCAAACCCCAGAGCCAGAAAACTTAAACGTCTGCAGCCGTAAGCATCACAACGTGTGGTTTGTGTGTCTGCGGTGTTCATACAGTACGCTTGTAAATACTGCTGTGTAGAGGAAATGGAGCAGGGCTATTAGCTGGTGACATAATTCAGTGACGTCGTGGAGCAGACAGTGACGCTGTCATTATCTCTAAATTGCTGGAAGGTGTGAGTCATCACGCAGGAAGAGCTCATTTCTCCATCAGGTTGTAGAAAAAAGGCGAATTACAATGTGAGGGAGAGTACAGTGACCGATGGCATGGTTTGGTTTACTGTGACAACATAGACAGTATAACCAGGCCAACCTTTTAAACCATTTTCTAGGACTAACAAAACGTGCCTGTCCTTTATCTGCAACGAGATGATCACGTGAAATAATGTATGGCGTATCCTGTAAATTAGGTGACGTTAAATTTCATTTAATTTGCAATGTTTTTTTCCCACCGCTCACATCTTCCCGGCCCTCTGGTATACCTCGCTCTGCAAATTTACATTTGACATTAAACGATGCTTTTAATAAATGAGTAGTTTCCCCCGCTTTCTACATGGAAATCCTAATGAGCGTTTACAATTACCCATAACAATCGTGGAGGCGTGGTGCCGCTATTAGGCCTGTTAATGCTAAGTGGTGAATTCCCTGCAGTTTTGGGTGCTGTAGCTGACTCCACTGTTGCTGAATCACTGCTACATGAATATTCAAACATCCCCGCTAATGAGAGCCTGGCTGGATGAAGGCTGCCGGCACTGACACGCTCAAAAAAAAGGGGGATATGAACCACACAGCTGGTGGCTATGCACACACCAGGATGTGATGTAAGGGTACCTTTAAAAAAAAAAATGGTTTACCAAAGTGATTTTTTTTTTTGTTGTTTTTTTCGTTTCATTTTTCAAAAAACTAACACTGTGAAATTCCATCTGTTTGCAATAGAATTGATTTAAGTAAAGAACACAAACACACTGGCAACAGAGCACAAAAGAACATCAGCTCAAACACTCAGCGTCGTCAGATCTCCATTACTAATTAACATTTTAATGGAAAATCTACAAGAGTCGCTTTTAGAACCGAAATAGTTTATAGATCGGGTTTTACACATTTATCTTTAAGCATTTGGCCTGATTTAACAATTCAGAAGCCAATAGACGTCAAAATATAATCAAATAATATGGTCTCACTATGCCAGGCAAATATTATAAAGAGTAGATAACACATACACCGATAAGCCATAACATTAAAACCCACAAAACATTAGTGTGTACTGTAGGTTCCCCTTGTGTTGCTCGCCGGCAAGACCTCTGGGGGTTGCGGGGTGGGGCCTTGTTTGTCTGACTTATGTCGGATTCACAACCTTGAACTCTTTGTCTTCTAAGCTCCATATGTGATGTGCTGTGATGCACTGGGTGTTCTTGAACTCTTCTATCATAATGAGCATTGACTTTTTTTAAGCAACTTATTATACAGTACATTCGATTTTCTATGGCTATCGGACCAGACGGGCTAGCCTACAGTCCCAACAGGCATACAGTACATGAGCCTCCGGTACCCAATGTCCTGTCACCAGTTTACTGGTATATAATAGGTAATTAACCTAGCAGTGGTTTTAGTGTTGTGACTGACGTACAGTATGTAGGGCAGTGGTGGCTTAAACAGTTAAGACTGCAGGATACTGGTTTTCTGATCGGAAGGCCACAGGTTCAAGCCCTAGCGCCGCACTGTTGCGCCCTTGAGCGAGGCTCTTAACCTCCGGATGTGTGATGTATCCTGGCTGACCCTGTACTCTGATCCCAGCTTCCTAACTGGGATGAGTAACAAAACATCATTTCACTCTACTGTACTCTATATGACAAATAATTGAATCCTAACCTAATCCTTATGTATTTACTGTACATAATATGCTTTGAGTTTTACCATTTGAGGGTTTTCTCCCCCCATCAGCTTACAGTAACTATGATGAGTGGAAAAGCATGTCCAACTTTAAAACCTTGAACCTTGAGCTGCATGGGCCACAACAGCAGAAGACCATGTTGGGTTTGACTCGTCTCAGTAATCCGACGGGCTACATCAGCACGGGCTCGTTGCCCATTGTAGCCTCAGATTACTGTTCCAAATGGAATTAAGATTAAAACTGTAACTTGTGTGACCCTTGGTGATGCCTCATTTCAGCCTATTTTCATCATGTCTTATACTCGTGTGGAACTTTGCATACAAATTCAGCGTCATGTACTTACCCTGTTTCTAGCATTAATTCTTGTGTTCTTGGTGGTGGAGGAGGGGGGGAAGCAAGGTCACATCCTGCCATGGAAAATAATCTTCCGCTCATTAATAAGCAAACGCCTGCCTATATAGTTTAAGTTTTATTATTAATGTTATTTAATAAATGTATTTGTGTATATGTGAACATCTTTTGGTGGCTTGTACAGGATATTCCTCCTTTTTGGCACCTTCTGACATCCCACTCTGCGTCTCTGTATTTCCCAGAGACGGATGTTGGGCTCCTTATACCTTTGAAAACCACAAGATAGATACTCTCTCTGTCAAGTAGCAATCCTTTTTTTTTTTCTTTTTTTTTTTTACACCAGGATCATTTAACGTTTTTCCCTCTCTCTGCCTGTCTTTTCTGTGGTTCTTATCTTCTGAGCTCAGGAAGTAGTTTGAATTAACAGGCTGGCTTTGAAGCCATCAGGCGAGGTTAGCCCCACAAGTATTTCCTGTTATGGCATCGCTCTTAATCCATGAAACCAGATTTCTCATCTGTAAAGTAGATAATGTGTCTGGAAAAGCAAAAACATTTACTCTGTGTTATCATGATTAAGCAGCTTAGCGGCGCTACAGAGCGCTGGGGAGTAGCAGCAGGAGACGTTCTCTCCATCGCGCTCTCTCTCTCTCTCTCTCTCTTTTTTTTTCTTCCCCCAGTAGAAAATATCACTGCTGGATTGATGCAGTGAGCCTCGCTCAAAAAACAATCAATTTCTGCCCTATAATAAATCGCCTGTTTGTTTCAATTCATGGCAGTCTGAAACGTGGGAGCTTTGTTTCCCATCAGCATGTCATGTTCGGTTAATGAGCCAACTGTGCAGCCGACATTATTGACTGATAAATAGCAGAGGAAATTGCATTTGATTCTGTTTCATATTTACATATCACAGCGCAGGAATTAATCAGCAGCGAACTCCAGCTCGACGCTACCGTTTAAAACCATATTAAATTTCACGGCAAATCAAGGATGTCACTGCTTACATTAATTGTTCCCTTGATCTCGGGGATAACCTTCACATAAAATTCTCGCCTCTATATATAAAACCGAGAGGAGCAATAACATGGTGTTAGATGCAAACGGAGTCTCACACATCATTCCGCGTGCTTGAGTGCGTATAAAATATATTTATGCAGTAATAAACACCATCACTCTTGGTAGTATCCAGTATTCTTACACCTACTGTTGCTCATACTCATACTGACTGCCAGGGTTCGGCACGCGAACAGCACCCGGTGTAAGCCTGCTCCCGAATAAGGCAAGGTTTGCAAATTTAGTTTATTATTTTATTAACCGTAATTTGCTGATGATTGACAGTTTCTCTAAATTCATCGGATCCTTTTCAGAGACCGACGCATTGTCGTGTCTCCCTTCTGACATAAACTGGACAGATGCTCACCATTTGTACATAAATGCCGCATCTTGCCCTCTCGAGCAGGAAGTGCTTGTCTGCATGTCCCATCCTTACCAATTTAGCCCTCTTCTCCCTCCTTCCTCCTCTCCCTCCCACCCTCTCCATCTCTCATGCGCGGTAAAAAGCATCCCCATCATAGGATTCAGGCTCTAATTAGTAACCCTTTGAGTTGAGGAGTGTGAAGCAGGCAGATGTACGACGATGGATGAATGAAAGGGAAGCGGATACATGTGCTTGTTCTCTGAGCTTTCGTTGCTAAATTGGCTCTGATGAATCCCATTTTGCAGCACAATTAGATTAGAGAAAGGAAGCTGAAATCAGCGTGGGGCTCTGAAATCAGTATGACGCGTCCTTGATGAAGCTTTTATTGAAACGAGTGTGACATAATGGAGACTGGTAAGGCCCTGATATCTGCCGAACCATATTCATCACCTATAGACCTTTAATCGGGGATGTTAAACCCTGCCATGAGATTAGGCCTCGCTACGGAGGATACGCACACTTTACCGTTCATAAATAAACCAGTGCAATTTGCGGAGAATTGTATACAGGTGGATGTGGCTCGCTCCGACTCGAGATGTGAACTGGCCCTGAGGGAAGCAGCCTTTTATACAATGGCTTCAGTCTGCTACACACTCCACTAAATGCTAACAAATTGGCCGAGGGACCGGTGTGGATTAAACAACTGCACCTACAACTCCCATTACACGGTAGACACATACATTCATGGAAGAGCTTGCGCTCAGTCCACGGTGGGCTGTTAGCTATTATAAGCGCCGCTCTGTACAATGCCGACTTCCAAGTGGATGAGGTATGGATTTAAAGCAAAGCCTTAGCCTGTACTTTAAAAATTAAAAATTAGCAATGAAGAGATACATCAGGCTATACATCAGGCTCCAGAATCGGTGAAGGTCTGACATTTCGGGTTTGTCTTTGAGATTTCGGTCCTTTTGATCCCATCTGCGTCTCTTACAAAACCAAGCATCATAAATGCCGTCCAAGCAAACTATCTGCTCTCAGAGCAAAAGAAAGATAGATGTGCTTTGTGTTTGCCCTGGAAAGGATGTTATGGATGGCATGCATGTTTATTATAGCTGACTGGCCTCCATGTATTTGAGCTTGGACCTGGAAAAACGTCCTCAGGAAACATGCTCTAGGTGTTAGAGCAGTTATTTGAAAGTTATTTGTTATTTTATCTCTATGAATCGGGGTGGTAGATATGGTTAAGGCATTGGACTACGGTTCGGTCCAAGATCCCAGGTTCAAATCCCACGACTGCCAAGATGTCCCTGTTGGGCCCTTGAGCAAGGCCCTTAACCCTCAACTGCTCACATGTATAATTAAATACAAATGTAAGTATCTCTGGATAAGGGCGTCTGCCAAAGCATAAATGTAAATTTGGCATTGTCATACACAATTATTTAATAAAAAAAAAAAATGCAGAAATCTGTAAAGATCATTTTATAGACCTGAATAGACCATTAGTTTTTAGAGTACAGCGGTAAAGTTAAATTACATGCACCTTTCAAGGTAAAAATGAAAAAATGTGTACACTTGAGGGTACCACCAAAACAGACAGTAAATGTAGAAGGTGATCCCTTTTTGAGATTATATGTTAGATAAAATTATAACCATGTGAAGCACTTGCATTAGGTGTTCGAGCCTTGAGCTTTGTTGCCTCTACAGTCCGTGTGTAATTCTCTTTTCTCGCTGTGCAGTGGCTGAACAAATACAATTTGCAAATCATCAGGCTAACACAGTTGTGTTGATCTAACTTATTTTCCTTCTGGTAATGCAATTCAATTTACAAAACAAAGATGCTGGTGCCTGAAAATGGAATATGTCACCAGCGTTAGTGATGCACTAAGCTCAGCGCACAGTGCTCTCATAACACTGTTGATATAAAGCATAAGGGGGGAGAAAACCCTCACATTACCTTTTTTTACAGCTTTTTCTAGCCTGTCAACTTTGTGTCATAATATTAGTATAATATTTAATGGAAAAAGGTGAATATGACTCTCTTCATTCCTCGGGGCATCTTTGTTTTGATCCACATGTCTAACACGGGCGATAACTCTCATGTCTATAACTCTAATACAGAGTTATTGTTACTTCAGTGGATCACAGGATCACCTGGATTAGTTTAAGAATATGTACATCTATAATGTGCTCTCAAATTACTCTGTAATTTGTGTGTGTGCGCGCGCACATGACATGAGGGTAGATTTTATTGTAAGCACTCCTGTCCTGCAGTATGAAGAAAGCCATGTCAGTTAAAGCCCCTCTTTGGACCTGTGTTGCCTTTAGAAAAATGGTGAGAAGTTCCTCTCTTCCTTCATGAAGTGATAAGGCCAGGTGCCTTGTAAGGATTACATTGGCTAAGCCCTTATCACCTCAGAAAACTCACTGCCTGCTTCAACGTGCCCTCCCTCCAAAATCAAGAGGAAATATTCCTCTTTTAAGTGCTCTTACTCCCATTGAAAGTTATTACTGGGCCAGAGGAGGACAGGTCTTTTTTTCTTTCTTCTTCTTCTTCTTCTTCTTCTTTTTTTACCCTCTTACCACTGGACGAGATTTTAATATTCAGAGTGGTGCGGATGGTCTCTTGAATGCTGTTACAAAGAAAAAAATAAAAATTAACATCCCTTATTCTACTTTCTTTTTCTCTACTCTTAAGTGAATAGAGCAGGTTAACAATAGCACAGAGTAAATAGGGTAAGTAGCCTGCTTCAAAAGGAATGGGTGGAGCTATTATGCTGTATAATAAGTGGGAGGAGCTAATCCTGCTATACAGTGAATGGGTGGAGCTAACCTGCTGTACAGTCATTAGGTGGAGCTAACCTGCTGTTTAGTGAACAGGTGGAGCTAACCTGCTTCAAAAGGAATGGGTGGAGCTATTATGCTGTATAATGAATGGGTGGAGCTAACCTGCTTGTATAGTGAATGAGTGGAGCTAATCCTGCTATACAGTGAATGGGTGGAGCTAACCTGCGGTTTAGTGAATGGGTGGAGCTAACCTGCGGTTTAGTGAATGGGTGGAGCTAACCTGCGGTTTAGTGAATGGGTGGAGCTAA
>JAOVVB010000041.1:19406277-19424719 GCA_028570985.1 Heterobranchus longifilis
TGGGTGGAGCTAACCTGCTGTATAGTGAATGGGTGGAGCTAACCTGCTGTATAGTGAATGGGTGGAGCTAACCTGCTGTATAGTGAATGGGTGGAGCTAACCTGCTATAAAATAAAGTGGAGTAAAGTAAATGGGTGGAGCTAACCTGCTGTAGAGTGAATATGTGGAGCTAGCCTGGTGTACAGTGAATGGGTGGAGCTAACCTGCCATAAAGTAAAGTGGAGTAAAGTGAATGGGTGGAGCTAACCTGCTGTATAGTGAATGGGTGGAGCTAAATTGGGATCACCTGATGGGCTGGGAATAAGTAGTGTGTTTTAATAATGTTTACAAACGGACTATATTAAGCTTTTTTATTTAAAAAATCTGATGAGCAATAATGTTTCTAGGATTGGGATCCACTGCAGTTGTATTTCTTCACCCTTTTTTTTGGACCATTTATTTTTCCTGCACTCTGAGAGGAACTCTTCTCTCTTCTACATGTCCATCACACAGCTATGTTGAAAAGAATTGGGCTTTTTGAAGTTTCAGTGAGCACTCTATTAGGGTAGAAAGCAATACTCTGCGCAGGCTGGAGTTTGTCCCTCATTAGGCTGTGCTTCCTGACAGTGTTTGCTGCTCTTCCACCATGATAATCAATCCTCTTTGTGGTGACCACTCCAAAGGTGCCCTCATTATCTGCCTCCATCCTATTGATTATGGTGATGAAGAATACATTGCTGTATTAGTCACGCCAAGCGTTCTGTCTCTGTTCTGTGTCGTAGTCGTACAGTATGTACAAGTATTAGCGGGGTAGAAACCTGTTCGAGCAGAACAGCTTTCAGATTGGGTTTATAATCACCGAACACCAACTTGGAGGGAAGTGAAGAAATTACGATCCTTTTATTTTTGAGTATTCGAGGTTTTTGAAATTGGGCCGGTTTCGAGCGTTTTGAGAAAGGTATAAAGATATCAAGTGTGAGACGTTTAGACGGAAAGCTGCCTTTTAACTGCCCACCCGTTAAACTTAAAATGAAGATGGAAGAATGAATAAATTGTTTCATTTAGTTTGTAATATTTTTTCAGGGATTAGGGAGCAGTGGCGAGAAGTTAAATTTCACAGCTCCAGAATTGGATTGACAGGAATAGATGAGGAAATCGACTGACACCCCACCCCCTTACTCCTTCTCTCGTGCTTTCTGAAAGGCTTCACTAAATTTAAGCTTTCTCTGGATTTTGTACGTTGCTCAGCACAGATTGCCTTAAGTGGCTTAGGGCAATTGCAGTCGCTTGGTTGAGACACACAGAGAAGGAGAGAGAGAGAGAGGGCAGGAAGGGAAGAGAGCATTTAGCCATGCAATTACAGTCAGAGTGGCTCCATGAATCCTCTCTCTCTGTCCCTCCCTCACGCTCATTTGCTCTCACTTTCTTTCTCAGTTGGAGGATACTCATCCATGCTGTTACACAGAGTTAGCATACAGCACGGCTGACTTTCACCCAGCTGTTCCACCAATCAGAATCTGAAGCGTGCTCACCTCTCCATGTGGCATCAAGACATGAAACCTTCCATATGCTCCTCTCATACTGGGTTTGCCAAATGTGAAACGTGTGTACGAATCTCCTGAAAAGCTGTTACACATATGTTGTCATTAAGACTTTTGAAAAGCGTCGGTTCCGTAGCCTTTTGACGGATAGATCCTTAAACGTACTTTCGTTCGGAGTCGTAATCAAATGAGCGGATTGAAAAAACGGATTGTCGTTGTTGTGTTCTCGACTCCGGTCTCGTGGGTGCTGTCCTCCAGAGATTCATGTCTGATGGCTCTAAGGGCAAACAGTCTCTCGCCTTGGCCACCACACTCTAATTACCATGGCCTTGGCAGATCAATCGCCGATCTATTTTTTATTTTTTTCCTCCTGCCCCTACAGCACGATTTTGTCACTATGGCTGTGTGTCTTTCCATTAGCTCGCTCAATCATGGGCTGCTGATGAGATAGGGCGCGGTGTGCCTTTCTTATTGGCCCGGGTCCAAGGCCTGGCTAATATAATCCTCTCCATCGATTACATTCTGTTGACTTTCAGGAGATTTTTGTTGGGGAGTAATTAGGATCCTCCCATCCCCCAGCTGTTCGCCGGGAGCCGAGCGCGTCGATCCGCTCAAGCCTTTTCCCGTCCTGTCGCTCGAGCTCGTTCCGTTATGCTGTCGTGTTCCGTACAGTGCCGAGCCTGACATTTTCCTGAACTCTGTTTGAGAATTCGCATCTTAAAATAGTGAGGAATAATGAGAGCGTTCTGTGCCGACGTCCGTGTCCTAATTTGCGAATCCTGATTGTGCTGTAACCTTATTACTATTCTGACAGGAGTCAGCAGTCAAACGCTTCGGCATTAGGAAACAAGTAAATTAGAAAGAACAGCCTACAGATTGGCCCTTGCGAAGCTGTTCCGGGTGATAACAGCTTAAATATCGTTCCGATGAATTTTAATTGAAAGCAGCGTTGATCATCATTGCCTGTTATCACAATATTACAAGAGCTTCATTACATTTCCAAAACACCCTAGGTGGGAGAACAGGCGAGGACATGTTGCATAATTACATGCGTCTGTGAGCTGGTGGCGTGTGTTTTGAAAGGATAATTGCCCGAACGCCCCGACGAAGCCGCCGCAGTGGGTGCGGTGCCGCAAAAGTTTTGCCACCCACTAAGAATGCGTAGGCCACCGTTTAATTCTCTCCCGTCTCTAATTTCTTACACGGCTTGTTTTAAAACCAGCCTTATTTACTCACTTGTCTGTCACACTCACCAAGCAGTTCAATCTGCAGTCCCTGCCCTGGCTCTGAAAGATGGCTCAAGCTCTGAGAGACTAGTGAAATCTTCCCATTGATCTCAATGAAGGAGCCGTGTACAGTTCGGGACAGTAAATAATCAGTGGTTCGAGGTGTTGTTTGAAATTCTGTCTGAGTTAGCAGAGTTTAAAAAAAAAACAAAAAAAAACAAAAAAACGCACGACTGCTTCTCTGTGCTTCCCTTTTTTTTTTTTCGCTTTGACTTGTTGTCCTGGGATAACCTCCATCACCAGCGTTCTTTGGTGTTTGGACGTAGCCTGGCTGCAGTCTGCTTTTGTTTTATAGTCATCTTGGAGCTAGCCAGACCTAACATTAGCCCTCCGCTAATGTTTACATAATGGAAGTCGTGTTGGCGCGAGGAGCAGAGTCGATCAAAACACACTTCACCCAGCTTTGCTTAACCATTTAAGGAGCTTGACCTAGATTTAGTAATGTCCGTTTAAGTAGTTTTCCCCAATATTAAGGAGTATGGAAAACATGATCTCTCTCTCTCTCTGTCTCTCTCCCTCTGTCTCTCTCCCTGTCTCTCTCCCTGTCTCTCTCCCTGTCTCTCTCCCTGTCTCTCTCTCTGTCTCTCTCCCTGTCTCTCTCCCTGTCTCTTTCTCTCTGTCTCTGACTTGTTAAACCTGATATTTTTTTGGTTCTTTGCATTCCGGCCAAAACTGGGTCATTCGCATTACCGTGCTTTCCTATGGAATGAGTTTAATTACAACGGACGCTTAGATCCCCGTGTAGAATATCCGTGTGTGTTTTTCGATTTGCATCTCTGGCTTCGCCTTTATGAATGACTGATGGCGTTATCGAACCCCCGTGCCCACACTAACTTCCATCATCAGGCGCTGACAGGAGTTGTGGTTGTTGATATTTACTTCAGGCTCTCTCTCCACAGGTGCAGTCAGATGATTATTTAAGCAGCCATGAATCATTAATGGCCCACTTTTGCATGCACTCTTATGTTTCGAAGGAGCGCCTTCCCAACGCTGGCTCTGCAGGATCTCGGAACGTGCTACGGCGCGGCTTCTGTTTCCCTGTTAAAACCTGACTGCGGATTCGAGTTTGACAGCCTCCACGCTGCACTAGATGTGTTTACGCATTTGTTTCCTGCAACGTTCGAATGGGGTTTGACAAGCTTGAAGAAAGCGTGTGTGTGTGTTTGTGTGTGTGTGTGTGTGTGTGTACAGGATTAATAAGCTTAATGCTCCTTTGGAAAGGCTGAGACTTATGTAGAATATGTATCCACTTAATTCCGGTGGGTCTGCTACCAGGGACTTGGCTGAAGCTTGTGCGGTATTTGGCATGGCCGCCGTTTTTGATCTCACCAGCACAGGATGTCAATCAAATAAAAGTATACTCTAATGGTACACTTCAGCGATTATTAATCACAGCGGCATCGATTTCACCGAAGTCGCTAATTACTCGCCGGTTATTATCAGGCCGTTATTCCCGTAGAGGTTTTTTTTTTTTTTTTGCCGCTCTGGAGTGACATCTCCGCCGCTATATAATCGTTCCTTTTACGCTGTGCTGTATTAACAGTTTACACACATCTGCCTCTGTTTTCTAATGTTGACTGCAACATTGTCCCGACGTGGCATCTGTTTCCAAACTGATGTGCTAAGCAGACTGTGCGACTCATTGAGGCGAGCCTTCAACAGCGTTTTCAATTTACCTCTCAAACTCCTCCCATGCTGTGGAGCAGGATGGATGCGCGTGCTGCCGCGTCAGGTGCCTCTTTGTCTTGTCCAATGCATCAAGCCTCTCTTCTTCTTTCCTTTTTTTTTTTCCCCCTCTTTTTTTTTTTTTTTTGGTCCCAACAGCAGGTGAAAATCTAATTATACCAGGATGACGAGAGGAGGTGAGCTGTTGCCATATTTTAGCAGCTCTTAATTGTGTGCTAAAGAATCTGTCTCGTGCGTTCGCTCCCATGCCGCGACACACGTCGAAAAAGCGTTGCTCTCGTCAAAAGTCAAAGAAAAACTCACCCTCTTTTGATTACGCTCGCGTCCCCTGCTAGGCTTAGTTATCACTTGTATATTATTCTTTGGCACGTTACGAGGCAGGAGGACATCCAGCGAAGAAAACACACAAACTGTTAAAGCTGAAAAACCCCCGTTTTTGTCTTCGGAGAGCCCGCATTTGTGCTGATTTATACTATATGTTCTATATGTATTGTTTTTTTTTTCTTTTTTTTTTTTTCAGCTTTAAACATTTTGTCCGGATGAAATCCTCACTCCTGATCCTCCACCACCTTGGCTTCCTTTGAGCTGATTTTTGGTAATTGAGCTCAACACGTTAGACAAGTCGGAGTTTAAGCCGCTGATCTCTCTGTCTGTACAGAAATGCAGCTCTTCTAATTACAGGAACCCCGGCAGACCCCCGTTAGAGCTGCGATGCCCATCACTGTTAACCTCATGATAGGGTTAATGCCTCAGGTTTGAGGCCCTCGTGCTCTCACCTTTTCCAGCAGCTAATGTGCTGCCGTGCCAGTGTAATTACGACCTGTCTTATGGTAGTGCAAATGAGCGCTGTGGGCCTGCCTCCCCCAAGCTGCAGAATAACACACTCCACCTGAAGTGCCAGAGCGGAGCCGAGTGGGTGAGGACGGATGGCTTTCCTTAATGGAACGCCGTGTATGTGTGTGTGTGTGTGTGTGTGTGTGTGAGAGAGCAGCTAATCGCGTCACGCACTGCAGCCCAGATACATGTCAGCTTAATGGAAGCACTGATTATTTATTTATGGACATTATCGCTAAATTGCTGATTACATATTTTTCTAGTGTCTAATTTCTTTACACAGTCATTTTTAAGCTTGAGGAGTATGTCAGCTCTTCAGAAAAATTGATTTTCTTTCCCCCCTCCCCTTCCCTTTATGGCTATTAGAGATGAATATAATAGTCTCCCTCTCTCTAGAGGAGAGTGCTTAAGTCATCCGGTAGAAGAGGCGTGTGTGCCGTAACCTGCGCGTGCCATCGTTCAGGATGGCCTGATTTCCTTTGAGGATTACACCGGATGACCCCGAGTGTAAACCCGACATCGGTTATCACAGTTAGCATCAGCACCTCTTCCGTCTATTGCTGTCATAGTCCTATCTCACCGAGCTGACATTCTCCTGTGAGATTTTCTGATATCTGGCAAACAGCTTCCAGGGGAAAAAGTTCGAGCAGCCTGCGCGCTCGTGATCCGAACGTTACAGTCCCGTGATAAACCGAATTCTTAATCATCTGCAGACATTCCATTTGGCTTTACATTCCGTCAGATAGATACTTGTGTGTGTGTGTGTGTGTGTGTGTGTGTGTGTGTGTGTGTGTTGTGTTTTTGTTTTGCTTGTTTTTTAAGCCCCATGGCTTGATTGTCAAATTTCAGGAATTTCACGAGCGACAGTGTGTTTTCAAGAACTTAAGCTTTCATGTCACAGACCCGGTGCTGTTAATCTGAGTGGCATTAGATAAGGCTCTGTAGAACATGTTTCTATAGACTGGTAAAGAGGAACCAGATGCCGCGTGGACTGCGAGGAGTCTGGCGCAGGGGCGAGCTCTGAACATCAAACAGATCCTCCGAGGCTCTGGCATGCCGAATCCTGCTGCTCTTCTCTATTAAAATGGATTTATCATCTGTTTTATTGGGCTAATTGACTCTCTCGAAATGAAACCAAATGGAAAATATGCTCATGGGGAGAAAAGTAGTCTTTATATTTGATAAAGATTTTTTTTTTAGTGCCCTTTTACTATTTAAGGAGTCTCCTAGCTATCATATCATAGCGTTACACAAGCCCATTTAACTGCCTGGTATCTCTCGATTATGGCGGGTGATTGACTCGGCCAGCAAGACTCCACTCTATACCGATGTGTTTCTGTTTGTCGATGACAATCATCCACTCCAATCCAGTGAGGAAGGGGACTTCCAGCAGTGCATTACTCTTTAAGGATGGCCGGTACAATAGTCAGGTGTCAGGTCAGTGCAATCAGCCAGGAGCACGGCGTGTATCGATCCCTCCAGCAGCACTCTAACCCAGATAAAGGCGGCTTATGACAGCCGGCGAGAGAGAAAGAGGGAGAGGGCAGCTCTTCACAGCTCAGCCCGGGTCAGAGCGCAGAGGAACGGACCAGCAAAAACCTGTCAGCACATGAGCAAAGAGTGTTTAACACAGGGGTGGAGAGCGTTTAACACGGGCCTTTGAAGAGCTGGAATAAACGGAAGCAGATGTCCGATGAATAGGACGGCTGTGTGTGTGCGAGCTAAAGTTTATTTATCTTAGGTGGATGGATTTATCGATGACTGACAGCGCACTGATTCGTTCTGTATACGTCATTTTCTCAAAATTATCTCAGGTGCTTTATCTTTTTTTTCCCCTCTTTTTTTTTTCCTCTTTCCCTCCCCTGAAATTAACGTCCAGAGCAACGTTTTGAAAGTCTGAGTCTGGCTGTGGCAGTTCCAAAGCAGTGCTGGTGCTCTGAACTTCCCGCATTGCTTCCTTCATGCTTCCTCCCCACGAGCCTGTGAAGTGCCAGAGAAGCAAGTTAAGTCGAGCGCACACAGGAAGAGGAGCGCGTGTCCATTAAAGCAGCCTCCTTCTGGCCAGCTCTCCAACTTCAAGCAGTGTAACATTAAAGTTACTATAATGCAGGGGGCCATTTTTCCCACCTGACGCTCGCACATCCAAGCCTAGGTGCGCTAATGATGGGAGAAGTACCGACACACACACACACACACATAAAGACAGACACACACCATTAGTTCAGCTCAGGCAGCCTTTAGAAGTCCCCTGCACCCCAGTGGGCCTCGTTCTGTCTAACCATCCTTATGTTTGTCTCTAGAGATCCATTTCTGCATGGTTCTGTGGCTGCCGCTTTTCGGCTTACAAAAAAAAAAAAAAAACAGAAAAGCTTCCTCATAGCAGGCAAGTAGTAAAGATTTGCATCAGGCTCTGGACTTTGTCTCTGCAAATAGCCTGCAGTTGAGGGCAAAAGTTTATTTTATTTTATTTTATTTAACCTTTATTTAACCAGGGTAGTCACGCAGAGATAAAATCGCTTTTACACGCCAGCACCATAGTTACCACAGACAACATTCCCAACACAGGACATAACAGATCCCACTCTAAAACAGCCCTGCAGGACGATTACACAGACCAGCTATTATACTGGAACAGTTCCCTTAGAAGTACAGTAGCTGCGAATCTGTTAATAAAATGACTTGCACAAATCTGTGTACTTTTGATTAAAAAAAAATGAATAAATGAAAAAGTGCATAAGTTTATGCATTCTTTGAACTTTGTTAGACAATCCCATGACCTTGTGCATGCTGCTCTTGATAATTTCCCCTTCATTTACTTTTTGATGGATGAGTTAGTCTTAAAAGAATCATTGGACGTGCCATATTCTGTCCATTTTTAATGATGGTGTTATTAGTGCTCTGGGAGATATTAAAAGTGTGGGATTTTTTTATTTTTTTAATAACTAAACGGTCAGGTGAGACTATAATTCCATACAGCTGAACTCTATTCAGCCCAATCTGTGACTTCTGATTGCAACTGGTGACGAGGCATCTGCTTGAATTTTTACAGGATAGGGGTGAATACTTATGAAATATTTACCAATATATATCACAAATATATTGATTTTGACATTTATATACTTTTAACATTAATAGAGCCGAACCTGCTCCACTTTCGTCACTTTAATGCCACCTTGACCAGCTTGACCACCTAAACCAAGGGATCATATATAGTACAATAAGTAAAAGCAGACAAGCTAATAGAATGAAGTCATAAGAATTTTGCACACTTTTGCAGAATTCATTTTCCTTAGGAAAGACAAAGCCCGTTAGATCTGTTTTTGACTTTTTTCTCGATTTCTAACATAAAACGACCTTTCAGGGCCAAATTGTAACTCGTAACAAAAAGTGGAAACGTTCTAGGTGTGCGATTACTCATGCTCCACACTGTATTTACACGAGGTGTTCAAGTCAAAAACCGGGATTGTGCAGAATAACAGAACACGGTTATGAGAATTAAAAACTACTTTTATTTCTCTACATAATCCCCTCCTACACTAATACACTTATGTCAATGTTTAAATAATGTTTGGATACCAACCAGGTAGAAAGTTTCTCAGTACACCAGAGCCATGATCATACTGCCTGCTTCATGTCTGAAACGTTGGCCTCCCAGGAACTCCTTTGCCCCAATCATGTGGAAATGGCTTGAAGTGAGGTCAGGACTGCAGAGTTCCTGTAATGTGTAAGCGGTGTTGGCCAATGATTGTGTGTACAGTTCCCATAGACATATCCGTCTCTTCCTCGACAAACTGTGCATCAGTTTTTAAGTGTCAGGCGTTCCACTCTGCAGTGGGCTCCACCGCGTTCATGATAGTCATTTATGGACGTATGGGTTTCTTTAAAACATTTGCACCATTACAAACATTTTACTGCGATTAAAAGTCTCATCCCTGTACTGTTCATCTTCATTCGAGAAAAGTCCCGGTTTGACCTGAACGCCACTTATACTTGAAATGGGGGCTTTTACTGATCAGCTTCAGTGTCATAATGTAAAACGTGTAAAAGGAAGCACTTTTGTGGCTGTCAGACAATGGCATCGTCATGCATGCTGTTGCACCTGACTGCATGTTTTCAATTTATAGTAAAATATGTTGAATGTCTTTTTTTTAATAACCTTTTATTAACGCTGAATAGTTGGCTGACATGTTTCCTTGCCCCGGCCGAGCTTTCCGGGCATGTACAGTACATCCTCGCGATCTCTTTGCCAAGGAGTATTTATAAGCCGTATTATTCTGTAGGTATCAGCGCTGATAAATTTCCTTGACAGCTTTGTGGAAATCTTCAGCAGCATGCTTTATATTGCAGATTTGCGAGGGAAAATGAGGACGTTTTTGTTATGACTAACACTATAGATATTTCACATAATGTTCGCCCACTTAACGCGTTCTGTTGTAGGCCCTGCAGCCAGACGGCGCTTTTTGATTCCTCTGGTGAAGGGCGTAAAAAGCTGACACAGTCACAGTAAACACATGAAGGTCACTTCTCTCCTCTTTCCACTCTCAGCCACAAAAGCCTCATCTGTTTTAATGGAGTGTTCTCAGAGCGCCTGTGTTAGCCTGTGTAAAAGCACTAGTCTCTCCATGATGTACCCTTTGCTTATTCTCTCACTCGGCCTATTGTGTTCCCTCTCGCTGCTTTTTTTTTCCTTTTCTTTTTTTTTTTTTTTTTAAATCCCCCCCCCCCCCTCCTTCTCTCTCCTATACAGTGCCTCTGAATTATTCTCAGTGCAAGATGAACTGTATCGAAGGTACAAGGCCAGTGTTTGGTTTCAGGTTTAAACGTGAAGGTGTTTCCTTACCTGCTTCGTATTCATTCTCACAATGGCCCGAGTAGACTCTCTTGTTTCTCAGTAAGAAGAGTCCAGACGAGACCTTTGTTTTCCACTTCATCAGATGCTAGCGTGCTTCCCCCCCTTTCTTCTTTCCCTCCTCCTAGAACAAGGGCTGGAGTGCAGCCATCTCTTTGCTCTCAGACGGCTCTCTTAAGGCCATGCTAAGCCACCGAGAGGGGAAATCGCTCCATGTGTTTGGACTAGCTCTCTTCTGCCTGAGTGCGGTTCTGATACAGTCAAGGTAATTCGGCGCGCTAAACAGTTTTCGTAGAGCTTCAATCCCGACAAAACAAACTGCTCTGTGTAAAAGTTAGTGATCTGTGCTGTGTCCTGTTGGCACAATCCCATCAAACACTGGACATTTTTTTCCCCCCAAGCGCACCTGTTTTGTTTGCTTACACGTAGTGCTCTGTTTCTCCTCTCACTTCTTTAACACCGGGCTCTGGCCTAGGCCGTGAGCGTGGCATGTAAGTGGTCTTCGGGGAGCATGCCGAAATGTTCCAGTTTTAAACTTGCCCAAGGTGCCCTCCGTTTTACTGGATTGTATCCGTGACCTCTGTGTGATCTCTGCTGCTTTAATTCCAGACTTCGTTTGTCATCATTCCTTCTTATCTCCTAAAACGTTAATCCCATTCGTGCCCATTATGTCAAAATAAACCCTGTTTACTGCTTTTCCGATGTAGACATTTTCCCCTCTATTGTTTTCTTGTACTTGGTGCGCTCGCTCTCTCTCTCTCTCTCTCTCTCTCTCTCGTTCACTTTCCTCCTTATCATTCCTCATGCAGATGGAGTGATAAGGAGGAAAATGAGCTCAGCACCTTACTCTTTTCACTTATTTCGCTATCCAGATGAAAAAAAAAAAAGCCCTCGTCGCTTTTAAAAATGATACCCGTGCAGCTCTGGAGTTTTGGTTGGTTTATAGAAGAACGACAAATCAGAGCTAATTATCCAAATAGTCATATACTCTGTGTCTTTTTCAATTAGACAGCCTAAAACTATTTATTTGTTTATTTTTATTATTAGTCCTTTTTTATGCAGGGTTTCTTCTTGACTGTGTCCCTGGAGTCGATGCTGAAGGTGGCGAAGCATGCATCTGAGAACAACAAGATCTTCAGTTTGAACCTGTCCGCTCCCTTCATCAGCGAGTTCTATAAGGATTCCCTAATGAAGGTCATGCCCTACGTGGACGTCCTGTTCGGCAACGAGACGGTGAGTCAGCAGTCATTTCCAACCCCAAGACACTCCTTGGCAAAACAAAGATGAATTTTGAAATAAGTCTGTTATGGGGGAAAAAACATTTGTATCCTGTTCGAAACTGTTGGTAAAATGTACATTAGATGCTTATTGGTTTTTATAGGCTTAAAACATCTCTAATGCTTTACTTTTATGAAAAACACCAAGATAAATGCATAAGGCCAAAACATGGCATTGGTTCTTAAAGTGTCTTACCTAGGTGTAGTGTCCGTAACCTTTTTGAATTCAAATGTTTTAGTAATCTTAATTATCACTCAGATGAAATTTGGCCAGTTTAGATTTCACATGAAAGACAGAAACTTGAAAAAGTGTATTATTCTAAAATGGAAAATTGTTTAAGATCTTGCAACATGAACATTTGACATGGTTACGGACACTACAGATTTTTTGGGGGGAGGATTCCTAATTTTGCATGGAATGCTTTAATTTAAGCAACAATTTTTACAGGTCATATGTTTTTAGAATCTTACACCAATTTTAGTATCAATACTCATGAAGACATATGATATATAATATATAATATATATATAGCATGATTGGTTGCTTCCATGTTGCATAAACTGCAGAAGTAGCTTCTTTGTTGTGCACATTTTCGGTATCATATGTATAATGTATACAAAATATAAAATTCCACCAACGCTGTGTTTTGGCCGATATGCTGTTTGGCGAAGCCGCTCTCACAGGAAGGCCTGCGTCTCCGTTTAAATCTTCATCGTCTCGGTGGTTTATTTAACATTGCACAATGTCGTCTTTCTGATGTGAGTGTTTAGAGTTGCCAGGTTTTAAATGATACCTTGACAAGACCTCACCTTTTAATAAAAATACATGAACAAACCTTTAAGATAAGCTTCTTTACATACTAAACAGAAAGTTTGACCTTTGTTGTAATAGAGAACAAGACATCGTGTTGACCCGAGTCTGTTTAATCGTAGTCTCGTATTGTAATCTTACCTAGTGGGAAAACACTTGAGCTGCTGATTGTGTGCATGTCATAGCGTTAAACGGTAAAGAGGAACATGTGTGACTTCACGTTTCCCAGTAAGTGTGCGCTGATTAGAAGGGGAGTTTGTGTATACAGTTTAGCTCGGCCTGTGATTTTCCGTCTTGGTCACATAATCCCTGTGAAGGTGCCATCTTGGGGCTAGACATTCCACGATTCATCTTCTTGTATTTCATGATCTGTGAGTTCCTCTGTCTTCTGGGAGTCATCATGGTTCCGCAGCCGCAAGTGTGTGTGTCTGCGTGCGTTATGTGCCTGCCTGCGCGTGTGTGTGTGTGTGTGTGTGTGTGTCATAGCACACTGTGACAGACAGGCAGAGTGGTAAATTGTGTTTGCGTCTGTACGACTGCTGTGCGTCAGGCCTGACAGGCTGAAACACCGTGGCTCGCTCTGGATCTCCTCTCAGCAGCACCACGGTTCCTCGCTCGCTTGTCTGACACGCTAACGGCTGATTAGATATTAAACACCAGTATTCCTCCCAATCACCCAGCTCCCATTCGGGCTTCTCGTGGCAGGAACAGCTGTGGTAATCCATTTAAAACCAACATGGCCGCTGCCTCCCTTTTAGCTAAACTAATGAGATAATTAGTCGGCTACACGTACGGATCGGCGTAGCCCGTTAGAGCCTTCGTTTTCCGTGGTATTAACGCATTACTCTTGCAGGGTTTTTTGGCAGCTGGATCTTGTCTGCATCTGAGAGATGGGCCTTTATCTGCGCTGGCGGTGTGGGCACAATGAGCTCCTCGCCTCCTTAACTGGCATGCGTGAAGTGTGTAATGTCCAGGGAGCAGCTCTGGCCTAATTGAGTCCTTCCCTGCTCCACGACATAAACCAGAGAAAGTGAAACGTTTCAGGAAATGTAATGGCCTCCAGTTAGGTTAATTAAGCAAGCGAACACAGAGTGGCCTGAGCCGAAACCAGATGGCGCTCACAAATAACACCATACACATGCTTACCATCGCGGGCGCGCTCGCGCGCGCACACACATGCACACAGACGCACACAATCGCAAAACAATTTGCCCTCCATTTGCCAGCACACATGATAAAATTCAACAGTGTGAATTGTCATTACAGATGAATTTGTGCAGTCGAGGGCTCAGACAATGTAGAAAAATGTCACGATTAATTGGAACAGAATGAATAACCCTGACTGATGTAGTGTAAAGCAGTGATTAACTCCAGCGCAGAGCTCGGATTGTTTTAAATAACAGGGGAGTTAAAGCTATGATTGCTGGGAGGTTGCGAAATGATTGAAATCGCTCCGTTGCTTCTTATGAGACAGCGTGCAAGATAGAGACAGAAAGATGAGGACAGAGAGAGAGAGCCTGAGAGCGCTTGCTCATTGTGCAGATCTGCCCAAAGGCCTTTTCCCAAAGACCTCCGCTGCCCCGTCCAGCCCTGACATGAATAATATTATTGAGCTCCCCAATGGTCCAGACCAAAGGGGAAATTGGACGGCTGCTTTTTCGACATTTGCCACGACAAAGGCTTGGCGACGTGCAGATAAACTTGCGGGACTCTGTTACGCAATCTGTGCGTGTACGTGTCGATGTTGCCCGTGTTATTTATATTAGTTACAATCGAGTTACTGATTGCGAACTCAATCTCGTGCAAACAACTTTGGCGCTTGCATCTTGCGTGCGTGAGTATTTATGCGCGCGCACCCGTGTGGTTGCAGCGCCGACGTAGCTCATGCTTCAGTGGGCGGGTGTCTTCCCTTCCTGTTTGCATCTGCATGACAGGCAGGTCGTGAAAGAAGCCTGAGGCAGTGAGAGATTCGCATGACACTAGGCCTGCATCCCACAACCGATTTCGCCCGAGACGCACGCACGCACACACACACATACACATACACACACACATGCTTGAAAACAGATGTCAAGTGCCACAGAGCTCACTGACATTCAAACAGGTTTTGAGCCTCCACAAGCTCCACAAGACTCTCCTGCAAACTTTTAAAGCATTTCATTCTATTTTGCAAGAGAGATGAATATTGTGGACCGCTGAGACAGAGAGGGAGGGAGAGAGAGAGAGAGAGAGAGAGAGAGAGGAATGGATGGAAGGAGGGAGGGAGGGAAGGAAGTTGAGAGTGAAGGGGGTTAGGTAATTAAAAAAAACGCAATAGAGAAGATGCTGTCAAGGGAACTTGAGTGCAGGCTGTACACTCAAGTAGTCTCCCATGGCATCACCCACAGCACTCAATTAAAGCCTGACTATCTGCATACGCCTCCTGTGGAACGGCCGCCAAGGCGACATTGTGAGAGACACAATTAGACTTGTTAGAGAGAGGGATTTACTTTCCTGACTGCATGCACTGGTTGTCAGCGCCGTTCCTGAATTGGGCTGGTTCTCGGAAAAAAAAAAAAAACAAGCTCAGATTTGTTTGTTAATGCAGCACTTTTGTCATTTTGACTGAAGGCACGGATATACTCTCCGGAACACGAGATCTCGAGCAAAATAATCCACAAATAAAATTTTAACAAACACTCACAAATTTTTGCACAAATTGCTTGTTTTTGTTTTTGTTTTCTTGACCTGCATGGTGTTCATATATTGAAGGTTGCCATGCCCTGATAATCATTTGGGAGTTACACCATTACTGCATGTTTGTGTAGGTTACATAAGGCTGGTATTACAGCTTGAGGTTTTAGTTTTTTCCTCCTTGGTATTGACAGAAATATATATATAGCTTGGAAACCTTTGATGGAAGTAAATGTATTGAAGCGAGCAGATGCTTCTAATAAGTTCTCTCTCGATATTGTTTGAAAAGATGTCGTAAATATCAAATCACACTTATCTTATCTGACTGATGTACGCCCGGGATGTGCGCAGTGTAAAGTGAAACAAGGTTGCTGAGACCCTGTACCGGTATCAAATTGACAGATTTCCCCTATTCTCATACTATGAGCAGATGTTTTTGACTGCCGCGCCCAGGTCTTGCATGTAAACACAGAGAACACAACCGGTTTTAAGGTATGTCAGCATCATTCCTGCGATACTCGCAAAAAAAAAAGAAAAAAATCGGTTTCAGAGCACGGAACTGTTTATTATGACTGGATGAATATCATGTTAGTAGCAATAATCCACAGTTATTAAAAGGTCAGGCACCGGATCAATCAGACCGTCCATAGCAGAGACATATAAATGATTTTAGCGGTCTGGTAGAACTATAGGAGAATCCAGAAGGTGAATCCTTTCGAGTCTGGATCTTCCGAAGGTTTTCTTCCTGATAAGTTTCCCTGTCACTATAATCTCTGGTTTGCTTGTGACGCAGTGGTGGTCAAAAGTATTGGAACGGCAGTAAAATTCAATGTTTTGATTACATTCAAAGATTTTGAAAGATACGATATCGTTTGTTATTTTGCGCAATGAAATTCCAAGGTGAAAATTCCTTTATCCTTCAAAACCTGCTGGATCAGGCGCAGAGACAAAAAGGCATCTTCCAATGCTCTGGTGTGACTCGTTCGGTCCATGCCTGCTTGATTGCTTCCTGAAGACCATGTACAGAAATTTGCCAAAGAAGTTCGCAATTCACTTGAGAATTTCTTTTGTTTTGTTTTTTTATATATTTTTGTGCAGACGTGGACACCACGGCTTCAGAAAGTAGAAGTCCTGCCACATATTTGTTCCATGCAATAACTAAAGCAGCTGATTCTAATTAGCACAGCTCTTCAGCCAGATAGCCTCAAACTAATTAGTGACATCAACTGTTTTGTGACAACTATAATACATGGCATATGTTGTCTTAATACTTTTGGTCACTGTAGATTAACATCTTGGTGCGGGTTTCTGTAAAGCTGTTCTGGGACAGTATCGGTCATTAAAAGCACTATAAAAGTCAAATGAAATGTTAAGATGCTTTCAATATGATGTTGCATTTGACTAGATCTCGTAATCCATCATTTGAGACGTCTGAAAAGATTTAACTGTAGATCAATACACATAGACACATTAGCTAGTTAAATCCATAACACTGATGACACAATTAACTGTTTTTGATGGAGGAAACGTCAGCTGGCTAGCTTGTGGCTAACAAACACACACACACATTTTCTTTGGAGGCATTGTGTTTTTGTTTTTTTTCCTCATGAATTCCACTAGCAAGTTTAGTCAGATTAAGCAATAATCATGCGAGAGCGAGTGCTTTTTCTGCTGGTGATGCGGTCGTCCAACCGAAAGTATCACAGCCGCGCTGATATCTAGTGCGACAGCTAGAGGGGGGTAAAATAAGGAGGTGTTGGACAGCCCTGTAAATCTGTTTCTCTTACATTTCCACTTATTGCGTTGTAGAATATCTCTTGATTAGGGGTTAGAGAGGGATTTGGGAATCAGCCATGTCTCAGAAGCTAGTTATCTTTGTAGCTTGCCTTAGGTGTAAATAAAACAACACTGAGGCAAATTCGGAATGACTAAGAAGCAATTATTAAGTAGAAAAATGTGCTGATTTAGATGACATAACATTATCAGATGTGTTTTCTTGTCGAAAGTGCTCCAACAAATGGTTTTGAATGTGGGTTTTGTCATGTAGCTGCTCTCTCCTCAGTATGGTGGACCGTACTGATCTACTTTCACTGTCATGCGACCGAGCTTTAGTGTAATTAATGGTTATGTTTACATTTAGGCATTTAGCAGACACCCTTATCCAGACCGACTTACATTCTTATCTCATTATACATCTGAGCAGTTGAGGGTAAAGGGCCTTGCTCAAGGGCCCTACAGGAACATCTTGGCGGTCGTGGGATTTGAACCTGGGACTTTCTAAACCGTAAGCCAATGCCTTAACCACTGAGCTACCCCTGACTCTGGTTATTAGCACACTTGTAGTGAAGAAGAATAACATACAGTACAGATGATTTCGAAGTGACCTGAGGGCGTTATCTAAATTATAATCATAATCAGATCAAATCTTAAAGCGTACAGTTAGTTAATAGTTAAAAAAAAAAAAGACAATCTTGGTGATTGCAGTATTTTAACTAACAGTTGTCTTTGATTTCAATTGTCATGAAAGATGTGAAATACCGAATAACAAAATGCAATGATAATAAAACAGCCTGCGATGCCCAGTATAATGGTGTTTATATTATGCACTAGGGAGCTGTAATAATATAAAATGTAATGCATAAAATAAGAAGTTTATACCAAAGAAAATGTCAAGACCACACACTGTTCATGTAGCAACATGAACGCCTCTAGATTGCCATTTCAGACAACGCTTGATAGATTTGAGATTTGTGGTTTGTCAGAGCGCAGTTCTTAGACCTCGGAGGAATAGTCGTTGGTTTTACGAGTTGCTGTGGCGTTCCAGTCGGGTTTGTGCTGGGAAAGTTCACCTAAAAACTATAATCTGAGTGCTCAGGAGCTTTTGCCCAGAATATCCTTCAGCACAAGCCACAGAAGCCATTTTCCACCGAGGGAGGTGGACACAGAGGTCCGGGGCCCTGAGACACACACACACGTCCTCACACACACAAACACGCTCGCTCACACACACACGCCGCCTTCGGCCTGCGTGTGCGGCAGCACAGTTATGATGGATGGAAGAGAAGACCCGGCACTGAGGGCAGATCGATAGCTGCCACCGTGGCCGGTGTATTTCTTTCACAGCATCTGAGTGCAGGATGTCAGCTTGTTGTTGCCAGTATGATTTCGAGGAGTTTAACAGCAGCATGCTCTGCTGCACTATATATCTGCCAGCTTGACTTTTGGCAGCTCTCATAGGGGGGGATCGTACACTCGGGCTACATCCCTGATGGAACTGTAAAATGATCACATATTGAGATTATTGATGTTTTGATTTGATGTCTATGAGACTGGATGTGTTTGCATGTTATTTACATTAACGTTTTCATAGTTAGTGTAATTATCAGCTCTATTTCTATAAAGTGCAATATTGTACTTACACACACACGCAGAGTCATGCACACTTGAACAAACACGCAGTCACATGTCCATGCTGTCACCCGTATCTCGTGTCATGGAACAAGGGG
>JAOVVB010000041.1:19444162-19480630 GCA_028570985.1 Heterobranchus longifilis
GTGTGTATGTGTGTGTATGTGTGTGTATGTGTGTGTATGTGTGTGTATGTGTGTGTATGTGTGTGTATGTGTGTGTACGTGTGTGTGTGTGTGAGAGAGAAAGAGAGAGAGGAGCATAAAAGCCACCAGCTCTCAAGCCCCCCTCCAGCTTCTCTCAGCCCCCCCCAGCTCCTTCTGTCCAGTGCCAGCTGGGAGGTGTGAGGATTAGGAAATGCAGATGATCTCACCCAGTTCCCTAAATGTCTCTCACACACACAAACACTTCTACACATTCATACACACACTCATACCTTTTTAAAGGTCCGCTTATTCTCCTCATCGTCTCATTTGCTTCTATAAGAAAAGTTTGTTCATTTATTACATCGGTTTGTTTAGTTAGTTAGTTAGATAGTTAGTTGCACTTAAACATGGATTATTATTCTGACCTGAAATATAGATTAAGTGGAAAATGTTTGAAGGGCGCTTACCACATTTCAAACCCACATCATAACTCCTTAACTACCCGTCTAACCATTCCATTATTCTAAATAATAACTTTAACATAAGTAATACTACAATATTTACAAAATAATTAGTGAAGCCGGTGCTGCTGAAATTAATGTTGTATATTCATTCCTACTTTTTTTTCCCACCAAGTTGCTTACTGATGTGTTTTGATGGTCCTTTGCTGTACTCTGAAATGAATGCTTTTTTTCCCCAGACAGAGGATATTAAGGAGATTGCCAAAAAGGCCCAAAGCTTACCCAAGGAAAACAAGAAAAGGCAGAGAGTTGTGGTCTTTACCCAGGGCAAAGAGGGCACTGTAATGGCCAAAGGTATGTACAGTTAACCTTCATGGACTCGGGTATTGACCCATGACTAAACACATATTTAAGAATCCTTGGATGGATAAAAACCACTTGAATTGAGCTCTCACAGTGGGGCGGGATGTTGCGCGGGGGACAGGCAGCGTATGTTTTTTTCGCCTATTTACTCATTTACAGTAGTCATGATGTTGATAGATTTCCTCTGTAAACATTTGTGAATAGCCCCAAACAAGGTCATCTTCAGAACAGTGCAGCGCTCTCTCTGGCGGCCTTCACTGGTGCGCTGTGTGAAATGAATTCACCCTTGGCAATGACCTCCTATCTCTCAGATGCAGAATTTCGAATCTGGAGGGTTGAAGCAGTCTGGGACATTGCTATGGTAACTGAACGGTTGGGGGGGTGGGGGGGGACTTGGTTTCAGCCGAGTTGATAAGTTTAACTGAATAGTAGAGAAAGCATCACAGTTGTAGCTGATTAAGCCAGCGGGGTTTATGGTTCAAAGCAAGGCACTGGGTTTGGTGCAAGGGGGCGGGGTGAACACTTTCCGCGCTTATCCTTCTGCACCTGGCACACCGACTGCTCTTTCTCACCGGCCCTGATTTATACGAATCCTATTTGTTCAGGACGATTTCATTATATTGGCCTTTTGTCATTTAATTCATTGCGCGCCTGAGCTGTCTTGGCAGCGGGATCGGGTGTTGTAAAGATTCCAGTGGGATATATGTGGTAAATGTATGTTGTATTAAAAATAAAGGTAGTTATATGATCTTACTGCAGTGTGTAATGAAGAAAAGCTGTTTGACATCACCTGTTTGATCAACAGCTTTTAACAGAACCTTTCTTTCTCTGTCCACTGGAGTAAAATCTGTTACTGATGGCTTCAGTTTTGACCATTCTGTACCACACCTGTACACATCTGGATGTTGCTGATTAATGATGAAACACCACTGGAGATGGCAGGTGTACCAGAGAGCTCAGATCTTGTGCTGTATCCATTCTGGCTGCGGTCGATCCTCGGGTCTATTCTCCTTCCAAATTTCAACCTTACAGAAATCTAAGTGGTGTCGAAACACAGCTGACAACACAGCACTTGCCTTCTACCCCTTCCACAACATGCTACCAGAGTAAAGCTGCAAAGCCGTCTGTATCGGTTCCACCACGCTGCCTTTATCACACTAGCGCTAATAGCATTAGTCCCTCTGGGCTGATAAGGGTGCTCAAGCAATTGCTACTCCTGTAAAGTCTCATCAGAGGAAAGTGCTACAAGACAATCCTCTGCTTTTTTTCCCTTTTCTTTTCCTGCCAGTTCTCCCTTCTGTTCTGGAAAAAGACTCCAGCTAAGTTTGAGCTTTAGAGCAAAGACCCTCCTGGAGGCGGTTTTCACACAACTGATGAATGGCTGCCTGGGCTAGCCTCTCCCAGCCCTTTCATATGAAGCTGTGGGGTTAGTGGCAGCCCCTGGTGAACCCGATATGAAACGTGTGATGAATGTTAGGAGCACGGCGAGTGCATGTACGAGGGTGTTGCTCATAAAAAAAATGGCAAACTTGATAAATGTCAGCCGAGGTGTGGGCCCAGAATAAGTGGGTTCAAATAGCCGGGGCGACAGAAAGAGCAGGATATTGTTATTGCTCCCCGAAGCCCCCCCACCAATAAACATCAATATAAAAGAGAATTAAAGATTTGCTCAGCCTCCCAGAGGCTGCACTCGGATGCCGTCTGATCCCCGCATTTCATTTGCAATTTGCGCTCAGCGTGGGGATGTGATCATTTTGCGCCCTCTGAATGTCACGATGAAGTTGTTCTAATGATGATGAAGAACGCTGGAGATGATGAGCCCCTGGAGGTGACGCTTGAAAAGAGATCCAGACTTATGTATGGAATAACGCACAACGGACCGTGCTGTTAGAGGAAAACTATTCCTCATAGAACCACAGCCATTTTCTATTTATCAAAATCTTACATTACTAAGGAAAGCCAAGTATCTTTTGTCAGTTTTCTTTGTTAAACAACAAAAAAAGATTTAATAACTATTTATTTATTTATTACTAGCTTGGAGCATTTCGGGTACAATTCCCATCACTGATAATGTATTAAAGCTAGCACGTTTTTCCACCAGGTGAACCTGGGTTAGTTGGTCACATTGGATCACTGGATCCACGTACAGCACCAGTCAAAAGTTTGAGCACAAATTTGGATTTAATTTTCTACACAACATTGCTGGAGATTTCAAAACTATACGGAATTAGGTTATTACGCTACAACAGACAGTGGTTATTTTAAGATGGTCAGGTCAGCTGTTCTGAAGTCTGAAAAGATCAGTTTTGTCAAGTGCATTTGCAAAACCCATCAATCACCATGATAACTGGCTCTCATGAAGACCTTCTCAGGAAAGCAGGACCAAAACTTTCCTCTGCTGCAGAGGAGAAGTTCATTTAGAGTCACCAGCCTCAAAAGTCACCAATTAGCACCTTAGATTATCAGGAAAGACCATGGAATTAGAAGGTGTGACCAAACTTTTGACTGGTAGTGTATATGTGACGTGGCACAGGTTTTATCCTGGATGCCCCTCCTGACACAACCCTCCCCAGTTTATCCAGCATTGGGCTGCCACTGACTTGTGCAACCCCTCAGTGGCTATGGTGGTAAAAACACTGCATGCTTTCCAATAAAGTAGCAAGAAACCTAAACTTTGCATATTATTGTAAACATATAGATTACATTACAGTTGGAGCTGCTGTCAGAATCCTGCTGCTTATAGCAGCTTAATCCATGTTTCCTGATCAGAAATTCAGCAGAGCTATCGCTTTTTATTTCTCTACCACATTCTCTTCTGGCATAAATGTGCCCGGTTCATGCACTTCCATGCTAGTCGCCGTAATAAAAGCTGCCAGGGCCGAGCCCTTAATGAAGCACCACAGCGACATTGTTGAACATGGCCTTGCCCTGCTGACGCACCTATTACAGGCTCAAATTAACACAGCCGAGCCCACAGTCTTTGATCTAATGGCGGCCGAGTGTGCAAGGTCATCCAGCGGCTGCTGCAGTGATAAAGGGCTTAGCTGTGTCATGGTGCAAGAGGGAGCTTGTGGTATATTACAGTAGTATTTTTCTTCCCCTTTCATGAGCAAACAAGCATCAGAGGCAGCCCACACATTAATCAGGTAGTGGGAAGCTAACTGGCTGAGGCAGAGGGTTGAACCCGGTTTGATAAAGTACCAGCTCGCTGGAGGTTAAACATCAAGTACGTCCAGGCTTCTCCAGGACGCCATGGTTTTTGACACAGATTCATCAATAATCCGGGATTAATCAATAATTGTGTATCGTCTTGGGTATTTGTGACAGCAGCCACTCGCAGACCAACAATGTTATATCCACGCCAGTGAACCTGACAGCTTGATATGAGGCCTATAAAAGAGAATATGAAGTCATGGTAGTTTCCACTGTGGGTGTATGTTTACACAACAGCACTGTTAAATTCTTACTTTCGTTTGGGTCGAAGGCATTTTCGGTATAGCTGCAAAAATGATCTTCATGCAGTTGTTGATGCTTTTTTGGCTGATTTTGGAAGTTTCTGCAACTTTCAGTTTTTCTTCAGCCGTCATAATGGAGGACTTTATGATTTCCCTGAAACTTGACAATCTGTCTTGTTAACTTCAAGAATGAAAGAAGAGAGAGAACAACTGTTTATACAGTGCTGTGTAGAAGTCTTGAGCCATCCTTTAAATTAATTATTCATCAATTAAATTCAATTATGTTGATTAAAGTAATGGAAATTTGGCTTTTAGTGGCTGCAAAATGCCTAAAGATACAATAGAAAAAATATTGGTTGTTTATGCAACAACCTCAGCAGCAGCCTCATTTCCCCTCTCGTCTGTTCCAACCACTCAGCATCCAGGATGACCAGTATACTAATCACCAGCCTGTTTCTCACTGGTTCATACCTTAAGTTAGATGTTTTTAATCCTCAAAATCTGAAGAAAAAGGGGACAGGTGGCTCAAGACTATTTCACAGTACTGTAGCTGATATAATTGAATAGATGGAACAGGAACTAACACGCCCCGCTGGCATTCCACAGCATTTAAAGTAAATAAGAAGGTGCACATCATATTAAATGAGAAAAGCGTGTAATTGCTTTGTAATACAAGGAGTAAAACATTAAATCAGATTCTATGTTGCATCGCACTGGGTCAAATCCCACAACTGTTGTTGATTATTTTCCTTTAACAGCACACCCAATCGTGTTTAATTCATTTCATTTTTTTATAAATTTTTTACTTAAAACATGCCTGAGCATATAAATCTTATTTGCCTTCCTTTATTGATTCTGAGCTGCATTCAAAGAGTTGCTCACCTTGGAATTGGACTTGCTCTTAGGGAATCTGTCTAATACTCAGTTGTTTGCTGTGATTTACCTGCTCCTAATGAAGTCCCCAGAGAAGCCTTTTGGTTTTATCCTCTGTTTTTCTCCCTCTGTAAGCCTTCAGCAAAGGTCATTTTGCACTCATAAACACACGCTCGACTGAGCCAGAGCGGGGAATTTTTAAAGCGGCGAGTGAGGTCTGGGTTTCATATGCCTACAGCGTGGGAGAGAGGTTAAGAAACAAGATGTAATAAACATCATGAATGGCTTGCTTTTGAATAAGCCATTTTTATTGATAAAACGTCGACTTTGGTTGCCTGAAAATAATGTTTGATTTATTAAGTGTTCATTTGCTGTGATTTTGACTGGCCGGTTCCTGCGCTCTTGCCTCTGAATGAATCATTAACCTCGCCAGCATACAGTTCATACTGTGTGCGATTCTTCAGGTTACTTGTTATGTGTGAAAGGATGGACACGGGGGCTATCACTCCCCACTATTGATCATGACATCACCTCTGGCTTCAAACTGATTAGCATGGCCAGAAAGTGAGAGGAAGTAATCAATGTCTCGCTTTGAAAAGGGCAAAGCGGCCTCTTAAAGCTCCGTCCAGCCCACACCTCAGATTGTTTGTGCCAGTTATTTCCTGTCTCTCTCTGTGTGTTGCGGCTGTTTATTAGCTGGTAAATGTGTTGGTCACGCTCATCGTTTTCTCACCCCCCGTTCGGAGCTCGTGAACAGCAAGTGGACTCTGGCTTCCTCAGGTTTGTTGTGGTACTACTCCTGCGAGTGTTTGCTAATGGAGAAATAGGTGAGGTTTTCATTTCAGCAGAGCACAGGACTCAGACCTGTATTATTTTTTTACCAATTGAACGTTTTTACCTGCCTCTCTGTGGTACTGATTTATTCATGTCTCTTTAAGTAAGTCTTTAAGTCTGACGTGTTGTTAAGATATCGACATATAATTGTCACGTGACCTTGGGTGTGGATTTGCCTTGCTGTATTATAAGCCTTATCACATGATCTTTATTGCATTAAATTGCTGTATCTCAACAATGTTGTAAATATTATGATTGCTATTCAGGTTCTATAAATAGCCATAAACAGAACTTCTCATGCATGTTGTCATTGCTATCTTTTTTCTTCTTTTTTTTATGTTGAGGCGGTCCCGCACATTTATAGAGCGGATTCCTGGGAGGCATTATGGATGAAGGGTGTTGGGTTCATCCTGACCCAAATAGGTCCCCACCAAACATGAACACAGACGCATGCCCCTGTTATCAAGAAACAGCTGTAAGGGAGAGCTATTAATACATTTTCACAGCCACTGAGGTGTAATTTTGTTGTGTGTGAGTGTGTGTATGTCTGTGTGCCCTGCGATGGATTGGCACCCTGTCCAGGGTGTACCCCGCCTCGTGCCCTAAGTCTTTTGGGATGGGCTCTATGCCCCCCGCGACCCCGAATACAGGATTAAACGGTAATTAAGCAGGACGATGAGTGAGTGAGTGAGAGTGATTAGTCACTAAAAGTTTTTATTTTTTTCTTTTTAATTCACTTTCTGCTTGTGCTTGTAAAAAAAGAAGAAATGGCAAAACCGCAAAAGCTGTGGAACTCCCTGTGAACAAGACGATGTTTACAGGGCGCACCACAAGCCAGGAACAACAAAGACAACTTTTGGCAGCAAAGTTTTAATTGCCATGCCTATTAAAGAGCCTTGGCAATGGCCTCTTTTGTGTTATACATTAACATGAAATTGGTCCTGGAACTCTCCCAGGCTAACCAAAGCAGCATGCTTATGGCCAAGTTCAATAATCTGTTTTGAATAAAGATGCGATGTGTAGCCTCCAGCCAGATGAAATGAAGGAGGATGTCCATCACTGGTGGTTAGAGGAAAATCAGAGCAGTGTGAGGCACTGGGGTGTTTACAGCACTGTTTTTTTTTCCCTTCCCTGAATTCTCCTCTCTGTTTGTATTTGGCCTAGTTTTGCTCTATCTTTCGCGTGCTTGAATAAATTGCTCTCATTCACATTGAGCCACGACTTGTGTAGACCCACAGTTCAGAAGTGATTCATCTTCACAATATAATCATTTTATTTCCCTGTGGTGAACTCTATATCCCCTTTAGGCCACAACTGGCATATTGTTTTGCACATTTATAACAAACTAGGACTTGGATTAAAATACTGATGTATCTCTAAAGACAGTTTGCCATACACAGGCCAAGGTATTAAGTATCCTATATTATTTTTTACTCATATATCTATTGACTGAACATGAGGAACTGGTTTAAACACATCCTCTTGGACCAATTAGTGGCCTAGATTTAGGGAAAGGGGGTAGGTTTTTTTTTTTCAAAGCATCTGCTTCTTGCCTCTATTCGCTGAAACTCTTGCCATTGTCTCTATTGAGAGCGGAGAAAGGCTTCTGGACACCATTTGGCACCCAAGTGGATGGACGCCACGGAGAGAGTGCGGCATGTCCTTCAGCTCAGCCCCTCTAGTTTCTCATGTCCTCCTCCCATTATCATATCAATTGGTGCAGCTTGTAGAAGACAAAGTGAGGTTATGGGAACCACCTAGAGCGCCATGCACCATTAAACATCAATGCGGGGGGGACGTGCACATGTGCAAGTTCAGCCTTGTTTACCAAGATGGAAGAGGGGCAATGCGTGTAGCTCATTCCCCCTATAGCTTACAGGCTTCACAGTGCACCCCAAATTAACTTCAGATGCCTCCTTAGTTACTGAGCTTTTTATTATGTGTCTGTTGTTTTTTGTTTTTTTTTGCTCTCTTTTTCTTTTCTTTTTTTAAAAAAGGTGTCTTTGCATTTGGCAATTGCTTGCAAGAAATCAGCATGGTTTTGACTTGTAAAGGTACTGCTAGGTTGTGCAAGAGTTGTGAGTCTAATCTGTTTTTATTGTGAATGCCGACTGCTGTGGGTGTTAGCTGTTAGCTGGTGTGTTGTAATGTTTTGGTTCTTAGAATCATGCTTATTCCTGATGAGTCACCTCCACAGGGCATGTTCCAACATGCCTCTTGTGTTAGTGTGGGCATGTTTTTATGTCTTACTGGGGACCGAATATTCCCACAAGGATGGGAATATCTGACTGTTTTGACCTTGTTTGACATTTTGGACGTCTTTGTTTGCTGGTTTGATCTTTTCTTTTTTTTTTTCCCTTACCCTACAGTTAGGGTTAAATTAAGAGTTATATTTGGGTGTAGCATCTCATTAATTACCTGCATTCATTATTAATAATAGTGAGGAGTGTCTGAGTGTGTGTACATACAAAGCGACTTAAGATGATCAGTTATTCTGCAGTCAGCGTCACCTTTTTATTTTTTTTCCTCCTGAAATATTAAATTACTAGAAACAATTGCATCAACTTGTTGAGAAAAAAAACGCAGCTTCTTCAAAGGTTTGTTACTCTGTAATCCTCTGGATGTTGCTAGTCTGCGTGGTGGCCTTTTTTTTTTTCTTTCTATCTTTCTGTTTTTTTCAACCTACTTGTTTTTTGCGTCATAGAAGGAAGTAGAATCCGGTCAGATCAAGTAAAAGGGGAAAGAACCGCATAGAGTTTCTTGTAGCATACACTCACTGTCTGGTCACACACACGCGCTTCCTTAAGGCCGACCGCGGAATAACACCACGGAGTCGAACTGCACTCTCCGGCTTGCCATTTTAATTGGAGGGGCCTTACCTATTTTACCTACGCCGCAATTATTTTAAGCTTTAATTGCAAAATTACAGATGGATCATGAGTTACATCGAACTTAATTCACATGTAAGATCCTTTAGTTAATCATTTCAGGAGAAAGGCGGGTGAGCATGCTTCATCGCCTGCATTAATTAGGCGAAGTCGTTTTGCTGCTAATTAGCTGATTCTAAAAGGATCTGCTTTTTTGTGTAATTAATTATCAAAGACACAATCGGCTGCCTCGTTTAGGGAAAAACTGCTCACGCACGCAGAGCAGACGTATCTTGAATGCCTGTCATTGCATCATGTTTTAAAGCCTTGTCCCCCCTTTGCTGTTTGTTTTCAAGGTTTGCGGTACATTTTTCCACAGGGGGGTGGTCTTTGACTCGTACTACGAACGATTAGGAGTTATAGTTGAAGCTCGGTGTTGACTGCTAAAAGAAATACAGCAATTTCTATCAGCTTAAACTTACACTGGCTCATTTTGTTTTCTGTGCTCTTTCTCTCTCTCTCTATGTATGTATATAATTTTTTTTTTATTATTATTCATGTCAGTGTGCCAGGGAGCTCAAATTTGGAGTTGAGTATATGAGTATACAGTTCTGTAAACAGCCACATTTGCGAAGGTAAATCAGTCACATCGCTTGGTGCTGGCTTCCAGCCTCGCCGGTAAATGGTGTTCTCAGAATGTACTCAAAAATGGCAGGCAGCATCAAAGATTAGGCTCGCTGAAGTGTTCTCTTACTGCAAAGCCCTCAAAGTTACAGCAATATCCTCTGACTCAGTGAGGCTCATTTCACTCTAATGGCTGATAATGCCATAAATAAAACAGCAGTGGTTCAGACCCGTGGATGAGCGCGAAGAGCCACTGAGAGGGAACAGAAGAAGTCTATAGAGGGGAAGTAATAAAAACTGCAGACACACTGGTTTTAGTCTGAATCAGAGCACCTGGAAGATCATTAAAACTGTATGTGGAGCTAGGAAGGATTGTGCTAAATGTTATTTTAAGCTTACAAGCGCTCTGCTTTGTGCATTGCCAAATGAAACTATTGCCCCTGCTTGGTTTAAAGGCTCTGGCTCATGCAAATGGCCCGTTCCTCTGTTTCTTATTGTCTGTCATTCAGACTGTCCCCACAGATTTCTCATTAGCTCTGGAGCTCAAGCTTGTCTTTGCCTCTGCTGTGCCCCTGATTATTAGCATGCGCACTGTATTTTGTGTGTAAATTAATCTCAGAACTAATGCTACCAACTGACTGACGAGGTCTGGTTACATTCATCCTGCCAGTATGCGGATTGCTATAAATGACTAAGGAGTTATTTACAATGCATTAAACACATTATGAGCTACTGGGCTGGGTAATTTGTAAGGCATAACACACGACGGGCAGTGTTATTAGAGGAAAATAATCCATGCTGAGGTGGTGTGACATTGTTGTGTGGTGTAGGCCATGGCCACCCTGAAGTGGATTACTATTTTTCCTATAACACCACAGCACAGAGTGTGTTTCTCCCTTTATGCGACAGCAATTGGCCGACAGTTACAAATCTTAACGTGTAAATAAAGGGCACTTTTAACCATTTATTGTTACATGTACTGTTTTGGAATGTCAGCAAGACATGTTGCTTCCCATCATCACTTGTGATATAGCAGCTATAAATAGTTTTTTCTTCGCCAGCCTCTCTTTTTACTGAACTACTTTTTATTGAAGTTAATACAAAAACACGCAGCTTGTCATGTTTGTATGGAACTGTAAAGTGCAAATTCCTCTGTAGGAAAAGTTACTTACCGTTGCAAAGCACTGACCCCGATTATATGTCTGTATACACTCATCAGCGATAACATTAAAACTATTAACATTGAAACCACCCAGGTTTTGGGTGCCCCTTGTGCCACCGGAGTGGCTCTGGCCTCTTGGGGTGTGGCTCCGCAGGGCCTTTGGGGGTGGGGCTGTGGTGTCTGGCACCAGGATGTTGGCAGCAGATCTTTTGAGTGCTATGGGTCGTGGGATGGGGGTCTCTGTGGCTTCTTCGTCCAGCGCATCCCATGGGTGTAGATCAGATTTGGATCTAGGGAGTTTGGAACCCAGGTTGATGACTTTGTGTTCTTTGAATAGTGAGTGTGCAGCAGACTGTGATGCCCTCGATGTTCTGCTGATTTTCTATCATGGCAGTTCATGCTTTCTGTGGGATCAGACTGGGTGGGCTGGTCTTTAGTCCCTGGGTGAGCTTTGGTTGGACAACAATAATGGTTGGAATTGTTGGAATTTTGAGAGCATTAAATAAAAGGCTTTCATTTCGGTCATCCTGTCAAAGCTCTACTGTTACGGAAAATAAATCAAAACTTCCTTAATTAAGAATTCTTAACATTTTATCATTTTAAAGATTCTGATAAAATGTGAGGGTTGCATCAGGAAGGGCATCCGGTGTATACCTTGTACCAAGTTGTGCATTGCCATCGATGAGGGACGCTGAATGACCGACATAGTAAATTATAACTATCTATTTAATTTTTTTAAATTTCACATACAAATAATAATAACTGCAATATCTTGTGGATTGTGCACTGTGACAGTTTATCATGATATCTGTATTATATCACCATATATAACGTAACATTATGACCACCTGCCTAATAATGTGTAGGTCCTCATTTGCCGCCAAAACAGCCCAGACGTATCGAGGAATGTACTCCACTAGACCTCTGAAGGGCTGCTGTGGTATCTGACACCAAGCTGTCAGTTACAGATCCTATAAGTTGTGAGGTTGGCCTCCATGGACCAAACTTGTTCTTACAGAACATCTCACAGATCTCAGAGATCTTTAAAGGCCAAGTCAACACCTCAGACTCATTGTTGTGTTCCACAAATGATCCTGCTAAGAGAGGCCACTGCCCTCAGGAAAAAAAACAGTTTCAATGGATGGGTTTACTTGGTCAGGAACAGTGTTTAGATTGATGGCCCATGTCAAAGTAACATCCATATGAATGGCAGGACCCAGTGCTTGTTTTTTCACTGTTGCTTTCTTTCCATAGTGCATCCTGCTGCCATCTCTTTCCCTGGCAAGCGCCACACACGCACCCAGCACGGAGAAACTTGATTCATCAGACCAGGCCACCTGCTTCCATTGCTCTGTGGTCTAGTTCTGATGCTCACATGCCCATAGTGGGTGGTGGATACGAGTCAGCATGGACACTTTGGTCTGCGGCTACACACCCCGATACACAACAAACTCCAATGCACTACGTTCAGACACGCCTCTATTAGAACCAGAATGAATGATTTTTCAGCAATTTGAGCTACAGTAGCTCTTCTATTGGATCAGACTACATGGAACAGCCTCCACTCCCCCATGTGCTCCACCCGTGACCCTGTCACCAGTTAACCAATTTTGCTTCCTTGGACCACTTTTGGTAGTTTCTGATCACTGCAGATTGGGAACACCCCATAAGAGCTGCAGTTTTGGAGTGGCTAGTCATCTAGCCATCACAATCTGGCCCTTGTCAGAGTCACTCCAATTATCACGCTTGCCCATTTTTTCTACCACCAGCAAATCCACTTTACTGACAAAATATTTACTTTTGCCTAATGTATCCCGCCCACTTTCGGGTGCCATTGTAATGAGAGAATCAATATTACTTACATCAGCGCTCTGTGTTCATAATGTTATGACTGATCAATGCAAGTGCTAAAAGTATTAAGGAACTTGTGTTCGTGTTAGCAGTTTATTGTGTGCATGTGTGTAAATAACTACCTAACCTGAAACTGTTTGCTCACAGGCGAAAAAGTGGAAACGTTTCCCGTTTTAGAGATTGACCAGAAAGATATTGTGGACACCAATGGAGCTGGAGATGCATTTGTAGGAGGTAAGATGCCGTAAAAAGAAATGTAAATTGTTCAGCCTGTTTAATCTTGCCCAGTTTTCCACTATTTAGGTTTCTATTGATGTTAGATAGCTCACTAGCAATCTTGGATACTTTTTCACACAGTAAAAAAAAATAGTGGCTTGTTAGCTAAAACCTTCATTTATTTCAAATTTAGTTAAAAAAATTGAAGTGCTTTTTTGGGGTATTATACAAAGTTTTACTGCAGGGCCTAATATAAACTAGTTAGTCTTTTTTCACTCGGGTAAAAACACACATTTAATCTGTTATCACTGAAAGGTGTATAAGTAATGTTCTTAACAGACTAGTCAGTTGACAGTTTCGTCAGGAAAGTAGTTTCTGTTTCAAAAGAAATGTGTTGATTTTGCTTAATAGATAATTCCAGTGTTTTGTGCTCCAAGTCTTTCATTTTTAGGTTGGTTTCACTGTAATGGCAGTTCTGTAATTCTTTGATTCCACTGTATGTACAGAATACAGTACCACTACAGTAGACTGCTTTGTTTATGGGATAAAAGGGATTTTCTTTCAAGAAGGACTAATAGAGCTTCTCAACTCATTGTGGGCTTTACTTAATAACAGTGTACTGTTCAGACTTCAAAAAGCCCGTGCATGTTTACACCTGAGCTAGGCTCTGGAGACACCCATCACACTCGGTTTAGTCGTCAAGCAAAGCCAGAAGTACTACTCACTGGAAATATGGTTCTACAGCACCTTTAGAGCTTTATTCATTTACTGTGGAGGACTTCATTAATCCAGCCACCTGCCCTTCCATCTACCCAACGATCAGCCTGGTTATCTATTTAGCCACCATCCTGCATCAACCCACCTATCCAACCAAACAACCCATCCCTTCATTCATCCCTCCATCCGTACACTACACACTCACCAAACCACCCATCCGTTTATCCAGCCACCCAAAGCCATCTGTCCAGCTACCCATCCTTCCAGCCAAGCCAAATGACCACCTACCCAACCTTCCAACCATCTAGCCCAACAACCCTATCCATCTACTTGTCCATTCGACTGTCCACCCACCTGTCTACCCCGTCCACCCCTCTATCAACCTATCTATACACCTGTCTCAACTCAACCACGCCGTCTGTCTAGCCACCCGAAGCCATCCATCCAGACACACACCCACACAGTCATCCATCCATCCATCCATCCATCTACATATCTATCCATGCCTAACTAACATTCCACCCATCTATTCACCCTTCTGGCCAGACACACTCCCATAAACCAATTAATCTTCCCACCCACCCAGCTAGCTCAAAATCAAACCAGTGATCCATCAAAACCAGTGTAGTTCATGATAATTAAACAGAAAGCTTTTATGGTCTCTCTTTCTTCTGTGTAGCTCATTTGGTGCAATTCTGACACTGATAGAACTAAGAGCTTGTTTGCACAAACGTCATATTGATTTCTCTCCTAACTCGTTTATCCATACCAAAAAGAGGTTGGAGGCCATCACTCCACCATGCTGGAAAATGAATTTGAAAGCTGTTTTTCAACGCGCCTTGGTGGTGTTACAGAGTGCAGAGATCTAGGTGGGAGGGCTCGGAGCCTGAGGGCTGCTGCAGGAGTTCACTCCTGTACATCACTGAGAGCGCCTCTTCCAGCACCTTTCTTCCCCCTGCTAAGCCTGATTTATTTAATCTTCACACATGAAAGTACATGTGGTTAAAAAGGTCAATATCAGACCACATACTTGCCTGGATGTTCTTGCACTGGGTTGTATATGTTTGTGTATTTGTACATGTCACATTTCTATGTACAATATCAGATTAGTTGCATTATTGTGTGTGTGTGTATGTAAAGATGTATGTGTAATTAAGTTTAATGTTGTCCACCCACTTGTAGCAGATGGTTTCTTTTTCGGAAAGCAGTTTTATGCTATTAAGCTCTCTCTCTTTCTCTCTCTCTCTCTCTCTCTCTCCCTCTTTGTGCGTGTGTGCAGGTTTCCTGTCTGAGCTGGTGCAGGATAAGTCTCTGGAGCAGTGTATCCGTGCTGGACACTATGCTGCTAACGTCATCATTAGACACTCAGGCTGTACGTTTCCAGAGAAGCCTGACTTCCACTGAGAGACGAGTGAACTTTGCCACCCCAGTGTTATGGGACTGATGCCTTCCTCTCAGTGTTTAATTGACCGTTCCTGTTCCTTTGTTCTCTCTTTCATTTCTCCAATTCCGACTTCTGTGCCTCTGCCTCACAGCAGCCATGATGTAATCATGCAGACCTTTTACTTAATAACAATCCAATGTTTACAACAGAACCAACAGACCCCTTCTATAAATAGACAAATTGTTTTTACCATTTCTTTTTTTATTTCTGTTCCCTGTTCTTCAACCACACACACAGAAGTCGTGTGCAGTGATAATGACCACTTTGTCTCGATCAGAACTGTGTAGGTTTTTTCTTTCTTTTTAAAACACCTTCAAGAGAAGCACAGCCTTATCTTCTTGTTTTTAACAGTCAAGAAAGAAAGAGTTTATTTCGGGTCAAGGGTTTTAAAGGCCAGTCTCAAAGTATTTTGTGCTCACTTTTAATTTTGTAATAATGAAAACTGAATATGCATGTGTGTGTGTATATATGGTCATACAGTGCATCTATACAGTCTCTTTGACTGAAAATTAAAATGAATTGCCTTGATCACACACAATGTTCTCGTCTGTTTTCTGATTTGATACACATTATACTGTATGATGTAGAAGTCACACTGCTTTATAGAAATCTGGATGTACAGTAGCATTAGATCCCTAATTGACGCATCAGTGACAAAGAAAAGCTCCCTGAGATGACATGAGAGAAAGCAGACTCTAAAAGGAACCCATCATCCTCTGGGCAACACCAGATAGTAGGATTATAAATCATTACTATTTTGGAGATGTGTACTGTAGAGACAAACAGTACTTAGTATGTTGAAAGGATGTTCAGTATGAGTGTTGTTAATAAGAGAGTAAGTCTTTATGATTACAGTAGCAGTTCTTCATGATGTAAGGAAATAATCCAATAAAGAATGTGCGAGGCTTTGATATAAACAGTTTTTGTGAAGTGCAGTTTTCAGGGTATCCATGTACAGTAGGATGGTCCACATCCACCAGAAAGTGCATAAAGCTTTGAGAAGAGGAATCATAATGAATCAAATCCAGAGAGTGAGAGGTGCCACATCATCATGATCTCTAAGTGTAAATGCGACATATAATCATATTGGCCGCATTCATATTAGCTTGACCAGACACACTGAGGGAAAAAATGGTGAAAAAATAGTTCTTGGGGAAATTAAAAGATTTTAACTACGAGTTAGAGGGGGAAAAACAAGCTGTCTGTCAGGGAGTCTCTTTGCTCTCCTCTTTGCTTTTTTTTTTTTTTTTAAACTCATTTTCAGCTGCTAATAGTGCAGTTAGAACCTTTGTCCCCTTGATTATAGTGGCAACACTACAAGAGGTCGTCTCTGTTATGGGATTACTAGCAGCTATTCATGGCCATCATTATAGAGAACTGAAAATACAGCTGTCCCTTTGTCCCTCTCTGGATGTAGCTGGTGACTCCATTCACTGTAAATCCAGGTACACGACATGGCATAGCATCTGATGTCACTGATCATATATTTAAAGGAAACCTGGAAAAATGCTTGCACCCACAATAAATCCGAAGTCTTTTGAAATTCATTCATACATTCGCACACACCTCTTCCACCCACATGCACGGTTTCGGCATTTTGTTAATTTTTTTTGCCTTTTTTTTTTTTCTTCCTCCAGCCGTCTGCCTGTTTTACAATGCAGCTGGGTGTTCTCGAGATCCAAGAAAGCTGTCTGTGAAGTATAGTTCACTTTAAGACAAATTCCTAGTATTTGGATGACTTTTCATCGTGTGCAGACAAAGCCTGTAACTCCAGGTCAAATGTAAAAACCATGCCCAACACATCTTAGAAGTAAAAGATGAGAGTTCTGTTTTAGTGCTGTTTCTGGAGGAAGATATGACAATCTCTTTTAATGGCTGTCTACCATTTATGCACGAAACCTTTCATTTTTAGGTAATAGTGTTGCTTGCACATGTTAGAACAGTGACCTTGAATAAGTGCCTTCGTATTTAAATGGTATTTCATGTATGTTTTCATTGTTGTAATTTGGCAGCTGATAAAGTTACTCAACCATTACACCACCGTTGCTGATTACTTTCTTTTGAAAGTGTTTGTTTGCGCTCTTCATTTGTGTACGAGTGAAAACACGAATTCAGCAACAACAAAAAAAAAATTGTCTAATTTAAATCCAGATTTTCTGACTCATGTTTAGCAAGAGCTCAGATTTCTATCTGTTCTTTTTTTTTTATATATATATATATATAAATGAATAGGAAACAGCTGGAGCATGAGCCGTATAACATCAGTAGAGACATGTTTTAAAGATTTGGCTATTAGGTTACGGGATTCATATTTGAGAACATGTTTCAAATCAGTGAAGATTAAATGCTCTGTTTGAAAGAAAGAGATGTCTAAACCCTGTTTTGCATGATTGTGGCTAACAATAAATTCAATGCTAGAAAGCTAGCATGGTCATATTAGCATAATTCAACTCTGCAAAGACATCCATTCATTTATAGCAGTTTTATCATAGTCGAAGGAAATCTTGCTTTAATTCAGCATGAGGATGTGAGAAAGAGTCAAGCTGGTGCTATAAAGCCACCAAATCCAATGATCTAATTATATGTTATAGATAATTGTGTTTTATTGTGATATCCAACCGCAGCCAGTTCCTTTCATCACTCGCGCTGCAAAGAACCTTCTAGTAATTCCTAGTGCCTTCTCACAAATGAATACAAAAGAAAAGTGATTAAGTGTGTATAGGTATTATTGTGTGTCTAAAAAACGGTTCGCTACAAAGAGGTGAACTTGTTGAAACGTGAATGGCGTTCGAGTTAGGACACACACACAGACAGACACGTTGTTTGAGATTACCTTGATTTGTGCTGAAAGCTAATGAAGGTTGCTGCCAAACTGTAACTGGTTTCCATATGCCTCAGGTTTTAATTGGTATTACGTTAATCTTCAGTTAAAGCGGAGGAAATGGCGGTATGTCAGCATTATTATTTTCAAATGCCGCTATAATGAGGTAATGGCTGGAAACATCAAGACAAGAAGCAGTCTGTTTGATTGAAAGTCTGGAACAAGCTAAACTTGTACAAGTTGTAAGATCATGCTGATCTGAGCGTCAAGGAAAAGTCAGCACGTGGAACACATAAATATGTTTAGATTGATGTATGTGTGATGTGTTTAGCGATTTGATTTATTAGTCAATGCTGTATTCTCGGTATCAGTGTGAGAAGTTAGCAGGTGTGTGGCATACAGACTTCACACAGGGATATTGCTAGTACAGTTACGATAGCATTTATTAGGAGAGAAAATAGCAATCTCAATCAAAAGCTTCTTTCCTTCTACTTTCAAAGTGAATGAGAAATCCAAATTAGAAGTACTGAAAGAAACAACCAAACTCAAATGTCCAGAATGCTATGTAAGTATTAACATAAATTCTAAAGCATTCAACAGAGTGAAGCGATAAAGATACAAGTCCACACTCAGAAGGTGGCATTGTGGGTAATGTAGGTAATGTAAGAAAACCACTAACCAAAGTGAAAATTGACCACTATGTCATAAATGTGAAAATGTCATTTAAATGTTTGTTAAAAATATAAAAAGGTATAGTTTGAGAGCATCAGGAGTTTCTAGTTTACAGTCTGCAACTGCAATACTATGATTAGATGAGAAACACTTCCTTAAAATGTAACCTTTTTCATTTTCATGTTTATCTTGAAATTTATCCCTTGGTTCTCTCATCTTCTCACATTCTCAGAATAAAAGTACTAAACTGTTTATTTCCTTCTCATCAGTTCTTTTCTTATTATTACGTGGCATTATAAATGTACAGTGCAACCCCTCCCTTTGAATTCTTGTATTTTTGCATTTTGGGGACATGAAATGGTTTCAGATCCTTATAGAAAGTATAATAGATGAAAAGGACAACATGAGAAAACACACAACAGTTTTTAAAAGATCAAAGAAAAAATGTGATTCATTATCTATATTGTCTGTCTGAAAAAAGTAGCTGCCCCAAAACCTAATAAATGGTCGTGCCACCTTTAACATCAACAACTTCAACCAAACACTTCCATTAAGTGTAAATAAGTCTTTTAAATTCCTCAAGAGGATCCTTGACCCATTATTTTATTCTTTTTTTGCAGAAATGTGTTAATCCAGCCACATTGGAGGGCTTTTGATTCTGAACTGCCTGTGTAAGGATCGGGATCACAGATCAGGAAGCACTTAAAAACATTAATTTTGTTTCTTTTAAGCCACTCAGGCGGATTTGCCCTTGTGCCTCCGATGGTTGTCTTGCTGCATGACCCAATTATACTTGAGCTTTGGACTACAGACTAATGGCCAAACGTTCTCCTTCAGGATTTTCAATTATGGCAAGTCACCCAGGCCCTGAAGCAACAAAGTATCCTGACACCATCGCACTACTACTACCATGTTTAACTGCTTGTATGATGTTCTTATTGTGTTAGATGTATGCTATATGTAATGCCAGATTTAAACCACTCTTTATTTAGAAGTTTTATAGCAATCACTGCATTTAGTTCCTTCTGTTCCTTTTCACCTTGCAACCCTCTCACAGGTACCATTTTTAGTTAGTTTCTTCAGATTTTGGAATAATGCATGCCGACCTTATTTGACATGAGCAAAGGTCTGCGGTCCTCTAAATTCTCATCTTACTTATTTTATGACTTTGTCAACGTGTCACTGATGCACTTTTCTTTCGGTATGAGACAATTTACCCTCATTTCTAGTTTTCTCTATGTGGAAATAATAACTCTCACTGGGGAGTCCAAGAGCCTTCCAGACAGATATATTTCCTCATCTCTTTCAGGAGGGGACAAACACTTTTTAAAGCATTATAGCTTACTGTAGCTTTCAGGTGATTTACGAAACACAACAGGACATTAAGGATCACTTATTTACACTTAATTAGCTATTAGAATAATATACTTAGTAATGTGGTGGAATTGTTGGTAGTATTTCTGCCTCACATGTCCATGGTCCAGGGTTTGATTTTGAGTCCAAGCTCAGGTTCCTGTCTGTGTGGAGGGTTTCATGCACGGTTTTCCTTATGTCTGTGTAGATTTCCTCTGCGTTCTCCGGTTTCCTCCCACGTACCAAAGACAAGCCACTGACTGAAATAAATTATGTATTTAAAAATAAATTATGTATTTAAAAATAAATTAACATATATATATATATATATATATATATATATATATATATATACAGTACTGTATATTTATATATACTGTATATTTATATTAGTGTGGGAATGCATGTATGTATGCTGTCCTGCAGTGTTCCAGGGATATTCCTTGGATTCACCGGGAAAAAGGAGCTACTAAAAGTGAAAGTGAACTTGAGTTATTATAGTTGTTATTGGTTTTTAGCTATTCTCGTCAAGGGGTTGTCACAGCAGAGCATCTGATTCACACAACAACTTGTCACAGGTTTAACATCGGATGCCCTTCCTGATGCAACCCTCCCATTTCATCCGGGCTTGGGACCTGCACTGCATCCAGTGACTGTGTTTTGGGTGGGAATTGAACCTGCACCTTCTGCATGGCAGGCATGAAACTTACCACTGAGCCACCAATGCCCTCTGAGTTATTATAGTTATTACAGTATTTCATTATCCTTCAAGATACACCTGTACTTAAGGGGTTCAATCCAAGGAAAGGTACAGTTTAGAACTCGAGTACAAGGCAGGGTATACCCTGCATGAGGTGCCAACCCATCACAGGGCACAAGAGCATCACCCAAACCTACACTTTGGGCAATTTGACACTTTGGATGGTGGTGGAAACCAGAGTTTGCAGGAGAAACAAACACAGCAATGCAAGAACTACTTGGACACCAGAGGCAAGGTTCGAACACTCGACTCGGGAGATGAGAGGGAACTGTGCCCACATGAAAATGTCATAATTTGAATATTCCTTATGATTTACTTAAAAAAAAAAACAATTAGACACTATGTATTTTCTCAGACATTAAGTTTATATATATATATATATATATATATATAATTTCAGTGCATAGTGTAATGTGATTTGGATGATATACATGTCCCTTGCAAGTTAACCTTGTTTTATGTAATCATTTCATCTCCACACGCATTGTTTCGCTCTCCGCCATGGCGTGTGTGTGATGTGCAGTAATGTACAGTGTTTTTTACAGTGACCGATGTGATGTCACATGGTGCTCGCAGCGAGTCCTCTCTCCTCTGTGGCTGATGGAAGTGCTGAAAGGGGAGGTACTACTTTGCCACACACTCTCATGTAGATTAACCTTTCAATTAGTTGTTATATCAGGTTCCCTCTGCCTCCGCCGCGCTTTTTATTCGCTGGATCAAACGGGACCCGCTGGATTTTAATTGACCCCTTTACGCGCTTTTTTTTTTAACGCTGCTTCAAATAAACCCGTTTATTAAGTGCTTCCGCCAGGAGCTCGCCGAGCAACTTGAGGTAACGGAAACGTTCTGGCTTTTGGGCTCTGCGATACCCGAGCTGTGTGTTTAGAGTTGTTAATTAGTCATAAATGTTTTAGTTCCTTCAACTCGCTGTGAGTGATGTGACTTGATGGAGTTGTAGCGATCGAGCCGCTCGACACGCGTTAAATGGAATTTTCCAGATGGCAGCCGATTTTATTTTTCTTCAGCGGCTTGATGTCGAGTGAGCGGACGTTAGCTTAAGGCTCGTGCTGGTGTGATTTAAGGCTGGATGCGGGGCGCAGTCATCACCGCGCACTTTATTAAATCGGCGTTTGGAAAACACATTAGACTCGATCTCGAGTTGCAATGTAGGACTTTGCATTTATTGTGCATTTTAAATATCATTTCTAACCTGCTCGTGCACTACATGCGAACGCATTATTATTATTATCATTATTATGTCTTCCAGAGTTGAAACTACATCTATATATATCTATATATTTCAAGATAAGACACGCCACAAATCATCCAGACAGGCTACACTTGTTTATTATTAGTTTTTGTTTTATGACATGATCATTACATTTCTAACATACTGTATGTCTTGCTGTTGGTGATGTGCACTAACGCCTTCAGCTCTAATTCTGTCTGTCTAAAGACACGATATGCGAGTATGTTGTGATTTAAGTTGAGAATCGATTAATTGAATTAGATCGATTTAGAAATAATGAAAGCGTAACCACGACTGTCGGATTTGTGTCGCGCGCACGGTGGAGAATTGCAGGTGTGCCATTTGATATGTCACGCGCAGACAGCGAACAGAGGGGGGAACAGTGGTCACCTTAAAAGGCGGGTCAAGTGATTATTGACAGATCATGGAGCCAATCGACTCCTCCAGGGGCTGAACGACTTGTGTTTGATTGACACTTTTGTTATCAAACCAGAGATCAGCGTTTGCCCTTTCTAACCAATATTAAAGTTTCTTGGGAGGACCCGTCGATAAGAAGGCGAGGTTTAATGAGGCTCCATTGGGTTGTAATCAGTGTCATGTCGGATTCATGTAAACTACAACATTGTAACAAAATGGCGTCTGTTTAGTAACGCGGCGACCGGGCAGCGCAGTCACCTGTCCTCCTGAAGAAGCGTGCGGAGTTCCCAGGCGAGGTGTGTATTTTGACTTTAGTATCTGTTCCGCGGGGCTATCTTAATTGAAGCCTTTTGCTTTCTCGTCATAAATTATCGATAGTCATCTGTCGGAAGTAGTCATAAAACACAAGACTAATTTAGCCACCTAGCATGCTAGCTAGTTTGCCTGCTAGCCCCCGCTTAGCAACCCGAGCGCCTCTTTGCTAGCTGGCTAATGTTAGCGCTGAACTACAACTACTGACTAGCGGTGTGTTTGTGTATGTGTGTGTATATGTGTGTGAGTGTGTGTGTACATGAAGGCTAGCCGCTGCCTAGCTCTGTATGGGAATATGCTGTTAAGCTAGCTGGCTTAATGGTATTTAGCATTATTAGCGCGTTCGCTAATATTGTATTATTTCCTTGAAAGACTTGAGCAGACAGCTTTGGGAATTTGGGTTTTATTATCGAAGCGGATGCAATAGTTAATGGAATTATTTTCTGCAAAAGATTTAACTCGTTGCAAAAGTGCAGCCAAGCTTGTTAAGTCTCGGGTGATAAAATTGTGCGTAATACTTTGGAAAATAAATGTCTGGACATTTTTTTGTTTGTTTCTCTTTTGGATATTTCATCAGTGGTGTATTTTTGTGTAGTTCAACAGTTATGTTATTTTATTCATCTTGGCTGATGAGCAGTTTGAGATGAAATTCTGCTTTGTGTCATTTTTTTCCCCCCATCGCCTTCCTTCTGAGCGTGCAAGAAACCCATTCCCTAGTGTTTATAACGTGGAGTTTGTTCGAGATGCATGTATGCTTTAAAAAAATCTATATGTAATTTCTTTTTCTGTTTTCTCCTAATTTCTAGTCTTGACCTCCCACTTAACACTTGTTTGGTTAAGAACTTTGCTCGCCACCTGGCGCATGAATGTTCGGGTTACTTGCTTGGAGTGTTTTGCCGGTGTGTCTGCCATGTCGCAGCAGGTTCTGATCTCTGTAGATGTCAGGATTAAATCAGTCCTGCCTTTTTCCCCCTCTTCTGCTTGTTTTAGATCTCTGATAGAATTGTCTCCGTGTGTGTGTGTGTGTGTGTGCGCGCGCGCTGAGAGCAGAGGAATTCTGGAGAAATTGTACAATGCGTGTCACCTGCTGGCTGCTCGCTGCACTGTTCTTCCTCCTTCATCTTATTCACTGTCTTATCCATTACACCTCCTTAATCCCGTCACTTCTCACAGATTAATCCATCTTTTGCTACGTAATAATGCATACATATTATTTATATATTTTTTATTTATTTTATTTAACGTTTATCTAATTTTTGTGTCTTTTGATATTCAGTATTGTCCCTACATCCTGGTTTCTGTTGTACAAGCTCTAGAGATATCTCAGTCTGTGCATCTTTAACATCTTTAACCCCTGCTCCATCTAATTTTCATCAAAACTTTACAGATTTTTTTTCCCCCTTGTGTGCGAGAAATGTCAAGACAAGATTCTTGTCTATCGACCTTTGGTTCATCAGATACAGTTAAAATAAAATCTTGATTATGTTCTTGAGTTAATTCTCAAGCAGAGGTAAAAGCAGACTAAAATACATTTGATTTAGCATACAACAATACATATTTAATCTCTCACATGTTGGAGTTTTCTTGAAGTCAATGATTATTTATTGTTCATGAGAGGAGTCTCTGGAGTCAGTGTTTTGTAATAGGCAGAATGTTTTTTTTCTTCTTCTTCTTCTTCTTCTTCTTTTTTTTGTCATATTAAATTCAAGGGAGAGGGTGAAAATACAGAGGGCCCAAAAATGTATACACACTTCAACAGTTATGTGTCCTTTTTTTAAAAAAAAAACTTGAATTGAATTATGGCAGCAATATGTAGTATTATGTTTCCTCTAAAGATGTCAGTAGTCGCACCATCATTGATGCCATCATGTGATCGTCAGAATAGAGGCATATATTTTTCATATTGAAGTGTGTGTAAAAAAAATTTGTGCCCCTCTGTATGTTGTCACTGCTTAGTTTAGCCAATAAGAGGAGCTTGTCTTGTAGATCTTTAACAATATAAAATTTGTCTTGTTAAAAAGCATGACTTCATTAAATAAAAAAAATTTAAAAAAAATTCTCATTGACAAATCCCTGAGGGGCAAGAGGAATCCTGTTATAGGAGACTAACTCACTTTAGGCTTGGGTTAATGTCCCCTACCAACGCACCTTATTCTGTTTTATTATTTATATGATTAAGATGGCTTTACACTGTACAGTTATGTCATACACAAGTATTGTTAAGTTGTGAGTTGGCTGCTGATAAAAGGCCAGCACAGGATGTTGGAAAGTCACAGGACAGTGACAAACATGGTGCTAATGCACAGGGGTAAAATTCCCTCCTACCTCAAGGGCAGTTTAAAGAATGTTTCTGTTGATAACACACCATTATCTGCAGGAGCCCAGATCTCGCTGATTGATGATGTAAGCGGGACATAGTCATGTTCTTTATTCACAGATCGCTCATTAGAGGAGCTTCACCATATGATCAGATGTTCTCACACAGCCTGATGTATATTTCTGCTGAGATATTATTAGGATCTTTTCGTACACTAATGGGTCATAATTGGTTTTTAACTTGCTTTGGAGTAACACAGATCTGGGTTTTTCAGTTGTGATGCCATGAACTTGAGCAGTGTTTGTAGTGTTTTGTATCAGGTTAGTCTTGTTTCTTCTTTTCTTTATGGACCTCTGAGTATGTGTGGAAACGACCTTTTAATACACCTATTATTGGCTCCCTGTGCACCAGGAGGTTAGATCAATGTTGGTGAGGCTGCCAGTGCACTTGCATCTAGACTTAAGGTTTCTGAAATAAAGTGCTATAAAAGCAGATGACTGGTAGTGTTGTGTTTTGTTTTTTTCTTTTTTCCTTTCCCCCCCCTCTCTCTAAGAGTAAATGAGCACTTTGAGAAAATCTGCCTGAAGTTTTTAAAAATCAGTTAAATGGGTAACGGCTGTTAGTGGAAGTGTGACATCTGGTGAGGATGCTGCAGAACAGGTAGCGCTGTCAGTCGAGTCAGTCACAGGAGACTGTAGCTACCTGATAGTAGCCACTGAGTAGATCTTGATACATGAGCAGGGGCATCATGCGGTGGGACTGTTTAACCCAGTTCTGTGTGGCACAGGAAAGTGTCATTTTCACTAAAATGTGAGCGGTGGAAAAAAGTAAAACAAAGTTTGACATTCTGCCAGAGGCAGTAAGTTTTTATTAATTTCTTTATAAATATAATTTCATTTTATTGTCTCCTTATAGGCACTCAATATTCGTTCTGTTCATATGTAGATCAAACTTTAGTTTCCAGAGTCTGAGAGTGTTTGTTGCTTTAATTTTTTAGCTGTAATTTTGTTCATTGAACCTTTGGGATTGTCTTGCTGTGCTGCTTGATTCTTAACAGTTTACTTGGCCGTGCCCCAGACCACCCCTTAAATCTGAGATTGTGCACAATTTTTTACTTGTACTCAAGAACACCTGGTTAAGGCCTTTTAGGGGGAAAAATCCTGAGTAGTTGAGTCATATCTGAATGACTAGAACATGTAGAAAAAGTTCTGGGGTTTGGTGATGACCACAGCCTCAATGTTATGTATGATGTAAATATTTACCAGAACACTTTGTGTACTTGTAACCAAATCTTTCAGGGCAGTTTGTTGTGTGGGTTTTTTTCTTTTTTTTTCCAAAAAAGAAACACAACTTTAAACTCTTGTCTTTACATAATTGTTCTTCTTGTCACAGCTTCCTATTGCCCTGTGTATGGGTAACATTTTTTTGTATGTCAAGATAGTTAAGTGCATTAATGTAGACAAAGAATATATGGATTCCCACGGAGAGGACAACTGTGTAGCCATGTCGGTTTAAAAAAAAGTAAATTTTAGGCTATGAGCTGTGGGGTTCTTTTATTGCATTTTCCTATCATTAACCAGATCCACTGCTGATGTGCATAGTGCAGCAGGTAACTGAGTTCAGAATGAATCGTAGCAAACGTTTGCTGTGACGTACTTTAAACATGCACACTACATGAAAAGTTAAACTTTGCAAAAGATAGTAGGAGGAGAGTTTTAGTTTTCTTGTTTTCCAGGTAATTTCAAATGAGAAACAATAGCATGGAAAAAATCCTTTAGTCTCAGGGACTTGGGCTACTGATTTATCCAAATCAAGTGTATCCCACAGATTTTTGTTAACTAAACAGCTTGGTGTTTTGATGTAGCTGTCCTCCATTGTGGTTGTCCAGTTCAGCTGCTAGTGCTCTGGCCTGTTCTTACTCGTGGGTTTGACTTCACTTTTCACTAAATCAGTTCCAAACACTAGTGGCTTTGGCTTTGATTTTGGGGATGCATTGGGACACACTGCTGTTTATAGTGAAGTTGAAATCTGGCCGCTTGCGCAAGCGGTCTGAGTGATCAAGTCACAGCTTGTATTTAGCACTGTCCACCTGAGACAGTGTACACCAGGTTTGGACTGAGCCAGTAAAATGTCTACTAATGTTAACTAAATTTATGCATAAATGTTTGCTTGTTCAGTAAGCAGGTTTTTTTTTTTTCTCTCTCTCTTTCAGGTTTCCCCTCGCGTGAAGTTTGCAAGGATTTTGCAAGGAAATAATTTGCCTGGATTTACTAAGTTCTCTTTTGGAAATTTCGAGGAAATGTAGACACAGTCTGGCATAAGGAGTTCTGTCCGTGATCTTGCACACCATGGTGTATTGATGGCTGACTTTTGCTTGTGGATGCATATTGTTTGCTCATAAAAAGAAGGAATGTATTCATGGATTATGCCTTAATACACCAAATAATTTCACCATGGTGAAACTGGCCAATCCCCTGTACACAGAGTGGATTCTTGAGGCTATTCAGAAGATCAAAAGGCAGAAGCAGCGGCCTTCGGAGGAGCGAATCTGCCACGCTGTATCAACTTTGCACGGACTAGACAAGAGTACTGTACTGCTGCAGTTGGAGCTAGCTGTAAAGGATGGATCCATCCTTAAGGTCACTAGCAAAGGCTGCGCGTCATACAAAGACCCGGATAACCCAGGGAGGATTGCAGCAATTAGGGTCGGGTGCCCGGTTTCCTCGCCGACAGGATCTGTGGTACCTGCAGGAGATCTGCGACATCTGGATTGGAATAAGGTCCTCAGGAGGGCTATTGAGGGCCTGGGTGTGCCTGCTGGGTCATCTCTGAGGAACATCGAACGCTTCCTAAGGAGCCAGGACGACCTAGCGAATGTGGTGGCTAACCCCAGGTTTCAGCAGAGGCTGAGGCTGGCTGCTAAGCGTGCCGTGAATAACGGGAGGCTGCTAAAGGATGGGCCACTTTACAGAATGAGAAATGGCAGTGTAGGCATAAAGACCGGCTTCAGGAGCAGCATCGGATTGGCACTGGACCTTCCACCTGTAACGCTTCTACCACACGAGAGAGATCAGGTATGCATATTGGCTATGAAGTTGCCTGTTTTGTTGTGCAAAGCATTTTTGCCTCTAAAGAAGCATGTTGTGGTGAGTTTAGTAGTTCATGAAATCTTTCATCTTTGATGAGCATTGGAGTATTATATGTGCCAAGTGGCTCCTGAGTATCAGTGTGAGTGTCTGTCTTTTTTTTTTTTTTTTGTTCTTTAACACACTTAAATAAGCTTGTACTAAGTGTTTTGTTACACAGTCGAACAGACGCTTGAAATGAACACCACTGTTTTGAGTGATGGTTATGTTTGATTGTCGGTGTAGTAAAAACCTTTAAATCCTCCATATTCTTGGTGCCGTAGTAGCCTAACAGTAACTTTAAATGTAACAAACTTTCAGTAGTTGACCGGGAACATGAACGTTATGGACACGGTTACATGTCTGTGTGCTTATAGATCCCCAAACGTGGCTTATGCCTAAAACAAAGTGTAATATTGTGTGTGTGTGCGTGTGTGCGCGTGTGAGTTCTTGGTCTAGTCAATATCAAAATGTGTGTTCATTTATAGTTTCTAAGAGCGCTTTCACACCTATAGGCTTTACTGGGTTTAAATTTAAAAGTCTAGTTTCCCCCCCCCCCCTCCTTCTTAATGCAGTTCATTTTGTCTGGTGTGAACACAGTAATCGTGCTTGGGTGCAGACCAAAACACCCGCACCAAGACCACAAAAAAGGGTGCTCTTGTTCTGAATCATCTGCAGAGCATACCAAAACGTTCCCCAAAGCTTTAAATGAGATGATTTGAGAGCATTGAATTATTGATGGATTTTAATTTCTTTTGTTTGTACACCCAATCCATGCGACAGGATGAATCACAGACAACAGTGGAGTCGTGAGGAGGGGCTGGGCCTGTAATTACAATTACACACACCAGTGTGTGACGATCAACTCGCATAGGTTCACCTCCATTGTGAAACTTGACAAACATGCAGCAGTCCACAACACAGGATCTTCTTCCTTTATTTCTTTTTTTGTTTATTTGTCAGACACCTCAGACCAATAAGTAGAGAGGATGTCCTCACTTGGTTTGAATTGTTACATTTGGGTTTTTTTGCTTTTTTTTTTTCTCATGTGTGAAAAAAAGAATCTGAACTGAAGAGGAAAAAAAAAAAATCTGATTTGCACCAGAGCATAGTTAAGAACTAAGGTGTAAGAGCACTTTAAGATCTATGGAAATAAGGATCAGATATGCATCTGGAACGTCTCTGATTTTACATATTCTGAGCCAATCCATATTTTCTATATGAAAGGCCTGATGTTCATTAAGAAATTACTCAGATAATTTGTTTTGATAACTATGGGGCTCTCAGTATGGGGTCAGTATTTAGTTATCCTGTACTCTGAGCTTTGGTTTAAAGGACCTAAGCTTCCAGAATCATAATACATTTTCTGTGGCCAGGCAAAGCAGTGCATGTCTTGCTTGCCTGCTGTTTTATTGAGGATTAAAAAAGTAGTAATTTTACTGGGCTGTAATTATTAGGCTTTTGCTTTTCCTTTATTTCATATTGCCAAAGTGATCATTTCAGTTTTCTGTGGTTAATTGTACGCAGGTTTCAACTTTTAGTCAGGAAAAGCTTTACCAGCCTACCATTGGCATTAATATGTTGAAAGGCTTTATCCAGCTGTGGTCAAGACATTAATTTTTTTCTAGATTAAACTAGATATTAAACTGGTCAGCACGTCAAGGGATTGTTATTTAAAGCTGTTCTGATCTTGCTGGTCATTTAAGTCGTGTTTAGCCTGGCCCTGGCTCTTAGTGCTCTTTTTTTTTTTTTTTTTTTTTTTTTTTGCCATGGGTTACTAACAATGGGAGGCCATTTGGTAATCAAATCTTGGAGCACATTCCCTCGTCTGCTCCTTGTTGAGTTGTTCATTGAAAGCAAACGCTTTTGGTTTCCAGGCGCGGGGGCTTGACTGTTGCTAAGCGATGTGTTTTTCATTGACACTAGGACATGATAGCATAGTGCCAGTCCTTCTTTTTTTTCACAATCAGGGAGAAGGTCTGCCATCTCGCAGATGGTTTAGGGAGCCGACAGTGGTGGACCGGCCACTGATTAGCTCAATGCGTTAAAAGGGCTCTTTTGTTGTTAATTGTGTGCTTGGGGACTGGTCAGTGTGCAGCTGCTCCAGGCCTCTTTATCATATGCTGCTAGGGGTTAAAATTTGAGAAAGGAGAGGGGCCAAACCTGGCCTCTTTTGTGCCATTTGCTGGCAGGATCAGATTTTGTAGTGATGAAGGTATATTAGATCTCTTGGCTGGTTTCCTTTTAGACATTCTTAAAACTCTTGCATGAAACACAGTAATTGAATGAAGGTCTGTTAAAGTAAAGCTGATTATATCAGTTTGGGGGAAGTGTTTTTGTAGAGTGCTGGGCCACTGATTTGCAGCTGTGGCTACCATAATAGCTCTACTTGTTACACAATGCATTATTGAGGCTTACGCATCAAGTAATCAGATTTCTGGCAAGCGTGAGCAGACTGGGGGTCTAGACCTGACGAAAGATAATTCTCGATTCCCAATACAGCCTATTGCATCAGCTGTTTATTTTTCTTCGTGTAGTAACCCATTATCATTTTTGTATTTAGCTGACTGTCCTTACATAATTATTTAATCTCTCAAAAGCATGTGTTTCTTTCACAAAGAAGCATAAGTATGCAAAGCAACAACACGTGAAGACAGTTTTGTTTCACATGCTGCCAGCACTGCGTAGTTGTGCTTTCCACTGTCCACACTGTTTAATTGGATGAATATAATTTGAAATTCAGTCACTAGACATATTGTTTTATTTCCGTCGAACAGAAGTAATTTTTCAGATGCGTTTCGTTTTACACAATTTCATATTTTACATGGACCTATTAAACGCATGCATACAATAAAACTGAAATCTGTCAGTGACAGATAAGCGGGTTTGAGTGTGTTTGCTCATGGCGCTGTTTTGGATGAGGGTGTGTAATATCACAAAAGGGAGTTAATCAGGAATAGTTTATCAGCACTTTCCTTTTATATCGAGATATTACTGGGTTGGTGATCAGACAATTACTGGATGCATTGCCCTTGTGCTGCATCCCCAGTGCCATTTCCAAGCCTGGAGAAGTGGGTGGGTTGTGTGTTTCTTGCAGATCAAATGATCTGATGTGGTGACCCCGAGAAAGGGAGGACCGAGAGAGATTGGCTTTTCCCCCTTTTCAGTGAACAACTCTGGACTATTATTCTGACCAGGTGTGTTACTTTTTACGTAATTCTGCCCATAAAAGTAGGAGACACGTTGGACTTTGAAGCAAAACCTGGATGTACATAAATAAAAAATGTATGTGTGTCATGTTACAAACCCTATGCTAGCTATGCTTCTCTTAGTATAGTATTAGTACAGATTGCTTTGTGATGGAAATAATGACAGCTTTGAGGTTTATGGGTGACTTCTCAAACTCCGCCACACAGTCAAATGGAAAAGTGCTTAAATGGTTTTGAATTGTACCTGGCACAGTTATTAGCAGTGTCATCTTTTTGCTAAGAGGTTTTTTTTTGTTTGTTTTTTTTTTTCCCCTGTAATCTTTGATCTTCACACTGTCCATTATACGTTTCAGTGAAATTTTTTTTTATTTTTTTTATTTTAGCATAAACGACAAAATTAATGAATAAACCGGACGATTTGACATTGCTATAAGTCTGTATAGTTGAACTCAAATTATTTTTATTTTTTTTATTTCCTATAGTTCACTGGCGTAAGTTTGATGGAATAAACCATCAACCGTATATATTTTCAGTAGCATGTTTTCTTTCCTTTTCCTTTCTTACAAACTACAGATGTGTTACTTGGCTTTTCTTACTAAGCATTGTTTTTTATATGTATGTAATATACCATAATATAAATAGCATTTTGTTCAAGACGGCAATATACTTCCTGTCCGTCTCGTCCCAAGTTGAGCTAACTGTGTTTGTTAAAAGAAACTATTAAAAATGAACCTTGGTGTGTGTGTGTGTGTGTGTGTGTGTGTGTGTGTGAGAGAGAGAATTAAAAAGAAAAAAATGAAGTAGTTTGCAATTTCTGTGCTACCCATCAGATAGAGGCTTGTGCATTCTTTGTTTACATGGTCATGTTGATAATGCACAGATTATTCTGGTCTCCAAGTGTGTACACTTGCAAATTTGCAGCCTCCTCTACAAATTTGCTAATATCTTCACTCATGAAGGCTCTTTTGAAAGATGTGTATAGTGACTGCTTCACCTGCTTCTCTGAGACCTCGAGATTAAACATGTTTGGCGTGAACTGATTTTTATCTTTTACTCCAGGGTAATGTCTTGGAATATTTATTTTGTTAGTCAGTCATGATTTCTGATAAAGTACAGCAACATCTTTCCCCTGTGATGGTGGGTGACTGAGAACTTACATTAGTTACATTGTACAAAGTATGTTCACTATAATAATTTTTTTTCTCGTTAGACTTTGGGTTACAGTCGTTTAGTTTTAATTACAAGAAACTTCTGAGAGACTGCAGCTATTTATTTTCTGTGTCACTTCTGTGCTGTTTTTTTTAAATTTTTTTAAATTTTTTTTTTTAAAACCATCCTAATGTAAATAAGCTATAATGTGCTGTAGCGAAACCTATCCCCAGTCTCATGATGTGTGGAATCAGTGTTAATGTCGCTACACTTGCTTGAGCGTCTAATACAATAGTGCGCTTTATCCTCAGGCAGCGTAACCTGGATCAAGTAATGGTAATCTAATAGGCCTCCAGACCTTGTTAATTCTTGTGCTGTTGAGGCTTGGATGAGCTAATGGAGCTGTTGGAAAATGTAATGGGACAAGACCCGGGTCAGGAGGAAGGGAGCGTATCTGCTCTACATTCCTCTCTCACAGTCAGCCATGAGACATTCCCATGCTTCATACGGTCGATACCATTTATTGTTGGTAATATAGCTGTGATGGTGCCAGACCATCATCTGGGCATAGTCCCAGTCTTCTATCTGTTCTATAATCTCGGAATTTAAATTAAGATCAGGAAAAACAACAGAGTTTTATGTAGGACAGCAAGTTCGTTTTCTTCTAGAAGCTTTGTTGATCATAACTTGAGTGATGATTTCAGATTTGTCTTTGCAAGGCGTAACACCTTGTTTGTCAAATACCTCTCTTAATGAGCAGTTAATCACCAAAAGCTCCCCTTCTCTGCCCTTTCATCAGTAGGGCCAGGTGACCCTAACGTAATGCATTATGTCTGTATATAATCATATGATCTACAGGTTTTCTGTAGTCTGTTTGAAGCTTTGTTAATCAATTTATTTTGATAAACATCCAAGAGTTCAAAACATCTTAATTTTCAGCATTTGTTTCAGGATGTGGCAAAATTCTCCATCCAATTTCCTCAGTTATGATATGTTTAACGTTTGCAATAAAGGATTAAGATTTTCAAATTGCCTTTACGTTTCATTATTTTCGCCTAGTCCATAGTGTTGTAGTAGTAGTAGTAGTAGTAGTAGTAACATGTCCAATCGTTTAGTCTTATGCTAGTTATAGATTTTTTACTGTATTTTTCCAGGGATTATTTAACAAGTGACCTGTTCACCCAGTTCAGTGACTAATGCATAATCTAGTGTATTTAGCCAAGACTTTATTTTTTATTTTTTAAATAAAGCCTTTTAGAAGACCAACTTCCTTCTGCATAAAAAGTGAAACCTTTTTTTTCTCTGAAATTTGAGGATGGAGTAACCTAAAACTTACTTTCTCCAAAAAGAGCTTTCATTTGCACCCCTAAATCCAAATTCTTCTCAGACTTTTTAAGAACAGGTAGCAAATATCAGTGAAACACATTCGTATGAATGTACTGAAAAACTAAAGGACTGTTTAAGAGCTTGCCCCAACACATTCATTCCCCCCTACCCATCATCCTTTAGACTGCTCTTAATGGCCAGCATAGAAAGTTGTCTTTACTTGTGCTTTAACGTGTTGCTTAACATGACTGAGCTTGTAAATGTTTACTTTTAAAACATTTAACCAACAAGGCAGAACAACCTGCTATTGAAATGGGCTCAACTGTTGAAATGGCATTAAAAAAGTGTTTAAACGAGCCTGTTTAGTTTTTTCACTCATGCTCGGGACGTTGCTTGTGTGTTGCTCTCCCGGAAGTTTTGATCTGTTAGATGTTTAAAGAGATGGATTCGATGTGTTCAGATCCACTGGCATACGCCGTACCATGAAAGTCCCCAGTGTTGCCTGAGACGGTCAGACATTACTCAGTATGAGGATATGACTTGTCTTTTAGGAAACTGCCATCTTGCTTTTGGTCTTTCACAAAACTAAGCAACAAATGCTGCTACAATGATTGTCATGGTTACCAAGAGGAATTCCGTATCAGGACGGGACTGGGAATCAGCCTAGACCCGGAGGTTTAAGTTTGCAGGGTGTGTAAGAATGTATTACATCTTTGGTTTTTCATGAAATTCCTGGACAAATGGACAGTGAGGACTAATTTAGTCAAAGATTCATCTCGAATAATTTACCATTTGATCTGATGTAAGCAGTTAGTGGGGAAAACTCTAAACGAACATGTAGGACACAGTCTTGATTCTTATGGCAGAGAAACTGGTTTAGCTCCTGGTGAAGAGCATCATGAGCTGTGTGGCTCTTTACTAATTGAGCAGAGTTCAGTTAGAAGTGGTCTGACGTCGCTTAAAAAATGTCTAACCGAGCATGAGCAGAGTTTCTATAGACAAGAACATGATGTGAGAGAAAACATTGAAAAACGGATTCAGTATTTTTGTGCACTTTTCTGCCTGCAGCTTGATTTTTTCATTTCTGTGGGCGAGGAGGATAAATAAAATAGTTACTTGAGTTTAAATATTTCCTCAATTGGTGTTTTTAAAAGGGATAAAAGGTTCCCATGAGAACCTTGCTGTACATCTCAGAGAATATACATACATAATTACATAATTTCACATTTTTGTTTTCCACCAGATCACTGGCTCACATCAGTGTCTAATGAAGCTGCAGTATGCAGTGCTACTATTTAATCAGTATGCTCCTTCACTGTGCTCCTCCTCTTGGTCTTTTTCTGAACTTTGCACTGAATAAGAATGATCAGCAGTGTGTGTGTGTGTCATTAGTTATTAGACTTCGGTATTCATTGTTTAGAGCTCTACTTTAATTCTCTCTTCAGTGCAGCTGTGAAATCTTCCTCCTCTTTGAAGTGTCATTTATAAAAGCCAGGGTTTAATAATAGACCAATGTAAAGACCAATGTAAAAACCAATGATGCACCTTCCGCCAAAATGGCTCTTTGGTTTTTGATTGTCGTATGGATACAAGATTGCTGGTAAAATATGATGCCTGATGTAAGGTTCGAATTGCTTATGTAGTTTCGCTAAACGACGATAGAAACTAGGGTTAAATGATGGTGCACAAACTGACTGTGGCATTTTAAGAATATAACTTTTTGTTGGTGCATCTCAACTAACCACAAAACATCCTGTGAAAGCAGATTTGAGAGTTAAGAAAACATCATCAGAGAGCCAGGCGGCTAAGAATTGTACACATGTCTTGCAGATGTTTGAGTTTCAGGACTGTGCGCGCGCGTTGGGGAGGCAGGAACGCTGACCTGCCTCAGTACAATTCGTTACCGACAAATATATAATTGTATATGTTGTGTGTGTGTGCGCATGCATATATAAAACATGTTTGTTGAGTGTAATGTAGCTTTTAGCAGAAGCTTTTGCTGCTCGTGTGCTATAAGCAGGGTCCAAAATATAGTCAAAAACTTTTTGACATAGCGGAGAAGTTGGCGGGTAGATGAGGGCAACCCACCGGCCAAGCATTAAAAAAAAAAAATTATTTATTTTTTAACTTGCCAAAATGAATGTTTTTGTTGCATGCACATTTCTTTCAGCACATTTTATTGATATAATGAGGGATTATGCTGAATGCCTCCTGAAAGAGGAAGTCAAAGCAAAATGATTTTTGTTGGTCACTTAATGCCGCACAGAGGGTGTCGAGTGGAGATGCGCGAGACTGAGCCCAGGACGCAGACACGCAGGCAGTGTGGCACTTGCTGCATTCATGGTCACGAATACTCTGAGGTTTCATAGTTTTATTTCCGTTGCCAAATGAGTTTCTGTTTTTGTCTTTGCCATACTGGCGGCATACAGGACAACTCATCACCACAACCTCAGCATCGTACTGTAGTCTCCTGAAACAGTCATCTCTAAACCACCATTTCTCACAAAACTGTTTACGTATCTCCACTGCCTTGTTCTCCTTTTCTTCCCTGGCAGTGCGCTTTCATGCTGAACGTATATAATAAATACCACCACGTACTGTACGTGCTATAAGGTTAACGCAAGCCAAGACAAGTTGCAACCAGGTGAATCCCCCATAGAGCAAATAGAAGTGGCATGGTGACTGGTGCGTGTTTTTGTGTCTGTATATGTTTGTGTCTCGGCCCACACTTCGAAGCTTGCAGACAGTGTAAGAAGAGGAGAAAAAAGAAGCTGTAGCTTTACAAAAAGACTTGTGGAAGAAAACAAAAAAAAAAAAAAAAAACTTAATTACAGGACTATTTTGGTACAAGCGTTTTACCCACCATGAGGATTTACTTGCCAGAAGGAAAA
>JAOVVB010000041.1:19499145-19522138 GCA_028570985.1 Heterobranchus longifilis
GAAAAAGGACAATCCTCGGCCTGTTAAGCGGAAAAAAGGCTGGCCCAAAGGAGTTAAGCGAGGGCCTCCTAAATGGAGGCTAAAGAAAGAGCGAAAGATGGGATTTAAGCTCAACCTCTACACACCACCTGAGACGCCCATGGTCAGTGTGGAGCAAGAACCAGAGGAGGAGCAGGTGGACAGTCCTGTTTCTGTTCCCGAAGGCTCAGAGTCTGCGTTTTTAAACGAACCAGAATCTGTGAAGCCAGAGATGCACTTGGTGGACCCCTTGATCATGGAGCCACAGGAACCCAGTGAAGAAGACAAGGACGATGAGCCTACAGATAAATCTGATTCTATGGCTGTTTCTCCTTGTGAGGCAGTGAGCCAGGAAACCACATCAGGTCCTGTGAACTGTGATGAACAGTCCCCTGAAAGTACAGAACAGCAAAGGTGTCAGGAACCAGATGAGGAACATAAATGTAGTGAGCCCCAGGCCCCTGATGAACGTGATGATGAGGAAGAAGAGGATGAAGAACTAGAACCGTCTCATGTGGAAGATCATGATGCAGATGATGAGGATGATGGCCATGTAGATTCTGGTGAGGTGAGAAAGGAGGATCCTACACCCTTACTGGAGAAAGAGCCTCTGGATAACTCCGATCCCAAGCCAATCTCTTGTAGTGATGATGATAAGGAAGAGCGTCCTCCTGTGCAGTCTTCTGGAGAGCTGGTCTCGGACAGCGGTTTAGTTGGCATCGACACACAGGATAACCCTGAGGACTCGGACCATCAGCCTGACTCAGAATCCGATGAGGAGGAAGAGGAGAACATTCAGAATGTTGACCAAAAAGATGCTGGTCCTTTGACACCTGCAATAAAGGAAGACCACAGTATTTGTCCAGAGATTGACATGGAAACTGCCCAAGCGGTTCAATCCCTAACGCAAGAGGCTGAGCAAGAAAGGCACTTCCAGGATTGTGTAGAGACCCAGGAGGCCTGCCGCAGTCTGCAGAGATATGTGCATGTTGACCAGAGTCCCCAAATGACTCCAGTCGATGACTGCCAGCAGTCAGACCACAGCAGTCCACTGTCCTCTGTACACTCACACCCGAGCCAATCGGTGCGGTCTGTTAACAGCCCAGCGGTGTCCATTCTGGAGAACAGTTACACTCAGATCAGCCCAGATCAAGGCGCAATCTCTGTGCACTCCTTACATAATAACATGGAAACAAGCCCAATGATGGATGTTCCTTCTGTGTCTGACCACTCACAGCAGGTAGTGGACAGCGGCTTCAGTGACCTTGGGAGCATCGAAAGCACGACGGAGAACTATGAGAATCCCAGCAGCTATGACTCCACACTAGGTGGCAGCATTTGTGGCACAGCAGCCAGCGCTGGTGCCTCTTCCCAGAGCAGCTGTTCCTATGGCAACCTTTCCTCTGGTGGCAGCCATGGCCAGAGCAGCTGTGCTGTGTCCCAGCAGATGGCCGGCCCTGTGGTGAACAATACTGCTGCCTGCAGCATGCTCCAGCTGAACAGCATGAGCTCACCACAGGGCTGCAGCGTCAAATCCCCACAAGGCTGTGTACCAGAGAGGCAGCCAGGACACGGGCATGGACACGGCCCTGGGCACGGGCACGTACACAGTCATGGCCATCATCACAACCATCACCACCAACACCACCCGCACCAACACCATCAGCATCAGCACCACCAGCAGCCCCTATCTCACTGCTCTATGCCTGGTAGCTTCCCTCCTCCCATGCAACTCTCTGACCTCCCCGAGTCAAACAACCCCTCCACCAATGTGGGACTGTACGAGAGGATGGGCCAGGGTGAGTATGGGGGCGGGCACTATGCACAGCCCTCAGCTACTTTTAGCCTGGCCAAGCTCCAGCAACTTACCAATACTCTCATGGACCATCCTCTGTCTTTTAGCCACTCTGCATCACATCCCATCACGTCTTACACCAACAACAACGGGTCTTTGTCCTCACAGCTCGGCCCTCACAACCCCACACTGGTGCCTCTGTCTCAGCCTCCACACAGTGTCGCAGGCGGAGGCCCTCAGACACAGGCCACCATGACTCCACCCCCTAACATGACTCCTCCACCTATGATGGTGCAGCGCAACATGGGCACACCTAACATGAACTTGCCCCCATCCCAAAGACTGCAAACACAAATTGCACCCAAGAATCACCACCATCATCCCGTGTCCATTCGCTCTAAATCGGCACCGCTGACTCCTCACCACCAGCAGCAGATGTACGGCAGGAGTCCACAGGCCGTTACCATGCAGGCTCCAAGCAGGACACTAGCCATGGCACCTCGCATGAACATGGGTGTTAACCTCATGCCTGCTCCAGGTTACAACGTCAATTCGATGAACGTAAATATGGCGCCGCTGAACGCAATGAACACGTACAGAGTGACCCAGCCCATGATGAATGGGAGTTACCATGGCAGCACAACATATATGAACCAATCTCCGCAGTACTCTATGCAGATGGGCATGATGGGTACTCAGCCTTACCCACAGCAGCCCATGCAGGCTCCTCCCCACGGCAATATGATGTACAGTCCAGCGGGTCACCATGGTTACGTGAACACTGGCATGTCCAAACAACCCTTAAACGGGCCTTATATGAGACGATAATCGCTAATGACCCCTGTCCCGCAAAGGGTTAGGAAATGAAAGTCAGCTTGATGACTTGAGGTAGTTTTTTTTTGTTTTTGTTTGTTTGTTTTTTGGTTCATTTTCAATATTATTGTTCGCTTTTTATGAATTTTTTTTTTCTTAAAAAAACCAGCACTTGGTAAGAATGCAAAAAAGTTGTGTTTAATGGCTAATCTTTAGCTTTTTCCCTATTTATGGGAAGCCTTACATCATCAAAATTTAACGTAATGTTTAAATGTAAATCTCTTAAAACTGCATTGCAGTTTATGGTTGCATTGACATCCCCCCCCTCCCCCTTCTATTTTCTTTTGGACTTGCTTCATGGAACCTTTAAATGTGCCTGCATTGTAAGCCTTTTCAATGTACCTGTTTAACAATCGCAAGGTTATTTTCCAAGTCTGTACTCATGCCTTCATATTATTTAAATTATTGTAAGTCTACTTTTATATATTTTTTTAAGTGTAAGGTGAAACTTAGCATGCTATAATGTCTTTGTTAGTGACAGTGCATCAAAGTAGTACTGTACAGTGTTGTGCTTAAAAGCAAGCAATTTTATATTAAATGTATGGCCTTGGTTAGGTTTCCCTCTTATGGAAGGAAAAATGAAACTATATTTTTGTTGTTTCTAATACTGAAAAGATTTTAAAACATCGTCATGTTTTTGGGTGTCCCGCTTCGAAGGTTCTATTGCTAATTGTGTATAATTTGTTACTTTTTAACAAGTTTCTTTACCTGAGGCAGCTTTGTTTTTATACAAACTAAAGCAATTTCAGACAAAATAGAGAAGTAAATGTCAGTATTTGTACATGTAGAATTCTAAATCAATGAAAGGGAATGCAAAAAGGAAAAAAAAAAAAAAAAACTTTCACAGGGCAGTTCAGAAAATTGTCAGTTTTTTTCCCAAAGTTGGTCTTTTATGAAATGCCTTTAAACATGCATTTTCATTCCAGATGTAAATTTTTTTATCTTTATAAAACATCTGATTTATATTTTACTGAAATGTAGAACAGTAGCCTTGTTAATAGACAAAACAGATGGCATGTATAAAGAGAAATTGTATTGGTGTCTGTTTGTATAGCTTATTTTGTAGCCTTTGTACCTGTACAGAATGGCAGTTTGATGTAAGAGGGATAACCCGACTATACTAATTAATGGAGCAACAGTCCTGTATTTATGAGTTACCTTTTTAGTCAGTCACTTAAATGCTGTACATTTTAGCAGAAAAATAAATTATGAGCCACTGACCGACTTAAGCTCAACTCTGGACTGTTTTGTTTCCTGTGTGCTGTTACTTCATGCTTGCATCATTTCAGTCTTTTCTCAAAGACGGCGCAGTCGTAGGAGTCCCAATTGAATTCAAACTTTTTAAATGAGCTTTTTGATTTTAAGTATGTAATTAGGCAAAAACTCCTGAGGTATGCTGCTGGCAAAAAAAATAGCCCGTTTCCAGGTTCTCTATTTAATTCAATTCAGCATAAATTTATCTTCCACATGATTAATCCAGAAGTTTAGGCTATGAGTTTAAGGCTATGTTGTCTGAATTTTCAGTTCTCAGCTTCTGCCTTTGCTCTTGTAGCTGAACATCCAGCACTCTGAGTTGCTTTAGAAAACCTCTGTTGGGTAAAATACAGCGTTGCTTTTTCACATGATCAATCGCATCAACGACGGTCATGTTCTTGAAGATCATTAGATAAGCCAAAAATAAAGTAGCTGATCGACTTCGTCCCATGACGCAGTGCACTAGCAGTTTACCTGAAACGAGAAATGAAATTACTTTAGAGGCGCTGTTCAGTTGTTTCATGGTTTGAGTGACACCTCAGGTTTTTGCTGATTTGCAATTTGATTAAAATGCTCTAGGTTAAATACATAAATATAAATGATCTGATGCATTGAGGGAGTTAAATGGATATTAAAACTATTAAAAAAGTCATAATTAATAAATGTAATATGAAATAAAGGTAATGTTTATACTTTTAACCAACTCTCTTCAAGAACCTGAGAAGACATCTTGGTTAAAGTGTGTGTGTGTGAGAGAGAGAGAGAGAGAGAGAGAGAGGCTCTTATCTAAATATATTTATCATGGCTTGTCTGTCTCTTCACTCACTCTCTGGATTGCTGAGTGCCTGGTCAATAAATTGAGCTGCCGGGTAGAAGAACTGTGCGAGGTTGAAAGTTGGAATGTCTTCTGCCTCCACTCCATAGTAATAAATGTCCATGCCGTGGTAGTAATCTGGACCTGTTGCGACATTGTTCCATTTTCCCTCGGCTGCGTTGAGGATGTGTGTTATCCCAATCTTCTCCAAATTGTAGCGCTCTAGTGCTGTCTTCCTGTGAAATAAATAGGATTACCCTATGTCTACTGTTAATAAGGCTTGAATGAGTGAAAAATCAGGCTTCATGAACATTTATCAAATAATTCACGCTCTATTAAACTGAGATTAATAACACTAGTGTTTCTCCTGAAGAAGTCTTAGGATCTGTCCCAAGTGTTTAGAATTTCATTAAGCAGAAAATAATAAAACGACTCGGCTCTTTTAGTCATCTTGCTTACTCATCGCCGATGTAGACGCCGGGCCAGACCTCGTTGATGTGGGTGTAAGCTGCTGCTGTGCCTTGCCAGAAGAGTTTCTGCAGCTCAAACAGCTCGGGGGTGATGTACTCACTGTCTGGGTCATCCTCTGCTGGCTTTTGTGTATTCTTGATTTGGCTCTGTTTTGAAGTGTTAGACTTCATCTTCTCTTTAAAGCTCGGTGCTCATCAGCCGGAAGCTTGAGTTATTGCCTTTGGAGAGAAATTGCGAGATGTTTGGCAGTTGCTCAAATATTAAAATTGGTTGTTTTTTGAAAGGAATTAAAGTCATCGCTGTATATAATGAAGTAGCAATATTTATTCATAATCGGTAATTGCGTTGTCATCGTCATGCTGGATCCGGATGCTATCCCGTGATCGCTGAGTGTGAGGTCGGAATGCGGCCTTGATGGGATGCTAGTCCTTTGCAGGCCATCAAGCTGATGGATGTTCATAATCATGTGAACACAATTGATTTGTAGTCAATCCAGCGTGTTTCTGGGAGCCTCCGAATAGAACCACAGACCCCTACGCTGCACCACAGTGCCACCCCCCTGTGGCAGTGTCTCGAGCTTAACACACTGTGACAGGTTCCTACATTGGGCCTAACAGGCATAAGCATTGCGTAAATATTTTATAAAGCATTGCTGGTGGATTTATGTAAGCCATATGTCACGCTCCTTGAGGTAAGTTTCTTGCCTTATCATTACGGGTTAACTTTATACGGATGTGTGTGTGTGTGTGTGTGTGTGTAATTTTTAACCGCAATTTGGGAGGTCCGTTTTTATTAACATGATTATGGAGTACGACTTCTGTATAAAACCCACAAGGCAGGAAAATAAATGGTTTTAAAGCCCTTAAAGTAAAAGTGGGAGTCGGTTTACATTTATAACCCTGTTATAATTGACCTCTGACAACTTTATCAAAGTGTTATAAATGTGCTGCTAGTAAAAACAAATAACTTGTAATTTATTTTATCTGCATCTTGCAGCAGTGGCATGTGGCCAGAGGTTTGGGTGCGGCGAATGGCCTCGAGCTGTATTGCGTTGAGAAGCTGGCTGACGGCTTCACGTGGCGCTTTTTAAAAAATTCTGATTGGGCTATTATTCTGATTATTAATGCATTGTTAGAGTCCATGTAACCGCAGCTATTGTCTGCTCTTATACTTTATAACGTTTAATTTATTACATTGGCAGCCACTGAGTATTTTAAACCAGTTCAATCAGTTAGTCGTTGTCTTTCTTTTCTTATACAGAAAATGTTCCTAGAGAGTCAACACAGGGTTGAAAGCAGTAACAGTATTTGTTGCACCATTACATTACATGATGGCTGTGTCGCAATCAGTTGTCTGATGATTATCATTAAAGGTTGAGTTTCAACCAAGTCTTTCTTGAATTCTCCATCAATCTTGAAAAAGGCCCAATAAAATAAAATAAAAAACGCACAATGGGTTTCCTCAAGGTTCTTTGATTTCATCTCACCTCTGAAAATCATGCCAAGAGCTGGACTGGCCAAGCTACACATTCCTGTAGATACTATGACAATGTGAAAAATGTGTGGCGTTGATCCTGGGGGTGTGTCTTACACCCAGTGTTCCCAGGATAGACTCTGGATCCACCATGACGCCCTGATTGGGATGAAGTGATAACTGAAGAGGAATAAGTCATTGGAATGGATGCTAGTTATTATATTAGATCAATATTAGATTAAAAAAGATCAATCCCTTACTCGTTTTAGACTAAATGCACCTAGAAACCTTGTATAAAAGAGTTATTTTCGGCTGAGAGCGTCAACACGTTTCACTTCAATCCTGAGATATAAATATGTATTTTTCAGAAAGTTTCTTTCTAAGACTTACAAGAGCTAAATTGTACAGTCATGAAATCATTCTACTGTAGATCAAACAGTCACGTAAAATTTATATTTTGCACTTTCCCAGAGTTCACTTCAAGACACACAGTTCTGGTAACAGTCAATAACAGTTGACACTAACTGCTGTTATGAATCCACACTTGATCCTCTCTTAATCCGGAAATGGTAAATCAATATACATTCATATTTAAGTGCTTACCGTCAACACGATCTGTCTGATGTTCATGCCGAGCACACGCTGCACATGTCTGGTCAGTCCATAACACACACCAGACACCAAATTATATTTTTAGGCCATTGATCTATGAGCTTTTGCTTTTAGCAGCATGCAGGAGGGGTTGACGGTGTGTGTGTGTGCGCGCGCACACGCACACACAGGACCTCTGCCCTAGTAACTAGAATAGTTCTGGCACTCAAGAGTACAAGGAGCTAGAGTGCATTTTATTTTCCTGCTGTTGGAGCCTGTGACTGACTTTTTCCACCATTTCTATCACAAATCATGTTGCTCTGTTTCTATTTTGACACACACACATACCAAGGGAGGTGCAACATCAAACCCCAAGAAAACCTGGAGCAATTATAAAAATTAAAAAAAAAAGAAGTACTTAAAACATTCTGTTGTATTTCTTTCACTAAGGAATGATGTCATGATAATATAGCCGTGGATTTTTAGAGGATGTCAGAAGGTCGAAAACAATTTGCTGGTGCTGACTGCAGCGTTTGTAGACGATCAGTAGTCTCTCGAATACAAGCGTCTATATTTGGAAATGACTGAGAGTGCAGGCTGCATTAAAGTGCACTAAACATTACGAATGGCTTCTTTATGCCACGAGGGCTGCCATCCCCATGTACTGCACAGATTTGTGGCTTGTAATACACCTGTTTTGAGACCACACCGGTGCTCAGACGCTCGTTGGCTGTTTAGTGTCTCACACTCTGTGCAAATCAGGTAGGTCTCTGTTGGTTTCTTTAATGAAAAACCTCTCTGACCACACAGCAGGTGCTGCAGGTTTTGCATAAACTTGCATAAATTCATTTTTAACTACGCTGCCTTGCATAATTATTCCCCTCGTGAACTTTTCCACATTTTGTCATGTTACAACCAAGAAACTAAAACGGACGAAGCTGCCTCTTTGGCAAATCCTGTCTGTCTGCCCAGTTTCACCGGTGCACTACAGACTGTTTAAGTTTTGGGATTTTTTTTATTTTTTTTTTATAGCCAAAACCTGACTGATTCTTCTCTAGACATGTTCCCATAGCTCAGGTGTCCAGCTGTATTTATATAAAGATAATGCAATACTTTAATTGCATACACACAATCTCTATCAGAATAACTGTGACTTCTGAGGCAAACCCCTTACACCAGGATTAATCCAATTAATTCATGAGTTCTACAGCAGCATATACTGTATATTATTATGTTTTTGTATAAAATATCCAATATTTGTGAATATGTTTTGAAAACTTTAATGTTCTATAGTAAGAATATTATTTTGTATATCCTTGACGAATCTGAAGTCCATTTGAATTACATGTAATATTACTAAAAATAGAAAGGATCCATCCAGGTGGATAAAGATATTATAAGCCACATACTGTTTGCTAGCATTTAAACCCTCACCATGACTAATACATAAGGTTCTCAATGAATAACTCAGAAGGTCGTTAGTTCAAACCTTAGAACTGCCAACAAACTACATTTGGGGCTTGAAATGAAACCCTGCTTAAGCAATGTGTGTAGTCTCGCTTGTAAGACACTTACTGGATAACGTCATCTGCAGATAAAGAAATGTTAATCCACTGTGTCAGTGTCATGCAGGATGTGAGGACCGGAATGTGACACAATCACTGTCCTTAAAAATACACCTTATTTCTCATCCTTATGATCCCATTATACTGTACAGCATTCTCTGAGCTTACCTATACCTGTATAAACCTACCTGATATCAGCACTCCAGTCACTGATTCTAACAGGAAAGTAAGGTACATCTCATTGAATATCCTGCTCACAAAGTTATGCACGAGAATAACAATGACATGACTGACTTGCACGCAGGGACACATCTGGCAATTGCATAAGGTTAAAGTATGCTTTGGTAATTTACATAATTGTTTGACATTCTACATAAAACAATGTCACTGTGCAGTGGTGCGAAGAAACAAAGTACAAAATACTGAACTCATGCATGGTTTTTAAGTATCTCTTCTTTACTAGAATTTTTCTTTCAACTAATACTTTTGATTTTTAATTACTGTATTTAAAAATAAACATCTCTATTATCATGCGTTGGTAAGGTGTCAATTTAAGGAGAGTTGATTCATATTTGTAACTAATCTAAACATTAACATATGACAGTAAGAATGAGACCTACAGTAATAACCATCACAGCAATCTGGATTTTATGGAAACGTTTTATCAAAGCTGTTTTGACTCTGATAGCTAACTCCTAGCTTCCCACCTTGGGTTCAATTCCCACCTTGGGTCTGTGTGCATGGAGGTTGCATGTTCTCCTTGTGCTTGGTGGGTTTCCTTTGGGTACTCCGGTTTCCTCCCACAGTCTAAACACATGCAGATTAGGCTAATTGGGGTTCCTAAATTGCCCGGAGTGTGTGAATGAGCGTGTAAGTGTATATGTGTGTGCCCTGCGATGGATTGGCACCCTGTCCAGGGTGTACCCCGCCTTGCGCCCTAAGCCTCCTGGGATAGGCTCCAGGCCCCCGCGATCCTGAATACAGGATAAAGCGGTATAGAAGATGGGTGAGTGAATGAGAGCGATTGTGAAATGATTATCACTAGCATTTTAGACATTAGATTACTATAGAAAAAGTTATTAATTAGCTCTAGTTAATGTTTTTATTAATTCCTTGGTTGGTGTGGTAAAAGAGGATCTAACTCGGTATTGGTAATTAAAATCATAATGTGATCTGAGTCAGATATTTTATTCTAATTTACTGGCAATTAAAAAAAAGGGTTTTTTTTCAGTATATTTTTCTGCTTTAATTTGAATAATGGATTTTAACCTGCACTTGAATACTATTTATTTGGTTGAATAATTACACTTTACCTTGATTAAAATCCTTTGACCACCTCCGCCTGTAACTCTTATGAAAACAGATCTGTACATGCTATTGCAGGTGTTAATGTTTAGTTCACACAGTGTATACATATGAAAGGCTTTGTATTTCGAATCCATTGAGACAGATCATGTTTTTGGCTTATGACAGATCAAATCGGAGTCATGGAGATGGAAAATCTGCTAAAAGGTCAGGGAGTGTGTCTGCACTCCCACAGGAGACGCCTCAGCCTGGGCTCAATTCCACCAGCCAATTATTCCCTCCTCACACTACCGCCTGTGCCCTCCTACAGGCAGCTGTCCTTCCTGGGGCCCACTGACTAAAAGAGTCCAATTTGACAAAAATAGGAAATCTCAACAGAGTAGGGTTTGTAATTTAATCCAAAAATGTGCTTTTTTCTTTCTTTTTTTTCCTTCTTCATTTTTTTCCTTTTTTTTTGTTGCGGACTTTAACGGAGTGTCTGTAATGCGAGCTTGGCTGCTGCAAATGGGATGGTAATTGCTTTTCGCTTCCCAGATATGTGAAAAGGACACATGAATCATCTCTGGAGAGAGAGTGTTCAGAGCCATCAGTGCTATGTGCGTGTGTGTGTGTGTGTTTTTTCCTCACTCACATCCTCGCTCACTGCCATCACTCACCTTGACAGGGGAGTCATTAAATTGGTCATGTTGGATTCCTTTTATTGTTTTGTCAGGTTCACTTACGCCTTCAACCTTGAAATTTCTTCCCCCCCACCACCACCAAATAATGTACCTGTGCTGCTTTGGTTGCTAAAATCTGTCTTAATTTTCATAAATCTAAAATCATACCATTATGGACAAATAGTGTTTACCACCACACTTCCATCATAATGCTTTATGCGCTTTTTAAAATAAAATGTAACCAGCATGAGGGTGGTGGAGAATGTGTGGGGATAATGTACGCGCTATGAGATGGGAAGGTGTTATTCATAGTCTGCACCTGAGATAACAGCCTAGAGGAGATGTTATTAATAGCCAGCCGCTCTCCAGAATGTGTATTGCGGCCACTGCAGCCCCCACAGTGTACAGAGGAGTTGAGTCATTCTTTACACCAACTGTGAGTTGTGATCCGAAGTTTTCCATGAAGCTCAAAATTAATTCGTCAAGTCTATTGAACTATCAGTCAGTAGTTCTAATGATTGTTTTTCAATTAGTTCTCCTAAGTTTTTTCAACTTCTGCCAGAAGGTTTGGCAGAAAGCTCTGTTCTTTTTGACAGTGATGTAACGACTGAGGTACTAACATATCATGAGGAAAGATGACAGCAAGTTGGCCTGTATATGACAGGAAAAATATATTGAGAATGAGATCATGTACGCTTAGACTTGGACCAAAATAGCTTATTGCTCAATGACACCGTCTTACTCAGTTGTCTAATCGCGATAGATTTACATTCATGTTAAAAGTCACATATGTCAGACTTTCCAGTTTGTTCAATGACAGCTTTGGCCTCAGGGGTGGAAATGCTTTGAATGATCCAACTATTAGCCTGCCTAAAGGACCATGATGTGTAAGATCCCTTCAGCTGAATCATCTGTGAACATATTACAGACTGTATATTGCCCTGTGGCACCGCACCTGCAGGGTCGAGGGTTCGAGGCTTGCCTTTGGGTCTGTGTTTGCGTGAAGTGGTTCTGCCCATTTCCTGGTGGGTTTCCTCCAGGTACTCTGGTTTCCATCCACAGCCCAAAGACATGCATATTATCTGGCATTTCTAAATGACCTGTGGTGTGTGAGTGAGTGTGTGTGTACCCTGTCCGGGACGTACCCAGCCTTGTGTACTGAGTCCCCTGGGATAGGCTTCAGGCCTCTAGAGACTCTGTGCAGGATAAGCGGTATAGAGTATGAGTGAGTGAATGTCAATTCTCCCACTAAAGCTTTATCCTAGTTAGAGTCCTCGTGGATCCGCAGCCTATTCCTGGAACGCTGACTGAGAGGCTGGAATACACCCTGGATGGGATGCCAGTCCATTGCAGGGCACTTTACGTACACTTTCACACCTAGGGCCAATTTAGTATATCCAACATACTATTTTGGAGGATTGAAGAAACCCACAAAACTCTGCACAGACAGTAAGCGGAGCTCAGGAACAAACTGGAAATCCTGGAATTATACCTGTTGTGCTCCCAGTTGAAGAATTTCCATTTTCCCAACTTCATTGTCTTCCATGAACCTACTAGTAAGAGAGGAAAATTGTAGTTTCTGAATTTGCCATTTGTTTGTGTGTTTGTTTTTTTCGATTAACTATTCCACACCATCATCACAGGTTGTTATAAAGTTTGCAAAGGTTCTGCATGAGGAAGATCAGTTCTGTTTTCCTCTACTAGGGAAGCTGCATGAAATATTAAATGTGGGACTGCCAATACATTTGAAAAAAAAAAAAAAAATGCACTACTTGTTACACTTCATAAATAAACTGAAGTGAAAATATATAGTATCTCTGCATGTTTGAGCTCAAATGACCACTCAGTGCATATGTTTTTCATTTTCATGATTCTGGACTTGACTGTATTTACTATATTTATTTTCATATGGTCATGTCAAACTAGTTTCCTGCTCCTCTCAGCTTGTAATAACTCTGTGTTTATTTGTCTATGAATATGTCTGCAGGAGTTCCGTGGCGTTTTCCTGGACGGTCCTGATGCTCAGATATGTTTGTTTGCACAGGGTTGGATGAACACTAAAACGCTGTGTGATAGACCATAACTCATGAAGTCGTCTCCTTCAACCTCACTGTGCCAAACATGACTGACAGCTCTGTCCACAGCAGACATCACGATCCAGCTAGAAATGCTGTCTCATGCTGTGTCTGGAGTGTGGAGCTTCAGGAACATATCTTAACTATGAATCTGAAAAACCTCAAGTGTGTGTTCGTCTAAATATGATTAGACTGGGTTTACAATATAATTATCTTTCCGCAGTAGTCTGTGTGTCTGTGTGTGTATTAATGCACATTTGTAGAAATTTGATAAGAATGATTATAAGAGATTTTCTTTCTTTTCTTTTCTTTTTTTTTTTACAGTTGAACTGAAGGTGTTCCTACTGTATAGTGAGTAGACGGTGATTGGACTGTGTAGTATAACCTATTTTATTCAATCATTTTTTTTTTACACAGTACAGTACATGCCTAGAATCAATGGATCAGATCACATTGTTTTGTGTGGAACCTATAAACATATTAGAGCATATGATACCCATTAGGCAGTCTCGGCAGGAGGCCAGGACTTCAAGACATCCAGTCATACATGTTTCTCCTGTTCCACCTTCATACAATAAAAAGCAGGCTGCAACCATCTCATTTCACAAGAGTTTAAAAAAAAACAACAACACATGCTCATAGGCTCCTTTTGGAACAAGTTCAAAGCACATGCCATCTGGAAGGAATTAAAACAAACCTGCCATTTATTTTGCAACCCTGCAGTCTTTGGAAGTTAATAACTATTTATGGGCAAAGGCTTCAATTGTCCCTCCTATACCCACTTTGCTACCGTCATGAAAGGGATATTGATAAATGAATAAAAGAGTTGTTGCCATGCACCAAAACATGGGGGCCTGAACCCTGAAGGGGTTCATACTTTTGCAATCGATTTTGTCACATTGTGGAGATGTGGAACGTTTATTTACAGCTTGTAAGCTCCAGCTTTCTCTTCCTTTCCCGCACGAGGCTCATGTCGAGGTGACGGAGCTGATTGAGAAAGCCAGGGTTGGGGCAAATGTCTCGGTGTTGCCGAACGACTCGTGCTGCCTCCTTTAAGGTCAGCTGTTCACAGATCATAAGAAAGGCCAAGACGAGCGTGGCCGAGCGGCTGACTCCCATCAAGCAATGCACAAACACTTTCCCTGAAATGAAAGAGTTTGTCAGGAGCAAATAAAACTGTTTATCTCTGGCCTGAAAAAGATGTGACAACTGATTTGGAAATGAATTTTTAATCATTTTGTGTTCACTAGGGATTAACTGGTATTTATTCCATGCAGTTCTGGGAAACTTGCCTTTATTGGACAATGCGGCATGTATAAATCTTGCTGTCGGGTAGAAGAAAACGCTTATGAGGAAGTCTGTGGAATCATCAGCCTCCACCCCATAATAATCTACAGCCATGTCTCTGTAGAAGCGAGGTCCAGTGTTTACGTGAGGGGGGCCACTGGCTGCATTGACTATGTGGGTGATCCCCATACTGTACAGCGTGGACTTGTCACGGGCTGCAACTCTGCAGGCAAAATACAAAGTCATTTTCCAGTGCTTTCGTCAATAGTTAGACTTTATCGCTGGAATCAAAGGGGTGCACTGCAACACCACATTTACTTTTAGGATACCCCCTTGACTTGATGGTTTATTACTGATGCTTTGGACCTGTTCATTTATCTTAAGAAGGAGTGAACTGGGAGCTAATCTTCTACAAGTCTGTGCAAACATGTCTGTAAAGCAGCTGACTCACAGCCCTATGTGACACTAAACACACATGTATTCAGCAGTACGCCTGGCCTGTTGCTTCACGAATTTGCCTTATGAATGGTCGGCCTACTGCCTGGTACATACTCATTGCCAATGTACACATTGGGCCACACTTGGTTGACATGTCCAGTGGGGTGCCTGTCAGCCAACAGGAAGTCCTGCAGTTCAGCAACGGATGGTGTTTCATAGGATGAGAGCTCCTTAAGAGACAACCTAGTACAAAAATATACATTGATTTATGATTCCGTTTGGGGTTTTAATATGTTGGTGTTTTATTATTAAAGGATGCAAAGATTCATTCAATATGTGTGTAAGAGTTGTTTGTTCAATTTTCTGTCGTAAAGTTTTCGTGTTCCTGCACTTTGTCTGCAGAAGTAATTTTCCAAGAACCGTGACATGTTACAGTACATTCCCCTATTCGGCCCCCGGTCTACCTACTAACATCATTCAACTAACAGTTTCAGCTTGGTTAAGCTCACCCGAGGCCAAGGCTTGAGAAACATGTCTGTTACTAAGAGGTTGAGTGTTTGGTGCCACTCAGCTCTTAACAGCTTCATAGTAAACCGAGAGCTTTTTTTTTTTTTTCCAGGAGCTCATCTCACTCCAGATTCATCAAACAGTGATCGTATTCGGATACAGTTTACAGCTTGTGCAGAGAGGAAAATGTGAGTGCCAAAAATGCATGTGTTTCACACAGCTTGGCCTCTTTAAAAGTTTTCTGGAACTGAAAATTTCTCAACCTGAGTGAACTTACATTTTTCAGCTTCGGTCTCTTTTCTCCTCTCTCAGGTCGTCAGCTCTTTTCTCCTTGGTCAGGGACGTCGTCGACAGCCAGTCCGCAGATATGCCTCTGGAGGCTGCTTCCTTTTTTAAATGGTGGATAATTATAAACCTCCCTGGCAACAAAAGCCCCTTGCAGTTCTTAGCGCTCAGCCTGGTTTGATTTTAGAAACCTTGTAAGCACTCGTTCTCTAGGTTCAGTAACTGTTTTCAGTGATGTTAGAGTTTGCATGTAAAAACTCTGTGTGAGCATTCCTGTGAATATGCATACTGTATGTGCAAAATATGTACAGAAGAACTTGTCTTGATGCCAATATGTCTGTTCGCTCTTGCACTTTGCTAAAAAATGTTTGTGTGTAACGTTTACGGTCATGCATTAGTATATGTTTTTATGTTTCATTTTGTTATTGCACAAATTCCCCAAAAATCAAACAGTTGGGATGAATAGTTCTCATTAACAGCTGTGTTTTCACCTGCTGTTATCACGAGCAGCTTTGTCTGGCAGTACAGAAGGCTTGAAGGTCTGCAGTAATTACAACTTTATGAAGTCAATAAAAGGGAATTAACAGCCTGGGTGTGAATGCCACACCAGCCTGTTTCTGTTCAGGATCTGCTTTGATAGTAACACAATATGTAAAACACTCACCTTTGATCATTGTTCTACCTTTTCATTTATTTCACATTTGAGCCAGTGTATGCAATGTATAGCAACTCTGTCTAAATACGCTTTATATCAAATCAGTTATCCATAAACCCATAGGAAGCATTTATGGGTCACTTATGTTAATAGCTGCTACTGATGTTTATTATTGCTCCCTGACCCTCTGGAAAATCGATTCTCTATCAGCAGAGGGCAGCAGAGCAGCTTATTAAAATAGCAAATTCTTATTGAATTAGAATTAAAGGGTCTGCATGGCGCAGCATGTAGGTAGCATTGTCTCACATTTCCAGGGTCACTAGTTTGATCCTGAGCGTGGGTAACTGTTTATTCTCTGCCAGGAGAGGAATTGGATAATTGACATTGCTGTTAGATGTAAAAGATTATGTAAATGTGTATGCAAGGTACTGTGAGTTAAACTGGAATCCCATTCAGGGTATATTTCTACCTCATGTCTAATGTTCCCAGGATAGGCTCAGGATCCATGACCTCAAACAGAATAAAGAGGTTACAAATTATAAAAATGTATTGATAGCTACATGAGGGCGTTGGCGGCTCAGTGGTAGGTTTCTCACCGAAGGCTCGGGTTCAATTCCCACTCGAAGTCCCAAGTCCATGTAAAACGGGAAGGTTGCATCAGGAAGGGCATCCGGCGTAAAACCTGTGCCAAGTGGTATGCGGGTCAGATGGTTCGCTGTGGTGACCCCTCGACGGGAGCAGCCAAAAGACTAACAATGACAATTAACAGCTATATGTTTCATGTTTTTTGTGTCTCAATATAGATCCATATTTTAATATAGGCATGTGCAACAACCTACTGTATATTAGCTTTGTCTAGAATAAAAAAGAAAGTTAGAAAAAAACAAAGAGGATAAATAGTACAGCAAGTGTACTGCCAGCAGTACTCAAGTGAGATTAATGCCATGATCAGTGTCTCCTCAGTGTCTTCTGCTCCCCTGCAGACAGTCCAGGAAAGAAAACTTGGCCTGGGATACACTTAGCTGAAGCCTCTGTGCAGTTACTGTTTTCTCCTCACGTCGCTTCTTCTCAGCCTCTACTATGATTTATCAGCATGCATCGAATGCCAGCCGACTAATCAGGAAGTGTAGTCGGATGTTCCCCAAACGAGATGTGAATCTGAGGACTGGTGTGCGTCTGGCTTCTTGGCTTGTGTTGTCTGATTCCGCTTAATATTACTTTATCACTCCGCAGAAGCATGGTGTGAAGTGGGCCAAACATACAAACCTGCTGCTTCTGACTGCTGCTGGTTTTCACACGTAAAGGAATAGTCTACCTTGAAACACGTGAAATGCGTTAACACTAAAATAACTTGCTTAGCAATACTGTGGCTAATTTGTTTATTACCACTGGATTTTTTACATACCTGAGAGAATGCTTGGTTGTGTTGATCTGACATCGCATAGCAAAGAAACTCCAAGATGAGATCACATGTTAATCTCTTCTTTGTCTCCTAGACAGAAATGAGCCGTCTATGAGACTTGAATGAGATTTAGGCGTTTTCTGCATCTTCTCAAAGGTGTCTCAAATGGGGCTCATTAGCTTTATATCTCAGGAATAGTTGACATTTGTCTTGTGTGCGACTCACATATGGAGAAATGAACCGTCTTTGAGACTTGAATGAGATTTTAGCCTTTTTCTCAATCTTCTCAAATGTGTCTCAAAAGTATGTCTTGGGTTGTGTCTCAGTTATGTCTCTTTGTTTCTCCTAAGTCAGCTTTAGGAGAAATAGAAAAGACAAAGTCGAGCTTGTAATGAGTCAGCTCAATTCAGTCTCATGAGACAAGAAAAAGCGCATTCTGAGCAACAAAATTTTGTTATGGGATGTTATCTCACTTACTATGACTTTTAATACAATATTTTTTTTAATTCAGGAAAAGGATTGAAGTGTTAGCTGCTTAAAGCAGGACGGCTTATTTCATAATTTTCTTGTTATGTTTAATATCACATTGATGAGAAAAACCTATCTACAGGTAATGGACACTCTGTCAGTTCAACAGCAGAGCCTCAGCCTAGCTCCAGTATGATGAGCATGATTAGAATGAAAGTTGAAGCTGTAGGAACATTTTCCCTTCTGAGCAGATGATGAGGTGATAAAGTTAAACACACTCAAATACTAAAGCAAGTACTAAAGCACTAATAAATTCCCACCGTTAATGAAATCTGTTTACATTAAAAATGTCAGATCATTTTAATCACAAAATAAACCATTTCCACTGAATCACAATATGGATTTTTATACAATTCATTCAGGGTGGATTTTTTTTCTTTAAGTACTGCTTGTATGACATTTTAGTCAAAGATTCAATCGACACATTTCAACGCATCAGCATTTTTTTCACCAGGTATTTTCCTCTCAAGGTCATGTTTGAAAAGGTTAACAATTGTTAAAGTCATTAGGTTATAATAAAACCTGCTACTTAAACACTGTTATAGACTTGACAGAATCTACAGTGCAACTAATAGCAAAGGTGTGTAGACTGTGGCGGAAAACAGTAACCGATCCTGGTAGTTTAATGGAGGAAATAATAATCACCAGCTGCTCACAAGGCCTTCATTTGCTTCGGTTATACTGTAGAGTGGATTCCACTCACATCTAGTTTATAATGAAGCGTCGCCCCCTGCTGCAGGTTAACAGTAACACAAGGTGCCCTGGTCAAGACTGTTATCTATTTTAAGGTCCATGGTGCCCTGGATTTAAGGAACGTCATGACCTTTAGGCTATCAGACATGCCATTATACAGTATATTCTTTTCATGATGGATAAACAATAAAGTATTTGTTCTAATTAATTAATTAAATAATTAATTAATTGATTGATTAGGTGATTGATTGAAAAGCGAACTGCAATCAGCAACACACATCTGGACCTAAACAGCATCTTCAGACAAAAATATTTAATGGAAGGTTGAATAAGAATCAATCATTCTTTTTGCAATGCAGATTTCTACATTATTGGGTATTATATTGCAGCAAAACCGTCGAGCCATACCTCTTCAGCATTTAAACTCAGGAATACTCCACAGTAAGTAATTCATGGTGCTGAAAATCCCACTTAACCGAGTGTTCATTTCTGCTTCATATTGTATCATCCGCTTGTGGATTAGAGTCCTCAGGGGAGCAGATTATAAAAGCCCATTAGGACACATATTTCTCCTGAGGATTACTGCAGGCCTGGTGATGGACTCCAGAATGTAGTCAGTGTCTCCAACAGGAAGAACTAATTTCATTATCGACCCTGTTTGAGGCTGTTCTTTTTTGCAAGGATCATTTTACAAACAGCATGAATCCAACAGGATGTGAGTGTCTGTGTTAAATATATTACAGTCTTACTTCCACCTTGATGTTGACTATAATAGCCTATTAATGTGCTCCCATTATGAAACAAAATATTACTCTGTCAGGAAAACAGGCATCTGAGAGCTCTGGGGCTTAATCCTAACAACAAAGACAGCTGAATCATACGCCACACAAAACAGCTTTATTTTACAAATGATATGTCAGTCTCAGACTGTGTAAACAACCTTTATTCACCTGGTTCGTACAATAGTAGCAATTTTACTCCTTTGGGGAGAAAACCTATTAGTGTTATTACATAAATCATTTTCACAAATCAATGACGTCTTTAGACTTTTCCTCTATGAGTGATAATCAAAATTGAATCCGTCCAGTTATCACCACACATTACATTTCAGTTCAAAATACTGATGGGTTCAGAAACATTTTTCAAAACTGCACTTTCCCCAGCCTAAAAAACTGTTATAACAAAATATAATCTGAATGAATAAAAACCGATGACATTTTTCTGTTATCAATTAATCTTTAAACACATCATTTAAAGAATAAAATATTTAAAATCAAATACATAATTATATTACAAAGTACAACAATAATGGATGGTTCGGTTTTCTTTTGTGCTTGATTTCATAAAGCAGCCTCTACAACAGGGATCTTCAGATTTCTCCACCAATGGCAAGCCTCCGTCAATTTTTACATTCCAACTAATCATTTGATCTTGATTGTTAAATTACCATTTTGAGGTTACTATTTATTTTGAATGGAAGCCTGAAACCATAATGGCTCTTTGCAGAGAAGAGTGAATATCACTGTTTAACAAGCCCTAACAAATAAATAAATAAATAAATAAATAGGATAATTCCAGTACACAACTAGCCTGTCTCTAATAAGTTAACAGTCCTTTGTACATGCTTGAATAAAACCTACGTGTCTTGAATAAGGACAGCATGGTTGCACAGTGATTACTGTTGTCTCCTGCTCACGGTGACAGGGTCCTGAGTTTAATTGTGAGCTTGGATTACGGTTTCTACGAATAATCTTGGTGTTCTGTAGTGGCCTGGCTTCCTGTATAGAGTGTATTCCTGCCATGTCCAAAAGTTCCCAGGACAGACTCAGTCCAGGACAAAAGCACTCTCCTTTTGACCCTTTTTTCCCGAATTTCTTATTACTGTTGATTGGTTTGAAGATTACGTGGCCGAGAAGATCACGAGCCAAGAATTACAAGGACGCACTGGTCATTACTTCATTATATCTGTTGTGCTATAAATGTAACTGCCGCTAAGAATAATGTCTGATGCACTTCTTCAGTGGTCACAGCTATGTGTTGTCATATAGTGAACTAGCCACATATATCTGTAACGTCTTATTAATTGCAAGAACACTTGCTTACATAATGAAAAATGCAGATTAAAATATGTATAAAACAAGTACTATACCTATATCCTTATATAAATACACATACTGTATACGTACTTTTGGACTGAAAACTACGTTAAAAAGATTAGTCTTGTCACAATACATATTGGAGAGTTCTTGCCAGTGCTGTGATGTCAGAGAATTGGACACATCATTCGTTTTCTCTGCAGTTGTGTGTCAAGCTCAAGCAGGAGGCCCAGAAAGTTCCTGTTAGGGTAAATTGGTCTCCTCTGGATGACGTGTTGGATGGCAGCGCAGAGAGTGAGACGCTGACGTAACATTAAGTAGGACAGGACTAAAGTAGCTGAGCGACTCACTCCCATAATGCAATGCACAAGCACTTTTCCTGTGGGTAAAATAAACACAATGGAAATAGTAAACAGTCATACATGAAAAGCATCTCGAAAAAACATCTTGCTAACTGTGTGTGTAATTAAAAGTGTTACAAGTTCACATACACTCTCTAACACTCACTTACTAATGTAACTGTAGAGGAACATAAGTGAATAATATTTAATAAATAAATAAATATTGAGTTATTTTTTATAACTTAGTTGCTGGGTCTATCTGGTTGGGGCAGGAACTTGGGTGAACTTGACCCAAACTGGGATGTAAATGAGAAACTGGGGACCTATGGAACAGCACACTTCTTCTAATTTCCCCTGTGTCAATCAAGACAGTATAGAAATATAACCTTTTGTGCCCAGTTACTTTATTATTTTGTTTAAACTTTCATATTTATATAGTATCATTTATAACTTTGAACGGTTTTAGTTGAGTGACAAAAACACACTAGCCACTATTATTTGATGGAAATCTATTGCTGAACTTAAGGTGTGGATTTTTTTAAAGACCATATTAAAGATTCAGTTCAATTCTTAATGTTGGGTTAACTTTCCCGCATTTTGGGCTGTTACACAATTATAAAGTTATTTCTAGCTAAATAAAAACACCAATCCTTTTTCAAAATTTGGGCTAGAAAATTAGCACACCATCCAAAACAAACCATGTTATGTTAGTCCATGTTGTACTCCGTTGCATTATTTGTATTCCAGCAGCATGCAGTGTACAGTACGCATCTTCACAGAAACATGTACTGTACCTTATACTATAACTATATATCTATATAACTATATATATATATATATCCAAAAGACTGAGCCCACTAGTGAGAATATGTTTCTTTTGCACTATTGTCTCAATTAATACAGTAGTGGAGAAAAAAATAATCTGAATTTTTCTAAAAATTTGGAGTTGGTATTTGGTATTTCCCTGTTGGCTTTAATGACAGTGTGCACTCGGGCTAGCATGGGCCCTACAAGTTTCTGCAAAACATTTTTTCGAATCCACTCCAATCCAAGTGTTGCCTGAACACATGCTTCAACAGAAGAAATTAGGCATGAGGAAAATCTGACCTCTTGTGTGAAGCAGGTCCAAGGGATCAATATTACAAATTTGCTCATATTTGTATAGGGAACTAGAAATAGCAGAGAATATAAAAGGCACTGAGCATTTTGAGCACGGTCACCTCACACCTGCAGGGTTGGGAGTTTGCCTCTGGTCTGTGAGTTCTCCTCATGCTTGGTGAGTTTGCTTTGGGTATTCGGGTTTCCTCACATAGAATTGTAGGCATTTCCAAATTAGACATAGTGTGTGACTGTCTGTGTTTAGGGTACTCAGCAATATAACTCCCCCAACAGGAATGAGTGCTAGTATGAAGTCATAGGTCATAGTGGTCATTTAGTTATTTTGTTTATATCTATGTTGTTAATCTTTCTGCTGCTCTCATCAAGGGGTCGCCACAGCAGACCATCGAATCCGCAAAACAACTTGGCCCAAGTTTTACGTCATGTGTATCAACCCTCCCATTTTATCCAGGCTTAAGGAGTCTGGCACTGCATCCAGTGGCTGAGGTTTGGGCCTTGGGTAGGAATTGAATCCGGGCCTTCTGAATGGCAGGCAAGAAACCTACCACACTCACACACACACACACACACACACACACACACACACACATATACTGTATATATACAGTATATATATGTGAAGGCTTTCCACAAGGTTTAGGAGTGTAGGAGTGTGTTTATGGGAAGCTTCTGGAGTAATGATTGAAAATTTCCCTTAAACACACTCCTAAGCCTTTCCAGAAGAGTTGAAGCTGTTATAGCTGTAAAAA
>JAOVVB010000041.1:19527935-19543977 GCA_028570985.1 Heterobranchus longifilis
ATCTGATGGTGTTGACATCTATGTAAAAAACAGAAATTATGTTTGTTTGTTTAGGCAACGGGCGGTGGGCGTGGTGTGGCCGATGGGCGCTGGTGTTTGCACAGGAAGTCATGTGAAATTATCAGCTTTTATATTATGTTGACGGTGTTGACAAAATTCCATGTTATGCTAGATACTGTCTGTATAGAACAAACAGGGTCATAAAGCGGTTTTTGGAGTTTTGATCACAAAATCTTTGACTGTGTTGATAGAAATTTAGGACACAAATTCAGCAAAGAAAAGATTAGAGTTAAAAGAATAATAATACTTTTTTAACAGCCATTAATTAATTAACAGGTACTTATTTTGTTTAGCATGCAATGTGTGATTTTTTTCATATATTATAGATAGAATTATAATTATTATAAGTACTGTATATATATAATCATATAAGTATATATTGTATAATTATTATATAGTCAGGACACTTAATCAAATCAAATAAAAATCAGTAGGACTGAAAAAATATTTTGTTATGATGTGTTGATCATAATCAAAATATTAATTATTTCTGAATTTTACAGAAAAACACAATATTATTTGCTAGACATGTTTTGTCCCAGTTCTTAAGAATGACTGTATTATTAAAATGTAAATAATAAAGTTTGTTGCAGCCTGGTTTGGGGAGAAACCTCATAATGGAAGAGAGGTGTTTAGGGGATGAGCCAGACGAATAATGACTCATTTAGCATTCCTATTGGGCCACAGAATGAAAGTGATTTTCTAGTTCAGTCCCGTTACTCTGTTTCAGTTTCAAAATGGTGTCAAATTAATTTAATCACACTGAGAAAATGCAGCACACAATGATAAACAAACAGTGGAAATTACTCTGTTCCTGAAAGTGAGTTGCAACATCCATTAATCCACATGCATTAATCCAGTCACTTCCACTGTAACTCAGTGCACCCGACTAGAATTTTACACACAAGTTTGAACTTATGCCTAAGTTAAGATTTAGGACAGTAATAGGTATTACTACTACTACTACTTATAATAATAATAATAATAATGTTGGTGATATTCTATTTGTATCTTATATTCTGATTATATTGCATCTTTTGTAACATTTTAAACATTCTTAACATGTAACTTTTTCAATTTACAAATTTTCTGTTTCAAAGCAGAAATAAAAAGTAAAGCTGTTTCAATTCACAATTAGATCAATAAAAAAAGATTTACAATATAAAAATGTCCAACATCTGAAAAGTATTTTCAAATATGTATGACATCTTATGACTTGAGGAGTAGTTCTCCACGCTTCCTGGATTTTTGGCTCTCCATTTGTATACATTCTTGGGTTTCATTTTCAGTCCAGTCCTTGTACCTGACCACTTCCAGAGGTCAATCATTTATGCTTAATATATGTAGTATACAGTAGTGTGGCCAATGCCCAAACCCCAGCCACTGGATGCAGGATACAATGGGAGGGTTACATCAGGAAGGGCATCTGGCGTGAAACCTGTGCCAAGTTGTGTGTGTGGATTGGATGCTCTGCTGTGGCAACCCCTTGATGGGAGCAGCTGCAAGACAAACAACAACAACAACAACAACAGTAGGGTGGGTTATATCTGTACATACAGTATAAACTTAAGGCATGAACCAGATGATCAGGTTGGAACAAACCAAACGAGAGGGAAAATGAGATCGCTGCTGAGGTTGTAACATAGACAACCAATTTTAAACTGTATATTTAGGCACTTATTTGCAGTCTAGCCACAAATTAATTTCCAGCTTTTTATCGTAAACACATTCCAGTTTACCCGCACGACGTGACTTGTACAGTTTAACGGCTCTAGTTCCTGCTAATCCAGAAGCGTCACCGGTCGGCTGCAGTGCGCATGCGCAGCTTCTTGATCGTCGCTGTGCACGCGCGGTCTCCATCCAGCGACGGCTGCTCATCGTTTTTCAGAAGTTGGAGTTAAAGAGAAGAAGCTTTCCTGTAAATGAAGATGGGCACTTTGAATCAACACGACAAGCTGTCCTGTCGGGCGGAGTAATCTGAAATGTTTGCTAACAGGCTAGAGTAGTGCGGGTTTTAGTTTTAGGCCTATTTTATGTTCTTTCTGTAAGCAGGAACAGGCTGCAGAGAGGCAGCGCGGCTGGGCCGTGACCGTTTCTGTGGTCTGACTGGAAGCTAGCTTAGCAGCTTTCCGAACAGCTTGGACTTCAGCATCCGTTTTCTTCTCCTTGTATTAGTTGGATACATATACACCTTTACTGGTTATTACCTCCTGTCTGGCGAGGAGAAGTGAATTTTCAAATAAAGTGGATTTTCTTGAAGAAGGACCAGCTTTCAGTTTACTGCTAAACCCGAGAAAAATAAACAGAAGACCGAGCTAACTGAAGCGCAGGACTGTTGTGTTTTTACGGTTGATGTTTTTCCAATACCGTTATGGACGTGTTTATTGACAGAGCCTACACAGCTTTTCAGTTTTGTTCAGTTCTCATACGGCTAGTAATTTCCGGTTTATCCAACATAAAGTAGACACAAATCTATCTTTTGTGCCTTTTAACTGCAGAAAAATCATAATTTAATGCGTAGCAAGAGCTAGCTAGCTAGCTAGTTTGGTTAGCAAACTTAGTTGAATTAAGGTTAGTGGCTGATTAAGGTTAATTTTAGTTCTTAATTTTTTTACACACTCTCGAGCGGCAAAGATGTCGTTTTTCAACCTGCGGAAAATATTTAAGCTTGGCGTCGACAAGAAGAAAAAACAATACGAGCACGTTCACAGAGACGAGAATCCAGAGGAAGTCTGGGAGATAGTGGGAGAGCTCGGAGATGGAGCCTTTGGGAAGGTCTACAAGGTAAAGTCAATAGATTTTTTTTTTTTTCATCTGTAGGACAACACCTAGCCCTTTTTCACAAGGGCTTGTTGGTCAAGCTGCTGAGCTCACTTTAGCCATGACGTTTGTCTTTTTTTGTCTCAATCTGTTGATTCTGACTCACAACATACTCTTACACAGAAGTTGTGGAGGAGTTTGCAAACTTGTTCATTATTTTGATCCTATATCAGGATCATGCAGGGATAATCTAATCCAGTCCTAGAGGAACAGAGTCCATGGCAGTTTGATGAATAGTCTAGTCAAAGCTATCTGATTCCACACATGGCTTGGTAGACATGTTACTCTCTCAGAAATTAAAGTACATCACTGCGTTTTTTTTTTCATGTCACTGGTTGGGTATTGGTTTCGTACTTGTGTACCTTGTTTACCTGGGAAGGTGTATGCCGTGTACGAAGATACAGTTTTCATCAATGTGTAGTTATGCATCTTGAATTACGTACATGTTTTCAAGTAAAGAAAATACTGCTTGGTACTGCAGTGTAATCAACCCAGTGACCAGGAAATCTGGTATTGAGATTGTTGAAGAAGGAAATCACTATTGCAATCTTGAGCATCACAATATGATTGGATTTGGCTCAGATGGTCATTGATTGGTATCGTATTGAAAAAGTGGGAGCTGTGTCTTTCGTAATCACCAGTGAGCCTGGACTCTGCCTCCCCAGGACTGGAATTAATGACTTCTGCCTCCACTAATGTAATAGTCTCCCAGATTTCTCCTATTATATATGTAGGACACAAAAGGCTATCAATAGCAAGCCAACTTTTTCTCTAAAAGACAAAACCAGATCCAGTTGGATCTGGTATGCGATTACAGATTGTTATAAATGATCTAGTGAGCATAATGACATTAAGACCACACAGGTTTCTGCCACACCTATTGTTTTTGCTTTTTGATTTGTTTTTCCTTTCTGCCTTTTCACCACTGATGCTATTTTAAGCGTTCCGCACCACAGAGGTTATTTGCAAAGACAAACTAGATAACGGTGTGTGGTTCACTAGGTGTTTAAACCCGAATAAGATTTTTGGTTCACTGCATATTTTGTACACTTTTAAAACGGTTTATTAAAAACTGTTTGGGGAAAATAAATTGTGTAGATTGGTGGTATTAAAATAGGTCAGATGAAGCAAACTTTACCATTTTCATTGTGGCTGCTAAAGATAACCTCAAAAGTATACACTGGGTAATAAATACCAAACCACTAGACTAACCATTAGCATCAAGTAGGCTGCACGTGAATGAGTAAAATACTGATCACTAATTTATTGGTGAAAATGTGTTCATAAAGACAGATAAGTGATTTGCTGAAGTTAGTGCTAACAAGTTCGAAATGTAAGCAAGTTATGCAAGTCAGTACTCTCGTGAATTGCTTCTCAAGCATGTACTGTAGGCAAAATACGTCAATACTGCACCCCATCCTGGAATGCATTATCAAGTTGCCTTATACAGTTGACTGGGTGTTCCTCAGATGTGACATTTTCGCTGGCGTAAAAACGAAGAGCAGAGCGTAAATTTATTTATTTTTGTTGTTGTGTTGCAACCTGATGTCTATTTCTCAAATAGTGCACTTTCTTAGTAATGTCTAAATTCTTACTGGGAATCATATTTACTGGACAGTGCCCGATCATTACCCATAATGCAAATCCAGTGTACAGTTGATCCATGCTACCTCCTCGTGAAATACCACAATGGATGGAGATTTCTTATAAATTGTATTGTAGTTTTTAATTTAATCTTGTTTCTTAATAACATCTTAAGCTGATAATACATTTAATACCTATAATGCTAACATATTTTTGTGGTTTCCAATTAGTAGGTGATTTAAGCTGTTTACATGATGGTGACTTGTGATAATGTGCTTCTTTTGCGCTTTCTATTAAGTGGAGCCTTGTGTATCTCTTTCTGCTGCCGCCATATGCAAGATGGAAATCAGGAGTTGTGAACTGGATGCAGACTAGGGCTGCACGATTAATAGAAAAAAATGAATCACGATCTAGATTCATATATGCACACAATCTCATTTCTAAGTCACTGAGACTCACTGGCATGTATTTTCCTAGGTTCAGATCACGCTGCGTTCACATGCTCACTTATTTACTTGACAACATTCCCAGATGCTGTATCAGTCACACTCATTGGTCACACTTACTGTACACTGTGTAAAACACTATTAATAATATTAGGCCAGAGAATAGCGAATGATTCAGTCATATAACATTCAGTCTCTCATTTGTTTCACATTAATGGCATTCTACTTTCACTCATGTGACGTGTACCAAGGGGGTGGACCTAAGCAAAATGTTATATTACTGACTAGGGAAACTGTGTTTTGTGCTCATTTAATATTCACTTGTTCTGAGTTTCATTCCTGTGCGATCAAACTGTATTATTGCACACTCAAACTCTACTTCGACTCTCTCATGTGTTTGCGTAATATCGCTATCAACTCAGCTAATCAGAGGCTAGTGGCGGGACAGTACCAGCCAATTAGAAGCTGGAGAGGGGAATTGACCTGTTTCTGATTGGCTCTTTGGGTGATTGGCTCTGCATGTGCCAAACTATTATGATTTCTTCTGTTGTTGCATTATTTTATATTATTATTTTTAATCAGCAAAAGAATCAATATCTCACGTGTGCGCGCGCACACAGACACACACACACACACACACTACTGCCTGAAAAGAGACAGACATGTACAATTCTAATTGGGAGATAACTTACTATGTTAGTTAATTAAAGCTGACATGTTGATTATAGCTGTTACACAGCGACTCTGAGAACAGATCCAAAGCTGTGAAGCCAGAGAAGTATACTAGAAGTATGTTAATGTAGAGAGCAATAAAACCTTTGACAACAATAAATCTTATACTGTAAAATATGTATTTAATTTCAAGCTACTTAACAAACACCGTGACATTTACCTTGTGCTGATAAAATGTTGGTCTTTCAGCAGCTCTTGTCGAGTCTTTGCCACAGCGGATCATTTGATCCGCACACAAGTTGAGAAAGTAATGCATGCGATGATGTACTGTAGTTTTGTTTTTTTAACATTCTATATATGTTCAAGGGCTTTTTTATTCACTTTAAGGGTTTTAGAATTTCTGTTACAAAAGAATTTAAAGTGCAATAAATTAAACTTGAGTGCAATAAATATTTTGGTTGTAAAATTGATGAAACAACCGAACATAATCTCAATCCCCATAGAGAAAAATATCGATTTAAATTTTAGCGAAAACTGGGCAGCCCTAATGCAGACCTAAAAAAAAAAAAAAAAAAGTATTTAGGAGTATATAACGGACTATTGGGTTTTGTTCAGAGATTCTAAAGATTAACCTGGGAATGCATTTATTTTACTTGAAAGGAGTAATGAGAAGCACCAAAACCACTTAGATTTGTCAGGTTATAGACAAAAAAAACAATCAGTAATGCTTAACATTTAGTAGACCACTGTTGTCACCGGTCAGTCATGTAAGTTGCTTAAAATGACCCTTGTTTAAAAAAAAAAAAAAAGGCTCTTTGGGTAATTGCACTTTTACAAATTTAGCTGAATAGCTCTGGTCTACATATTCAATAATGACTGAATACAGCAAGAATTTTAACTCACCCTCTATTACCCAGATGTATATAAGATTCCAAACCAGCTGGTGGGGGGAAAAACGCATGAGGAACAAAAGCTGGTGGTAAATTTAGGATGCTTTTAGTTTGCAATTACGTTAATGCTGTCGTCACAAGGTATTTAAACAATGTTGGGTAAGATACTGTTAGATTATTGTGTCTGACTAGTTTTATCTTCATATAAAGATATAGTGAAGTGTGAACAGGCGCATAGTGATTAAGTATACTGAAAAGTTAGGGAGCCTCCTAGTAAGTATCCCTTCTCATAATCTTTACCAGGGCAGAGCAAGGTGGATGGGTGTGGGAGAATGTGTTGTACCAGAGCATGCGTCACACCAAAGACTTTTCCTTAGGATATACCCACCCTGAATGCAAACACCAGACTTTGAGTCGACTCCAAACTAGGCTGGCTAAGACAACGAATGAGTGTCAAGGTGTACAAGCTATTCTGTTTGTCAGTGTGACAATAGATGCAACATTATTTTAAGTTGTATTCTGTCTTGGGTGTAATAATGTGCTGTGGCAATGTAAAAAGATAAATTTTTATTAACCTCATGATATCCAGAAAATTAGCTGATCTCCAGGGCGTCCTCCAAATATCGGATCATTAGCACTTTTTAGTTAAATGTCTTCGAAGCATTTTCATACTTTAATATATACACTTACTGGCTGCTTCATTAGGTGTGCCTTTTCAGTTGCTCGTTAATGCAAGTATTTAATCAGCCAATCACATGGCAGAAACTTAATTCATTTAGACATGTAGGTCAAGACAATCTACTGAGGTTTAAACTGAGCAGCAGTGGTGAAAATGCGCTGTTGCTGCCAGAGGTCAGAGGAGAATGGTCAGGGTGGATTGGGCTGATGGAAAGGCAACACTTATTCAAATAACATCTCGTTAAAATCAAGGTATGCCAAAATGCGTCTCTGAAAGCACCACACATCAAACCTTGAAGCAGATGGGCTACAGAAGCAGACGGCCACGCTGAGAGCCACTCCTGTCAGCTAAGAACAGGAAACTTAGGCTACAATTCACATGGACTCTCCACAATCCGACAGTAGAAGATTGGATAAACGTTGCTTATTGTCAGAATTTGGTGTAAACAACATGACAGCCTGGATTTATTCTGTCCTGTATAAATGGTTGAGGATGGTGATCATCGTGTAATGGTGTGGTTTAGATTTTCTTGGCACACTTTGGGCCATTTAGTATCAATTGATATATACATTTCATCCCCCTGATCACCTTAAAATGCTTTTGTCAAAAGAAGAATGAGTAAAAACCATTATCCTGGTTAGATTCGGAGGTTGTCTCAACTTAGTCTAAGTCTTAATTTCATCTTAACTTCCCCCATGTATGGTGGTAGATGTCTTCAATCGGCTCCTTTAAGTTTCGTAAAAGCTGCATCCGTTTCCTCACAGATTACAGAAGGGAGAGGTGTTGGCAAATAAAAAGAAACTCGGTGCAAGTATGTATGATGTAAAGCTTTGTGTAAATAGAAAGTCTGAGCCACACACTTTTCCTGTTATTTTTCGGTCCACTGTACTGTGTTTTCGTCTCCATAAACATTACACTTAAAGCGCTTTCCAAAATAGGCTTTGCAGTCCCAGCTGTGTAGGAAATAGTGATTGGAATTGTCACTCCTCCCATTGCTGACTTAAAATAGATGTGCTATAACACCCTGCTAATGGTACACACTCTTTATCAGAGACTGTACATGAACTGAATCTGAAATAAATCTCCATTTGACTGTATGGAAATGAATCTTTTTATGGGGAAAGTTACATCATCTGTGCTCAAATACAGTGCACAGAGGGGTTACTAGTGCTTTGTCAAACCGTTTGTGCCACACCTCTTGATGAGGTAACTGTCTTGTTTCCGCATTTTTTGTTCTGCTTTTCTGAACAACAATACTATTTTAAGCCTGCAGCAGAGTTACAGAGATAAATTTATTTGCAAAGACAAACTAACAAATAGGTTTGTGGTTAGCTGCATGTTTAAACCTTACAAGTTAATAATAATAATAATGCGAATAGATGTAGGTGAAATAGGTGGTTGAGTGCAGAATCTGTGATGGCAGTCACTAGAGCTGATTTATGCAATTTAATTGATCTTTTTTTGGTTGATTAGAATAATTGAATCATTGGGTCAGTTTTTGATTTAGAATCAGTTCACACTTTTTAATAGAAACCGCTTGCATCTTCTGCACATATTTTGCAAGAGAATCTCTTCTTCTTTTGAGTTCATGTGTAGTTGGTGCAATACCGCCATCTATTGGCGTGGAATTGAGATTGGCATGAAAAAAGCAAACGTATTGTTCACATAGTTTTTGATACTTTAACCACTTTAGGAAATGTAGCTGCGTAAAATAAGACAGTGAACTTGACAGTGCTATTGAATCAAACTGAGAAATACAATGCTCAAAAAAGTTAATCGAGTCAACTGTCTACCTACGATTCACAAGCCATAAAGATAAATTGTATATTGATATCTAAGAATTATTTGTTTTTTATTTTTTAGGTAAAATTATTATAAAATATAAAACACCTTATCTTTGAGAACTGCTATGGAAAGAAATTAATGCATATTTTAGTACTTGCATATTAATGCAAGCTTAAAACTGCAGCATTTTGACAATTAAACCTAAATATTGAGTTTTAAACTTTAATTTCTGGTTCATGGCACATTTAAGCACTACACTTGTTAAGTTTCAGTGGAACACTCTACAGCTCACTTGAATGTTAAGATTAAATGTTAGATAAGATGTGGATGTATTATATGTAGGTCAGATGAAGCAAAACTTCCCCTTGATGTTTTGTCTCTTATAAAGTAAATAATAAAAACTAAACTAACTCTATGCATTCAACTCAAATTACATCTGAAGCATTGGGCCAGACAAATATATTTTTGGATCATGTAGGCTGTTCCTTAGTAATATTGATTTTTAAATACTGAATAGGACCATAAGCATACATGGTAAATAAAGGAATAAGTATATAAGCCACCAGCTCATGCAGCCAAACACTGAGTTCATCTCTGGTGAGCTTCTGCACCAATAACAAAATTTGCTATTACACAGATCTATATCACGGTATAATGGAAAAAATATTTGTAATATCTAATGCTATTAACTTAATGATCTAGATGCTATTAACTTACAGAATATAAGTTAAATTTTTTTTTTTGTTCTTTAAGAGCACTTATTTTTCGTCTTATGTTTTCTTTGTAAATTTCATACAGTTGTGAGTGTTTACCTTGTTTGTGTTTTCTGACTCCTTTAAACCGTCTTGCATGTGTTTTGTTTCAGGCTCAGAATAAGCAAACAGGCGTACTCGCGGCTGCTAAAGTGATTGACACCAAGACAGAGGAGGAGCTGGAAGACTACATGGTTGAGATAGATATCCTTGCTTCCTGTGACCATCAGTACATAGTCAAACTGCTTGATGCATTTTACTTTGACAGCAAGTTGTGGGTAAGTAGCTTCTCTCTTTTTTCTTTTTTTTTGTGTTCTTAACAAAGATCGTTGGAGTGTTTTTTGCACAAGTTATGTCTCAATAAAGAAATGCATAAATATGCACATGCTTCAAGATGTTGAGGAAGTGGGAAGCCATTTTACATGTGAGGTAAGAACAGAGAATTTTAGTTTTTCATATGCAGAAGCCCTCAGACAATTCGTAACAATTAAGTACACATATCATGCTACTCTTCTGTTTCCTGAATTTGCAATTTAAAAAACATTGTATGCTGCTTAATTTCCTCTTCATGAGTGATGGCCTTTCGGTTTGGTTTAGTCTGTTCTCCACACATTCATGTTTGGATCTTTTTCATTCTGCCAGAGAACTTCCAAAGCAATCAGGGGCAGGTGGTTTCAGATGGCGCCCCCTTTATTCTCTGTGTATATGGGAGGATAATATACAGTTACAAATGAGCAAAGAAAGTGCTTATGAATTAATTATGCACTGGTCCAGTTTGCTTTTGCAGACTCATCAGAGGAGATTAATGCAACGATTCCCATCAACACTGTTATGTTTACTTAAATTTACTTAAATCTTAAACCGGGCGAAGGATTTCAACCCACTCAACTGTTAAAAGCTTAAAGTGCACTGAAAAATGCTTCTTCATAGCATGCAGTGTCTGTGAGAGAAATTTAAAATATGAATTAAACTCTAAACAAAATCTACACTATTGTCAGCTGGTCATTGGTGTTGGTCAAATTGTGTATAAGAATTAAAGAGGAAATAAAACCCATATTTAACTGATCTTTAAATTGTTTTGCAGTAGTCAGCCCATTACTTCCCCTCTTTCCTCTTTATTGTGGTTCCTACTAAAGAAACATTATACACTATTTATATTGATTTTATTTCTACCAAAGTCCCTTAGCAGAATGACATGGTGGTTTAAATTACAAAGCTTTTACCAAATTTTGCAATTGTATACCTGGCCAAAGACCACAATTTCACATAATGATGCATAAATAAATAGTAGCCATCTCAGTGAATCACCAGAAGACCTGATCTGTCTGAATTTGTTGGAATTCAGAATAAATTCAATCTGGAATGAAATTTGGCCTTTTCCCTGATAGTGTCTTGGAGTTAGTTTGATTCAGGGTCAAAATCAGCATTTCTTTGTTATTGTTTTAAGTGTTATTGTTTCAGTTTTTTGTAGTGAGTTTGTTACTGTTATTATTTATTTCTGATGAGATAAATTAGTTCTAGTATGTAATATTTTAATTTGTAATAAAGTTTGTTTTCCTCTTTCATCTGTTTATAGATACTTATTGAGTTTTGTGCTGGAGGTGCAGTCGATGCTGTCATGTTGGGTGAGTTTGAATGTTTTTGTTTCATACAAGTATGAAAAAAAAAAAGGGACCATTAAATCTTTTAAACTGTACTTGGAACTTAACGATGCCCCATTTCACTGAACCTCACTGCCACACAGTAGGCTAAACCTGTTTCGGTACTGGAGAGATCCAAGCATGTAATTATTGCAGTTCTGGTTTCAAGGAGTGGTAACTGCAATTCAGTCGCCTTCTGCTGTATTATTTGACTGTTTTTAAAGCCTTCTGCACAGTTTTTCCACTAAATTTTTTGGCAGCAGATTATACTTGAAAAGTGGAAAGACAGATTGTTCATTATGCCTCTGAAAGGCATTGCTGTCACAATTACACACAGTAAATGGATCATGTTTTTTTTTTTTTTTTTTTTTCCCCCTGTGGATCTGAAGTTTGACTTGTATTGTAAATGGTCATTATTTGAACATAATGTATAAAGATTAGATGCCTGATTGTACAGTTAGTCAAAGAGCATTTGGTCTTTTTCTAGTGTTATGTTTTTATCTCTATTTTTTTCAGCATTTTTCTAAATTACCATATATGTTATAAGTGAAATAGTATAGGTTTCAGCTGTAGATCATGATTTAAGAGCTTGTGTTATTCTTCATTTTGACTGTCTTTTTAGTTTCCCACTAAAATATTCACTAACCCTTACTAATACTCGCCAAGTCCTCCATTCGGGATTTGGTCACGGCTTCCTCACATCTCACTTCCTCACGTCCCAAGGGCAACAGTCTATTATATAGGGAGATTCAACTAACAATAAACATAGCCTCTTATTTTTCTGCAACTTTTTTATTAAGGCATTAATGAGGCTCCAAATTCAGCACAAACAAACAAAACTCTCGTTAAATTCTTCCAGAGCTGGAGCGTTCACTGACAGAGCCACAGATTCGTGTGGTGTGTAGACAGTCCCTAGAGGCCCTGTCATATCTTCATGAAAATAAAATCATCCACAGAGACCTGAAAGCTGGAAACATTCTCTTTTCAGCAGACGGTGATGTCAAGTTGGGTAAGGTTTTTCCATTTGTGTTAATTTTTATAATTAATTTAATTTTGTAAAAATTTCCACTGAGCATACATTAATTAATTTATATACAACGTTTGACATCCAGGCTACGGTTAATGTTTATTGAACAAATCAATTGAAGTCTTGTTGCCCCTAGTTTACTGGTCCTCAGGTATGTTATCTCTAATCTGAGTCAATATCTTCACTTAGCTGACTTTGGAGTGTCTGCGAAAAACACTAGGACTCTACAAAGAAGAGACTCTTTCATTGGGACTCCTTACTGGTTAGTCATCTGTTTTTGTATTGTCCAAAAGAAATACTGTTGAATATGAATACCACAGATGAGTGGTAGTTCCAAGAATACAAAAACCATTAAAAAAAAAAACAATAAAGCTCTTTGCTACGACATTAGTCGCCTTAAATTATTTTTATTTCTTTATGTTGTCACCTGCTAATCTTTTTTCACTTTTTTTTTGTGTCTGTAGGATGGCCCCTGAAGTGGTGATGTGTGAGACATCAAAAGACAGACCATATGACTACAAAGCGGACATCTGGTCCCTTGGGATAACACTGATCGAGTTGGCACAGATTGAGCCGCCCAATCATGAGATGAACCCAATGAGAGTCCTGCTTAAAATAGCCAAGTCTGAGCCCCCTACGCTCATGCAGCCTTCTCGATGGTATGGCTGAAGAGTCACCGTTTATTACGTGTATATTAATATGCTTTGCGTTTATCAATTTGCTATAAGTGAGGCAGAATACAATTTAAGCGTATACATTTATTGTTGCATTAGCCTTTTTTCTTTTATTTATTCATTTTTAATAAGAACCTGTGATTATCTGATCTGTGGAACTATGCAGGCTGCAAGCAGTTGAATGAGCAATGATGAATCAGTTTAGCAGTTTCCCACCAGTGCAACTTTATATGGAAAGCCTGAAAGTGCACACAGCTCACTTGATTGTGTTTTTCTAAGTTTGAGTCATGCATTTTAATTTGATTCCTTGCTGGATTGAACAGGTCTCCGGAGTTCAGTGATTTCCTGAAGAAAGCTCTGGATAAGAATGTAGACCACCGATGGAGTGCACCGCAGCTCTTGCAGGTAACTTATCCGTAAAGCATCATACAAGCCTATACATAATAAAGCAGACCGTTGTCTTTTCTCAAATATTTTAATTACAGTGAAACCTCGGATTGCGAGTAACGCGGTTTGCAAGTGTTCCACAAGACAAGCAAAGATTTTTACTAAATTTTGACTTGAAAAATGAGCAAGTCTTTGTTTACGAGTACCGAGTATCATGTATCACGCATGTGCTTCTTGTTTTGCTGCCGAGCGTCACGTGATCACAGCTGACCCAATGGTTTTTCTCTCTTGCGCTGCGGAATTGTGGGTAATCGTCTCTCCTGCTGGGTCTTAGTGCTCGTCTGTTACTGGTATAATCAACATCCATGCCCGTGTGTACTGTTTACTATAACACTGTGACCACACGTGTGCGCGCATATAAAGCAAAAGCAAGTCTCATTAGAGGGTAAAGATCCATTTTCTCTCTCCCTGTCTGTATCAGCCTGTCGTTAGTCATTTATGTGTGTGTGTGCGTAATTTGACACCGTGCTCCTTCACACACACCAACCACACTTTCCATTTAATGTGTGTGTGTGTGTGCACATATACACACATACACACACACACACACACACACACACACACACAGCGCCTGCGCGCATTAACGGAAACACTTATCTGTCAGGATTTATTTTTACTTTTTTTAAAGGTAAAGTGCAGGTTAATTTGTTTTATTTTTCACTTTATATTTTGTGTTCATTATTTTTATGTATGTATTTTTTTATGTGGAATGAATAATTTGAGTTTTCATTGTTTCTTGTGGGAAAATTCACTTTGGTTTACGAGTGTTTTAAAATACAAGCCCGCTTCTGGAACGAATTATGTTCATAATCCAAGGTTCCCTTGTACATAATATAGTAATAATATAATTATGTAGTCATAATTTGACCATTGCACACAAACACAGACATAAATTTAATGCATTTAAAGCTCCCTAAAGTAACATAAGTGTGGATTAATCTCAAATATATTTAACACTGTATCGAACACTGTATATTAGTTCACACTTAATATTTCCGATCTTCAGCACTGTGGACTCACAGACTCAGGTTTTATATATCAGGTTGTTTTTGGTATATTTTCCGCAATAAGGAAAAAAAGTGTACCAAACTGCATATGAAGGCTGTAGGGCATCGGAGGAGAGTTCAGGACATAGCCGGAGGGAAGGTAGTGTATTTTTTTCTCCATCTGTCCAGCTGTTTTATCTTTGTGAAGGTCACTCGCAAACACACACAAATAAACACACACATCCTGAAATAGCATGTTTTCAGCATTATTTTGTACTATTATTATTTGTTGAAAGGTTATAATTATGATTAATCCCTATTTAGCTAACACAGGCATCAATTTTATTCGCTGATGAAAAACAGTTCAGCATCATGCATTTCTCCTGTAGATGTTTACAAAAGCTACCTATCAGCAGGTTGCACTAGTAATAGAATGTTGGCCACATAAATAATTAATTTAAAAAAATGGAGACTTCTTTCAGTTCAGCTCTGATGAAGTCACTAGTTGAAACGTGTAGGTTATAATGTTTATAAATCAACAACAGAGACATAACCTTTAGTTATGATGTTAATGACACCTATACCATCCCAGATTCAAGTCAAATGGCTTTTATTGTCATTTCAACAACATAAACCAGGCACTGAAATGAAAGTCAACGCAAAATTTACCAGCAGATTTTTAGAGCAATTCAGCCTCCATCTGCTAACAAGCTTTGTGGAGATGCTAATTTCCTTTCCCAGCAGGAATTAGCACCTTCCCACAGTGCCAAAACTACCACTAACTGGTCTAACCATGATATTACTGTTCTTGATTGGCCAGACAACTCATCTGACCTGATCCCCACAGAGAACCTAGGGCCTATTGACAAAAAGAAGATGTTAAACACCCGACCCAACAGTACAGATGAACTAAAGGCTGCTATCAAAGCGACTTGGTCTTCAATAATGCTTCAGCAGTGCCACAGACTTATCGCCTCCATGCCATGCTGTACTGATGCATTAATTTGTGCTAAAAAAGCTAAAGAAGCTAAAGTTCTGAGTTAACATACCTTAGGTAGTCAACCAGAATGCCTATTGCAACCATGCTCACCGCCACAGCAAAAGGTCAGTGGCCAAAATAAATTAGTTGCATTTCAAAGTCATTCCTGAAATGGCTGCCGCGTTGCGCAAAGTAACTTTTTACAAAACAATTTTTTGCAATTGCTGTTTTTAATTTTACGTAGATGTTAATTAATAAAAAAAGTCATAACAACATGTTGTATCAAAGAAATACTACAGTGATGGTAATTTCCACATTCCGAGTACTACCCAGAGCTATTGACATTTACTGTACAATAATGAATAAAAAAAAACAATGGATAAATGTTGTTTAGACAGACGATCAAGTTCACTAGCTGACAATTTTATTTGTACAAAGAATGAATTGTTATATAGCTTATCTCTGTTTGTATACACACACACACACACACACACACACACACTATAGATCACAGAGACTGGTGACTCCTGAAAAGTAGACCAAACTTCCTCAGCACGTCCCTCCCCACAAACAGCATAGCAATGAGCATTTACTTACATCT